>JAJJWX010004447.1:522500-1122500 GCA_023529315.1 Papaver bracteatum | reverse complement strand
ACAACCTGACATTTCAGATCTTACTTATGAGAAGGTGCAGCCCCTGAAAATATTTTACTTAGACCTATTTATTGAACCTGAGTCTGAACCACAACTAGATATAGTTGTCTTAAACAGGAAACTAGGAAAGGGTATGGTATATTTATTCTTGGTTTATTGCAGTTTCCTTTTGTCCGTGATAAAACTTTTTGATGCAGACGACCCAAAGTTATTTCGGCTATTGCTATATGATTCGAGGTGATTAATTCTTTCTTATGTCTGGCTGAAGTCATTAAACTTAACACTATTTGGGAGGTAACTCATGCTCATGCAACACGGTAATATCTTTCCTTAACTCTTTTGCATCAAATGGTAATAGTTTCTCCTTGTTCATGTTTTTAATTTTATCTATAGAACATTGAGGACAATATTGGATTTAAGTTTTGGGGTATGGGAGAAACTTTTTGTTAGTTGCAATGAATAAACTCAAGAGCCTAGAAATTTATGTTTATTAAGGATGGCACAAACTAATCTAAGTGGATGGAAGCATCTTGGTTGTAGGAGTTGTGGAACCAATCTGAGTAGATGGAAACATCTATAAGAGTCTATTCATAAAATCACAGAGCTCGGGTGTTAGAAATAACATGGTAGTTTCTCCATATCTCGTTGAGTCCTTTTCACTTCTATTTTTATTTTGTTTTCTTTTTAAATTATGTTTCTCTAAGTGATTAGGTGGGGCTCACGAATCAAGTTGTTACCACTGCTAGGGTGAAATAGAGTGATTGAGTTACTAAAAAAGACCAGACCAATTAGACCAAACAGAATAATTCTCAAAAATAAGTAAAAATTAACACTTATATAGCAATATGTGTGTGTTCTCCCTGTCTCCGTCGCCTAAACAAGCGTGGAACGCATGATCCACGGGAATCACCATGTAATATGCTGACAAGAAGCATGCGCTTGGATCCGCAAGATCTAATCATGTTATTAAAAAAAAATTTGTTAATGTTCAGTGAATAAAATCGACCGATGGTTCCCTTGTATATGCCATACGAGTTGATCTAGAATTAGGATTATCGACCACTGGTTCCCTTGTATATGCCAGTTGTGTTGATATTATTCAGACCAATATCTCATTCCATTAGGATAGGTTCATTTTGGCAGTAGCCTTTAGACAGATATGGGAACACCGTTCACTTTGGTCAACATCAAAACCATCTACATTTTTTCTCTATATCCATCTTCTTAATCTATCCATGTGATTTTTTGACTCCGAATATTGATGTCCATAGTGCGACTATCTGAGTAGAGCTCTATCACTTATATGTGAATTTTAGTATGCTTGAGTGCAAACTCGTGTACAACAATTGGAATTTCGCATCAGGGTACTTCCTCCTGTAGTCAATAAGTATGCCAACCAATGAGATTCATTAGTTCCTTCCAAGGTTTTTCGTAGATATCTAGGGTCTGGAGAGTAAAATTTTTGTGGGTATATCTCTAGTAAGCCCTCCCGAGACTATAACTCGGCCACTAGGGCTACCCAGGGATTCAAAGGCTTATTGCACATGCTAAGTGCAATCGACGATGCCTGCGACAGTGAGTTAGGATTTTATTTTATTTTACTCGAGGACGAGAAAATAATAAGTTTGGGGGTATTTGATGGACACATTTATGTGTCTAATATGATATCAATTGTATGTATTGTTAATGCTCGATTTTGTATTTATTATGTCTTTTTATGTTTTTGTATGTGATTTTGGGAAAATAAGCTTTTGCGGATAAATTGACTCGAAAAATGGTATTTGCGCTCATGAGAGAAAATCATTAAAGGCACTCCTCATATGGATAAGGGGCAACCCATTGTTATTTGCACCCCCTAAGGCACATGTTATAGACATCCCTACTTTGGATGGGGGGGTCATCTTCACAATTTGAAATATATTTTTGGCGGGATGAATAGCTACACACATGTGAAGTTTGCTGAAGTTGTTTTGGTCTGGATTTGCTCGGACTTTCTCACTGTTTCGATTTGGTTTAGCCCTGTTAACGTAAAACAGGGCTCGTATGTGTTTGAGACTCAATAAAAAAGGAAGTTTGCATCGACTTGGAGTTAAACAGGGGAGTTGGTTGATGGTTTACGCGTTATTTTCTCGTTGATTTTTCTACAGAATCGGTTGGGATTGATCCGGTGTGTCGATACAAGATAAGTGGTGGACTTGGATGTGTTAAAAAAGGAGATTTTATCTCAAGTTCGTAAACATGGAAGGAGAAACTATTTACGGTAAAAGGAATAGAATCTCGGTCCTGTGTTGGTTATATATGGAAGAATATCTTATGTGATACTAAATCCTATCGGTAGGATACATCAGAGCCGCGTAAATAAGAGAAGATATAGCCAAGTCCCGTGACTTTTGGCCGAAGGAAAAGTAATTATTTTTGGGATTCAAGCGAGTTTTAATAAATAGGCGTCGGAGGATTCATAGAAGGTAGTCGAGAGTTTGGGGGTCGATAGAATCGAAGAAGAGAAGCGCAGGTGAAGTTGCAGGAATATTCACCTATTGCTGGTGAAGAAAAGAAGCTGAAGAACATTGAACAGACAAGGACAGTCGCAGAGTCATTCTTATTCAAACAACACAACAGAAGTATTGATGTTCAACAGATCACATATTTCATAAGATTGTCATCTTTTCTCTATAGCAGTGCAACACCCGTTGTAACAGCTGTTTGTAACGCCATTGCAGCATTGCAAACTGTCTGCTTTATTAGTTTTCTCTTATTTTTCACCTATTTGAGCTATGAACAACTATTTTGAGCACGTGAATAATATGAGGAGCTAAACCCCATCACTGGGATGATGGAGGAAGCCAATTATCATCACTATGATAACTCTATTTAATTCTTGTTATGACTTTTGCATAATATAATTTGCATTATGATTTTAAATTAATTAGTTGTCATTTAGTTTGATGAGTTATGCTTAGATTTAGTGTTTTGATAACTCATGCTTACCATTTACAATTAATGTTTTATAAAATCTACCTTGGCAAAGATTAAGAATCAATAATTATTGTTTTTGGAGCCGTTATTGTCTAAGAATTAATATTGAACCATAGAATTAGAGTTTGGTGAAATCCTGATTCCCAGTAATATCTAAATATTGTAATCGTCTTTTATTTTATTTGCTATTTTAATTTTATAATTTCAGTCTCCCAAGTCTGAGAATCAAACCCTTTACATACCACTTCAAAACTACATCAGTTTTTGGCGTCGCCGACGCGGACTTGTATTTAAGTTTATTTATTTTTATAGGTTTTGTATATTTATTTTTATTAGTTTATATATTTTTTTTGTTCTTTTTTAAGTCTTTTGGTATTTTTGTTTTTGTTGTGCAGGATAAGCTAAAAGCTAAAAGTGGAAAGTTGAGCTTTCCAAAAAGGAGAAACCCGAAGATATTATTTTTGTTAGTTTTTCTCTATTTGTTTTGGATTTTTATATATTGTTTGTTAATTTTTAGTATTTTTTTAATTATTTTTATTATTAAAAAAAATACATGTGCACATACCAATTGCATCGTCAGACTACCGATTGTAGGATAACTCGTGGATTATTAAGCTGAACCCGTGCCTTGGGCCTTATGGGAGTTACCAGTTGAAAGTCCACAAACCTCAGCCTCGTACCTTTGGGTATATTTTACTGTAGGTAACCCGAGCTTACCCATTTTAGTCAACCTTGCATTTGCACGTGCACAATATCATGTCGAACTGGTATTACAATAGCCAATACAGTGAAAATCCAACTGATTTACAACATGGGCATCCTTGTTTTTATGACCATAGTGTGGATAGTGTTTGGGAGCACCAACCGTTTCAAGGTTATGTCCCATACCAAGGTGAGCTCAATTGCTATTTTCATGCGTACCGGTATTACGAGTAAGAAAATGAGAAATATCATCGTACTAGTTCCTCATCTTTGGACGACTTAATTAAACAGTTAAAAACTAGTCCTTCTTATGATCATTCTGTTCATATTCTTCCTCTAGAAGATTCTCTCAAGATAATAGCTGATCATTCTGGTCCTATTCTTCCTCTAAAAGTGTCTCTCAAGATACTAGCTAAAAATACAGATAGGTTTGCGATAGAGATGAAAGAAAGAATTGCTCGAAATAAGCTTAATTTCAATATTACCCTTGAGAATGAAGATAGTTATTCACATAATCAAGATGACAAGGTTAGAATTGATAACACTACATGTTTAGATGAGGTTCAACCATTTTCATGTTATTATAATGATAATTATGATGAGGATAGTGCTGATGAAGAATCTGAAATATGTAGGCATAGTGATCAGGAATTTACTACTCCAATTGAGCTTTATAATGATAATAATATTTATAGTTCAAATCCAAATAATTTTAATAATTATTCACCTATTCAAAAGTACGAGGATTTGACTAGAGATACCACCGTTTTAAATGATGTTGAAATTCCTTTTGATTACGAAGCCGGTAATGGTTTAGAGGAACGAGTTTATTCTAAGAATAATGTTTTAGAGTCTAGTGATTTAGAAACAATAGTCTTAGACGAAGAAGATGAACTCATAGAGCTTTTAAATATGAGTGAGTATGCATCACCTGAATATAACCTAGAAGAAGCAATTGACTATTTTCAGGATTCCAACGATCTAGAAATTAGGGAAATTGTATCTAGTCTATCTAGAGACACCCAAAACTCTAAGTTTGGGGGTGATTATTATTCTCCATGTGCCTTACCTTTATCTCATACTGACATATGTACCTCTACCATTTTAAATGATCATCTTCAGACACATTTTTCTAAACCTAGTGATGTCCATAAAGAAGTTCAGTTGTTAGAAACCCATCCTCTGGTTGATGTGGTTTGCCCAGGCTATGATACCCAGATTGATTTTGTTTTCCCACCAAAAAAATTTCTTCTAATTGTGGGAACGTTTGAATTTGAAATGTGTCAGTTATTAAGTTCTGAGACTAAACCTAAACACTTTAGAAAAATAAAAACGACACCTTTGCTTAAGAATGACCACCACTTTTATTGCAGTCAATGATTGACTATGAGGATTCTCAATTATTCAGGTTATCATTATGTGCTTCTAAATTATTAATTGAGTTTTTGCATACTTTACAACCTGATATTTCAGATCTTACTTATGAGGAGGTTCAGCCCATGAAAATATTTTACTTAGACCCCTTTATTGAACCAGAGCCTGAACCACAACTAGATATAGTTGTCTTAAACAGGAAACTAGGAAAGGGTGTGGTATATTTATTCTTGGTTTATTGCAATTTCCTTTTGTCTGTGATAAAACTTTTTGATGCAGACGACCCAAAGTTGTTCCGGATATTGCTATATGATTCGAGGTGATTAATTCTTTCTTATGCCTGGCTGAAGACATTAAACTTAACACTATTTGGGAGGTAACCCATGCTCATGCAACATGGCAATATCTTTCCTTAACTCTTTTGCATCAAATGGTAACAGTTTCTCCTTGTTCATGTTTTTTATTTTATCTATAGAACATTGAGGACAATGTTAGATTTAAGTTTGGGGGTATGGGAGAAATTTTTTGTTAGTTGCAATAAATAAACTCCATAGCCTAGAAATTTATGTTTATTAAGGATGGCACTAACTAATCTAAGTGGATGGAAGCATCTTGGTTGTAGGAGTTGAGGAACCAATCTGAGTAGATGAAAACATCTATAAGAGTCTATTCAAAAAATCACAGAGCTCAGGTGTTAGAAATAACATGGTAGTTTCGCCATATCTCGTTGATTCCTTTTCACTTCTGTTTTTATTTTGTTTTCTTTTTAAAATATGTTTCTCTAAGTGATTAGGTGGGGCTCACGAATCAAGTTGTTACCACTACTAGGGTGAAATAGAGTGATTGAGTTACTGAAAAAAAGACCAGACCAATTAGATCAAGCAGAATAATTCTCAAAAATAAGTAAAAATTAACACTTGGATAGCAATATGTGTGTGTTCTCCCTGTCTCTGTCGCCTAAACAAGCGTGAAAAGCAGGATCCACGGGAATTACCATTTAATCTGCTGACAAGAAGCATGTGATTGGATCCGCAAGATCTAATCATGTTATTAAAAAAAAAATGTTAATGTTCAGTGAATAAAATCGTATGTTGATTCCCTTGTATATGCCAGGAGAGTTGATCTAGAATTAGGATTATCAACCACTGGTTGCCTTGTATATGCTAGTTGTGTTGATATTAGTCAGACCAGTATCTCATTACATTAAGATAGGTTCATTTTGGCAGTGGCCTTCAAACATATATGGGAAACACCGTTCACTTTGGTCAACATCAAAACCATCTACGTTTTTTCTCTATATCCATCTTCTTAATCTATCCATGTGATTTGTTGACTCCGGATATTGATGTCCATAGTGCGACTATCTGAGTAAATCTATGTCACTTATATATGAATTTTAGTATGCTTGAGTGCAAACTCGTGTACATCAATTGGAATTTCGCATCAGGGTACTTCCTCCTGTAGTCAATAAGTATACCAACCAAGGAGATTTTTTAGTGCCTTCCAAGGTTTTGCATAGATGTCTAGGGTCTGGATAGTAAAGGTTTTGTGGGTATATCTCTAGTAAGCCCTCCCGATACTATAACTCGGCCACTAGGGCCACCTTGGGGTTTAAAGTATTATTGCACATGCTAAGTGCAATCGACGATGCCTGCGACAGTGAGTTAGAGTTTTATTTTATTTTGCTCGAGGACTAGCAAATAATAAGTTTGGGGGTATTTGATGGACACATTTATGTGTCTGATATGATATCAATTGTATGTATTGTTAGTGCTCGATTTCGTATTTATTATCTCTTTTTATGTTTTTTAGGTGTTTTTGCTAAAATAAGCTTTTGCGGCGAAATTGGCTCGAAAAATGGTATTTGCGCTCATGGGAGAAAATCATTAAAGGCACTCCTCATATGGATAAGGGGTAACCCATTTTTATTTGCACCTCCTAAGGAACCTGCTATAGACATCCCTACTCTGGATGGGGGCAGGTCATCTTCATCAACACTTCCGCGATGTAACTAGTAAAAACACTTGAATTTTGTGTTACTTTCAAGAACTCAGAAAAACCTTTAAATAGTGGAACCCCAACCTGTAACTTGTTCCCGGTTATCGGGATTTCCCAACCTTTTTGGAACAAAAGTTTCATCTCAAGGACATATAATAGGGCCTAAATTATCTTTATCTCTGTTGTTGTGATTTCATTAGTACCAACTACACTGATATTCCTTGTAATTCTCCTTCTAATTCCATCTGAAGGTGTCCAAATTCCGATTTTCCTAGGCCCATTTCCAATGACATTTAGTATTTGAAAGGTACTATGCTGCAACTTCCCATTGACGATATCGAATGTCCCACCACTCATGGTGCCTTCTAGTGTGATATTAGAAATTTTCCCCAATAGTTCAGGGCCTATTTGCGAAATGCCCATTCTCTCCACATCGCTTGACTCTAAAGATGCTACATTTCGCTTGCTGAATTCAGGACTAAGACTTTCAAGTTTCTCAACTGCACTGGCTAATGCCGCAACTGTATCATATGACCATATGTCAAACATATCTAATTTATTGTGCATACCTGGGTTCGCTCTTCGAAACCTATTTTCCCATCTACAATATAACTTCTTTAATATAATACTCGATAATATAATATTCTCGCTAAAATAATAAAATTTCCCGGTCCCGACTCGGGCCCTTAGTGGTAAAATAATAAATTCGATAAAATTATAAAATAATATATTTTAAAAATCCCCCTTAAGGATTAGCAATTCCCAAATAATAATAATACTAAAAAAAATAAAAAATTATTTTCATACATATCAACTCTTCTTAAAATATGATTGAATATTGATTTGTTTTTCTTAGAAATTCAACTCAAGTTGTATTTAATCGATAATAGTTTGTAGTGCACTTAAGATGCTTCGAGTCGCATTTTATATTGCAATAAGAAGTGTTGTAGTGTGATTGATGCTTGTAAGAAGGATTATCCCTTTTATATTCACACATCTCTTTCCGTATTGCATTGTTAATTGGTTAGTGAGATACACCTTTGAGATGAGAATACATCTTGGTGATTTAGAATGCTGTACGTGACATATCTATATGTTAAATATACTTTTAAGTTTAAGGTTTGTGAATGCATTATATATAGAAAATATTTGTTTAAATAATAATTTATTATTTAATTATAAAGTAATAATTTATTATATTATCGATAATATAATATCTCTTTTAAATAACAATTTTCCTTATTCCCAAGTGTATTATTTTATAGAAGTTATACAACTCTAAATGACTTTAGCATTTTTTATTCTGGTCCTGGAACATAGGGTCTTATACCTATTACTCCTTTCATTGTGTTAATAATAGAAGAATTAAAAGTACTTAAGTAATCGCCCATTCCATCCGTGATTATCCAAGAGTACCCTTCAGTCATCATATCAATTTATTTGGGTTTAGCAAAAATACGCACTCCGAGTGGCGTGGTCATATGCATAATGAATACTCTAGTTTGTATTCTTATTAATCTATTAAGTTCATCGTCTATTTGCTCATTGATAGCTGAACTTGGAAATACACTCCTATAAGGAACTTTGGTGTTGATATCCTGAAGCGCATCTACCAAATATGGAATAATACCTTTCCCGTATTCGGTATCTGCGTAAATAGGTACAGCCTCTCTCTATCCCAAAAAATTTAACAATGGTAGCAATAGCATTCACTCGAGACGAATCGTTTAATGTTGTGCGAATGAAGTAAGGATTTTGAACTGGCGAAATAGAAGGACTTGTTGCACTGAAAGAAATAATTGGAACGTGGGATCCGTCTCCAAGGTGCATCATGAAAACAGTTTGTGCTGATGTTGTTGGTCCAATGATAGCTTGCACTCCATGATTTTTTATCAGATCTATAGCTGCCAATTGCCATCAATAAAAATATATTGAATCATTAGTCATGATATATCTCGGATTCTCATTAAGGAGGAAGTTTATATACCCCCATTAAAATTCTTAACAATCGACGGTCAAACCCACTGCTGAAATAGCAATTAAAAGCTTAAACTTTTGGGGAAATATATCATGTGCTGGTGGAGATGCCTCCACTTGCACAAAGCCTTCATACCCAGATGTGTGCATTTCTAAAAATGCATGTAAGGTATTCACCATGGATGGATTATTTTGGAACAGCAGGCCTCAGCCAAGCTAGAGTCAATTTTTTCTGTTACCATATTATTTCTGGTATACTGCCCTTTAGTTTCTACAAAAATTCTTAACAGTCCATGAAGATAGACAACTTTAAAACCGTTCCCTCACGTAACTCGGCTTTTCTAGTGTGCTCTCACTCTTACGAGACCCACCAATAGGGTTCTCCGTTCCCTTTGTTCTTAATTTATCATATCCTGGACCATTTTCTAAGAGGTTCTACCTGGACCATTTTCTAAGAGGGTCTAAAATCCTGTGTCATGGAAAAATAAAATTTGCACCTTCTATTGGGGATGTTCTTAGAATAATCATCCAAATATTCTAAAGGTGGAGAATAATTATAGAAAGGCAGACAGCAGACCTCGGACCGCAAGGAATAATTACGTGGAAATTTTTTGCTTTACAGAATAAGAAAACAAATTCCAATTTTTTGTGCCTTTGGAATGTTGGAAAATCCAAAATTGTGTTGGCCTTAGTTATGCAATTTGCTCGACTAATGTCCAAGTTTGTTTTTTCTTTCTTTCTGGAGTAATAATGTCCAAGTTTCTGACTACCTTTATCTAATTGTAACTAGCTCCGCAAGGTTAAATTTAGGAAAATATATTCTTGCTATCCCACTAAAATATGCTTGTCTGCTTTTTTTGTTCCTCTGAAATATGTTTGTTTGTCTGGAGAATAGTGAAAATGTTGAAATTCCTTGAACCATAACTAGTAGGCTTATCTATAAAATGTTGTGTTTCTGGTATTATAAGAGAGAAAATTTTAATTTTCAGAATGTAAAACAAGAAAAATTGGAAAGAAAATTGCTACAATGGTAGCATTTTCCTTGTAATTAAGCATACTGCACAAGATGGAAGACATATGAAAAAGAGAGTGAGAGAGCATTCGTACCAGCTGAAGCTGCATCTAGGATATTTTCCTTAGAATTCCGAAAGTGGAAATCCAATTTTCTCTTTCGGGATGCATTGAAGTCGTAGAGATCCATGTTCATGGAAGTCACGCAAACCTTAACCTCGGCTACATCCAAATCAAGAACCACTCCAACTTTAAACTTTTCAACTTCTTTTGCATCTACGACCATCACAGTTATCCCATGACCTCTTAAACAATGGAAAACAAACAAGAACACTAAGAAAGGAGTACCAAGTTGACATCATTTATGAATTGAGGTTTTCATGCTTCCAATCATCAAAAAGTTCATGTGATTTTTGTATAACGAACTGTTGATGATATTCAATGCCTGGGTGATATAATTTTATCAATCCAATTATAGAAGTAGTGCCAGAGGTGTGTATGGACTAGGGTGGATCAAGTCCACCCAAAGAAATGAAGAATTTTCTTTAGAAATATCAATTGAGATATGCAAATTCTGTTATTTCTAGAATCCAAATTTTGTCTCTTTTGGCCAGTGGGTCATGAAATATTAATGTCCAAAATTCTTCTTTCTTTGACTAGCGGACTGTTGATTAGTCTAGTCCGAATTAGTGAGACTGACAGACATCAAATAAATACTGACTAAGATGTTTTTACGTGCAAATTATTTAACTATCTAGTTAAATCAAATGTACTGATGGGGATACAAGAGTCAAAGTGAAGGCATTGAACGATGCACTCCAAAGACTCAGACTGGGACAACGTTTCCATATGTGGGCAGAATTTGGGCAATGAAACAAGAGGTGCTCAACTGAATCCCCCTTCTTACAGCAAAGAAAACAATTTCTTTTTCCATGTGAGCATAACATTACCTAACCGAAATGATACCAGATTATCTATATTCCATTTGATTGTATCATCACCCATATCGATAAGAGTTAGTAAAGAACATACCTCATCTACTTGAGTCTGCAGAAGGCGTCTATCCAAGCCCTTAAGTTCCAGGCTTCACCCCCTTGAAGAGTTGCAGCACAATTACTAATAGTCCACTTCTTTGTAGAGCTAATGGAGTAGATGTGAGAACTCACTCATTGATCCTGCCAAAAACAAATGGTGTTCCCTTCTCCAGCCTGAAGAATGAAAATCTTCTTAAAGGATTTTAAATTCTCATAAAACACTTTTCCGCCTTACACCCACACACAGTTTTAGGAGCTTTGGGATCCCTATCAAAACCAGAAGAACTATAGTTGGAAACTATTGATCTCCTCCAAAGAGCCTCCTTCGTATTTGAAAACTATTTGGAAACCATCAAATGATTATAATTACAATACCAATTTATGCCTATTGTCTACCTTGAACCATGTTTCAGCACCCAACTCATTGACCGCTTTCTGATTCCAGCAAGGATGCTGGAACCCTCTTATTGCAGCTTTGGGAAGTCTATGAGAAATTACTTCTCTTTTTTTCTTTTCTTTTTTGATCAATAAAGACAAATTACTTCTCTCCCTGGTTACAACAGAACCAACAGCAGAAGAAGCGTTTGAGCTGAATACAAAGATGGTCACATGGGAGAGCTATTGCATGTCAAATCTCATTCCTTAGAGTGCATAAGTTGTTGTTTGGGTAACTATTATCCAACGTTCAAGCTGTAAAATGACAAGAAAATAAGCTAAAAGCAACATAAAGTGGACCTAGAAATTTGTCTCCATCAGGTGACACAAGATAACCTTTTCTATAAATTTTTACTAGATGTGAACTTTTGGTGCTTGGCTGTTATTTCAAAACCAATAATTTTTCTCAAAAATAAATAAAAATAATAACTTAATTCATAAAATTAGTAAATTACATACCTTAATTTTTCATGAATAAAAATAACTTAATTCCTACTACAAATTCATGAATTTTTCTCAAAAAAAAATAAAAAACTTAAATCATAAAATTAGTAAATTACATACCTTCCAAAACCAGGGAATTTGGTCATCAGCTGCTTTGTAGCCTTCGTACGCTTTTACACAGATAGGGTTTACAACTTCCGAGCAAAACATAGTCAAGATCTTTCAGCTCTATACCTTGAAAGAACCTTTTCGCCCGCCTCTGCTTACAAAGGATATCACTGAAACCTCGGGAAACACAGGCAAAACCTTTGGGGAAACAGATTTGACGAAGAAATTCTGGATAAGAAGATGTACATATTCTTTTCTATTCTTGCTATTTGTTCTCTCCATGGAAGAACTCCACGGTTTTTCTGGATCCAACTCTCGACTTACGCAGACAAATGTTAACCCCATAGCATCTAAATCAACAAAATCAGCATCCATGGGTGTCCTTAACCCAGCTTACCATGTCAAAACAAAAAAGTAAAATAAAAAATCAGCATTCATCTCCAAAATCTTTTTGCAACTCTTGTAGTCATGTGCATGACCGCCGGGTCTGCACAACGTATGTCTTCCAAAGATACTTTCTCCTTGGCTAATTACAAGGAAAACACGCGATCAGATTCAAATGCAATGCATACTTGCACTTAATGCCTACTCGACTACAGAAGCCAAAAATTTGAGTAGACTACAGAAGCCAAAAATTCTAAGTCTCAATCATATCATACCATCCTTTGATGAGATCAATGTGTAAAAGCATATTGGAGAATTCTAAGTCTCAATCAGAGATGGAAGCACCTCCCTTTGAGGATGATGATGGTTTGAGAGATTTCGACCCCGACAATGATGAGAAAATTGATGCGGTCAAATGCTAAATGCTCGTTTCAAGATGAAAATGAGGATTTTGAAGATTGATTCTCTTGGGTTTCTGGTTTGTCAAGGATCCTAAGTTTTGTCTTTTGGATAGTAAGTTTGAAGTTTTTCTTTGGGTTTGTGTTGAGTTTGCTCCTTCGTGGGCTTGTTTCTTTTTCTTTTTCTTTTTCTTTTTGTAACTTTGGTGTCACTCTTGGTGACATCTTTGTTTTTTAATTAAATTTGACCTTTCCCCGTCAAATTTTTTTTTTTGAGCAGACCACAAAAGCAAATTCACAGCTTCTTTTTTTTCTAAACCAATTTTCTTTTAGGTTATTCACAAACAGTGTATAATCTAAATGATGGGTTTTTGAGATAAAACAAAAGAAAAGTGGGTTAGAAAAAAAGTTCCCCATGGTGAATCTCTTTTTCTTTTGCCTCTTTCAGTTCTTTTGATTTCAATGTGAACAACAAACATATAAAATGTCTTAGATCAGTAACATTTAGTTGAAACTTGAAAATATTCTCAAACCAGCCCACCAAAACTCAAATTTCTAACTACACATGACAGCAGGCTGCCTCTTGGATTTCGCTCAATTTATTGTAAAAATTCAAGCTTGGAACTCAAGAAAGCCGAGAAACTGCTCGATAAAATTTTGATTGAATTCCCAATGTGACGAGGGGATAGCTCCTAATTAGAGACAAATCTGTTCTATTAGGTTGAGTTAAATGATTATTTTACAACTGAAGATAGGCAAAAAGAAAACATAAAGAATCAATGTCGTCTTTCAAAAAAAGAACTGATTCTTGTTCTTTCTCCTTGTTAGTATAAATAGTACTAGTACTCGAGAATATACGCACTACTTATAAAACTACTAAATATTGATGCTGCTAAGCACAAACCCACATCTTCAATCTCGAACACAGAAATAGTATTTTGTTTCATCAATCCTAAGACGAACAACACCCACCCCTCTTCACTGCAGACGCGTCGTCTTTAACGTTTATTCTCTCTCCTTTAATCGGCACATTAGAAGTAGCTCCCTCATCTCCTGTTTCAACTGACTTTTTGCTCACGATATGGTGAATCTGTGTCAGGACTTCAGCAAATGCATTCTCCACATTTGTTGCCTCCAATGCAGAGGTTTCCATGAAGTATAGGGACTCCCTCTCAGCAAAGGATGTACCATCCTCACTTGAGACAGCCACAAGGTGACGCAGATCAGCTTTGTTTCCTATGAGCATTACAACAATGTTAGGGTCAGTGTGTTCTCTCAACTCCTTTAACCACCTTTCGATGTTTTCAAAAGTAACGTGTCTAGTGACATCATAAACAAGCAGTGCACCAACAGCTCCTCGGTAGTAAGCACTGGTAATGGCACGGTACCTGTGTAAAATAAAAATTGGGCAAGTTTTAAGAATCAGGAGTCCGTGGCCTGCATTTACATATCTGAACACAAGCTCCAAAGGAGACAATACTGTATCCCGGCAGAAAATGGAGAATACAAAAAAGTGGAAAAAAACCTAAGCAAATAATTGGAGACCCAAAACTTAACTTGTTCTCTAGCTGTGGCGCTGTACTAATATGTGGTGAGTGAAATGTAAAAAATAAATAAATAGAGTCACAGAGCCAATAGGCGCAGTTACATGACACATTCACATCAATTAACCTCATATTGACAGTTCCAAAGAACATCTCAGACAAGTTGATTCACTAAGCGAATAGTCTAGCTTAAATTCATGGAGATCAAAAGTGTGAGTGTGAAACCACCATCTGTTTCGGACTTCCCATGTCATGGGTGATGGGTGATAGGTCACCGTGGGTCAGAATTCTACTAAACCTGTTGACCGATTACACTGTTAAACATTTACCATCCCACAGGAAGTCTTAAGAGGGTTTAAGTAGTGGTCCTCGTGATCTTTCAGACTGGACTCTAACTGGAGATGCATAAAACCATAGAACAAAATGCCACTTCTTTGGCCATTTTCATAAAAAGATTGAGTTATCCAATCCCCGTATCAACTTATTCGCCAATACACCTATAAACATGGCCAATTACCTCTGATTTTGATATCTGATATGTTAAGTACTGACCATAATATAAAATTTTAACCAAACATACTAGTTAAATACTAACAGCCCGTTCGGTTGGGAGAATTAGAATCCTAGGAATTCAATTCCGGGGTAATCCAATTCTTGGAATTGAATTCCAAGGAATTGGATTACAATCCAAAAAAATTATGTTCGGTTGAGGTAATTCAATTACCTTTGTTTTTACCCCGGAATCCAATTCCATTGCATCATTGGACCAATGCAATGGAAATCTATCATTTTGGAGGGAATTGGATTCCTAGGAATTAAAATTCCCAATTACATAGAGTTCATTTGCCCCGTTCGGTTCAAGGAATTGGATTCCAAGGAATACAATTCCTTGAAACGATCGGGCTGTAAGAGTTTTGAGAGAAAGATTTCAAATTTAATGATACAAAACATATCCAGCATAAATTGCATGTGCAGAAAGTGAACACAATTTTTTTTATTGTTCCCTTCACTGTTTCTAGAAAATTATACTGTATAATATAATATCTTCATCGCTTCTAGAAACATAACAAACAAAGTAATTTTTATGTAAGTTTAGACACTCATTCATGTCTCTATGTTGCATCCTTCTTACTATACCTAAAGTATAATTTTAATATGCAGATAACAAGTACCACAACCTGACAGAGACCTCTTCTCTCATCTGTGTAGAAAAATCTAACAATACCAAAATTTTCTAAAACCTATCTGATATTTCTCCGAATATAACCTATCTGTTTACTTATCTCTCCGAAGTTATGCCTATTAGTAGTATCTCTTCAACTACAAAAGAATCATGGAAATAACTACAAAGATAGCAAGGAGAAGCATTCACTTGATAACTTAAATCTAGGTAATGAAAACCTAACACTGCAATCAAAAACCTCACACTGCAATCAAACTAATGTTTAATTCAGTAATGGGGATGAGGAAGATCAGGGATCCCAGAAACCTATACAAATTCCTCAGTTACAATACAACGTGTAAGAAACTTCTAGACCTCAAGAAAACAAGCGGCCGTCAATCGACTCGATCATACTGCACAATGAAATAGATCCCAACAACGAAGCTTATTATATCTCATTCTATTAACAAAAAAGTTTCAAATTCAAAGCATCATTCTCATCAAGCACCAAAATATTCAGGACTTATTCACAAGCTTATTTGACAAAACCCTAGAGTACGGTCTATTCAGAGCAGAATTGTGATGAAGCAATCGTATAGCAGCACCTGTGAATCCAGTGCTTTCTCTCACATTTTCAAGGACAATTCAAACCTAATAGGCAAATCACAAACCTCGGAGTTTCCAAACCTAATACTAGAATATACCAACAAATCTAAAACATCAAAAAAAAAAAAAAAAAAAAAAAGGATTACCTCTCCTGACCAGCAGTATCCCAAATCTGAGCTTTAATAACTTTACCATCAACATTTAAACTTCTAGTAGCAAATTCAACACCAATTGTAGACTTGGATTCAAGACTAAACTCATTCCTTGTAAACCTGGATAGCAAATTAGTTTTACCAACTCCTGAATCACCAATTAAAACTACTTTGAATAGATAATCATAATCATCTTCAGCTCTATATGCTGCCATTCTGTTTTTCTTTTCTATGCAAAATCTACAACTTTCAGAAAAACTAAATAAAATGTAGGCTACAGAACTTCTAATCTCTTTCTCTATCTCTATCAAATAAAACCGTGTGAGAAGAGATTTGCAGAGAAGATGAGTTGTTTTTGTGCTGGATTTGGGTGGACTTCTTTTTTAAGAAAATACTGTAAAGGAGTCTTTTGTGCCAGGACTACTAATGTCGGCCTGGATGGACTCCATAGGGCCGAAATTAGGACTAGGAGGATTAACTTATGCGTGAAAAAACGTAACTAGCCATTAATTATTCTTGATATGACTTAACATAAAGGACATGAAGGTGTGGATTGGCTCGAGGTTATGTTAGTCATTTTCAATGTGATCAAAAATGGTAGATGAAGTTGGTTATGGAAGGTGATAAGGATCAACTTTTCAGTAGGTTGACATTTAGGTCTGAAATCGGTAAAAAGCTAAATATGGGTATAAACTTGCCCGGATAATATGGGCAAGGGCTTATGAATTTAGTCCCATCCCAAGATAATTATATGGGGTGTTTAAAATAGGTGAAATAACTAAATTGCCCTTAACGCGTAATTGAAGATCTAATGGGTGTCATTTTGGAATGAATTTAGGAGATAAGGAAATTTTGATCACATGTGTTTATGGTGTCATCGAAACTGATGAAAAAAATTTAAACAATAGTTTTATATTTCAGAAATAACTTTACAGGTCAATTAACCTTGGTTTTTAATAGGGGATGTAAATGTCATTCTAGATCCAAAAGAAAAATAAGTTGGAAATAAAACAAATTCGAGCATCAAATATTACATTTTTCAGAAAATTGATTTTATGTGGTCACGAAGATGTTGGGCACGAAGGCGCATGTGGTCAAACAACAGAAAATGAGATGCCAACATTTGTGAAAGAATTGATGATGGAGCATCAATCTCTTTCTAATAGATTCAAAATTTCTCGGATACAAAGGTAAGGTAAGTCACCTGACCAGAATAGGATCGGTTCACACACCTCTACTCTTAGACCCAAACCCAAAAAAGCAAAAATTACAAAAACTCTTTAGATGTATCATATCCTGGTTAACACACTTGATATTATCCATGGTAGTCCAGGGCCGTTCCTGAGAAACTTTTGTCCCGAAACGAGATTTTTTTTGTTGCCCCCATAGTTATTTGTTTTTATTGCACAAGATAGTAAAGGACTCAAACATCAATCAAGGTTCATAATGACTGAATCAGATAAGCATACGATAAAATGATGAATACAAATCAATGACTCAAAATTTGTCAAAACTCCGTTACCTTAGACAACAATATGGCTTGTTATTCAATTTCAAATGCCCAAGTCCGAGACCAATTGTCTGAAGTGTATTCTCGTACATAATAAAGCTCTTAGTCAATTTAAGTTAAAGTCATCATATTATATCAAGCTCCTACCCCTATAATTTACTTTGATTATATCCAGGTCCCCAGAAAAAATAAATTCCACAAAAACACGCAATTGTAAAATGTATTTTATGTTGTCCCAAAGTCTTGTTGCCCCAAAGTGGGGCTTTCCCTGCTTACCCCTTAGGCACGGGCCTGGGTAGTCGCTGCCTCTTGGGAACTTCATTCCAATAACTCCTTCAATAGATAATTTTCCTCGAACCTTAAACTCGAGTAGCCGGATCTGTCTTATTGGAATGCAAATGTTTTCGGAAATATCCACAAAATATAAGATCCCTAAACAATAAAAAGAGGGTATCCATAAATCTTTCTACCAATATAGAAAAAATATAAAATCTCAAAGCTGGGTTAGAAAAATGGTACGAACTCACTATTAGATATCAAGGAATAAGTTCTTTAAGAATACTTATGACCATAATACGAGATATTTCCACGCTTCGACGTCCAATGGGAAAAGGATTAATGATGTTCACTCCCTTCGGGAACCTTTTGGGCTTTGGCTTTCAAATAGGAATCAAATAAATACACTCCTAGTGAATCATTTCTCTCACATTGGATTCTCACAAAATAATAACTTTGAGGGCGACCCTTCAGATATAATTGAACTATGTATTTCAGAATCTGAAAATCTATCTCTCATTGAAATTCCTTCAAAAGAATAAATTTGGAGTATCATCTATAACATGAATCAGTGGGGAGCCCCGGTCCAGATGGTTTCCAACCAAGTTTCTTCAAAGCTAAATGGGAGATCTTGGGCCCAGACATCATATTCTCATTTCAAGATTTTTTTAAATCTGAAAAACTAAATCTGAAGTTTAATTAGTCATTTATAACCCTTATCCCAAAAATAATCACCCCCTAAACTCTAGTTGATATTAGGCCCATCAACCTAAGTAATACAATTTACAAGATTATTTACAAGATCCTAGCAAATAGATTAAAGCATATCCTGAATAATTTAATATCCCTGAATCAATAAGTTTTTTTTTTAGAGGAGACAAATCACAAATAACATCATTGAAATTTTTAAAAGCTAAAAAGGGACCTCTTACGCTAAAATCAGATCTATCAAATGCCTTTGATATGGTGAAATGGAGATTCATTAAATCGGCACTAAACGCCTTTGGATTTAACAATTCTTGGCAATGTATTTTGACAACCTCTTTACCCATCCTTCGTAATGGGTCTCCAGGGCCGACATTTTCCACCTCAAGAGGCTTAAGACAATTTGAGCCTCTTCGTCCTTACATGTTCCTAATCTGCATGGAAATCTTATTTAGGCTTCTAGAAAAAGCAATAACGGATTAAAAAAAAATGTTTAAAATAAATAAAAACGCCCCAAATATTTCTCATATTTTCTTTGCAGATGACTGTTTTTTACAAAAACCGATTTAGGGGAAGCAAAAACTCTCCTAGATATATAATCAGGATTCGGGAAATTACAAGGCAGACGTTTAATCTTCAAAAATCTGGGATTTACTTCAGCCCACGTATTCACCCAAAATATTGAAAACTCATAGCAAAAATCTTCAAAGTCTAGTTAATGATAAAAGAAAAACGATAAATATCATAGTACTCCTCTACTCTTCGACAAGAATAGGAAAGAAGATTTTGAACCCCTCCTCCAAAAATAATATGTTAACCTTCAAGGCTGGAAAATCAAAACTTCTTTTTCCAGCAGAGCGAACAATGCTAATAAAATCAATTCTCCAAGCCTACCCGACGTACCAAATGCAAATTCTTGCACTTCCCAAATGAACTCTCGACCAAATGGATCGCATCCAGAGAGATTTCCGGTGGAATAAGGATAAGTCCAAGAGTATGGGAGGATATATAAGAGCTTGGACTAGTATATGCAAGATTATTTATCAAGGAGAGCTAGGAATCAAAATGCCCACCATTTCAATATAGCGTTCCTCACAAAACTTGTCAGTAGGCTAATCACGGTCATGATCAATTTTGGGCCAACTTCTAAAAGTTAAATATTTTCCAAATTCCCATCCTCTAGAATTTTCAATATCCTACGATCTATTATGGATCTGTACAAGTATCCAAAAAGGTTTAAACCTAATTTAAGAATAATTTTGACTGGCAAGTTAAGAACGAAGCTTCCACAAACATATGGGAGGACCAGTGGATTCCTAATGTCGACACAATCACAAAACCAACTAATATACAAGAAACGGCACCACAGATGGTTCAAGAGTTGATAACAGAAGAAGATAAATAGGATCAAGAAAAACTATACAACTACTTTCATCTACACGTGAGAGCAAAAGTATCAAGCAATATTGCTAAAAAGACAAGAACAAGAAAAAATTAGATCGAAACATCATCATTCGGGGATCATCTCAGCAAATTATATCTACAACTTTCTCGTAAACCATGATCAAGATAATGATAACTTAATGGACCTCCCTTGGGAAATATATGGAAAATACATGCAATCCCGAAAATAAGACTATCTATTTTGAAATTATCGCAGAAAGACCTCCAAAATTCTTTCAGACTTGGAGCCTACAATTCAACTATCTTAATGTAATTAATATCGGTCGTACCAGCCGATGATATCAAAATTTATCATGTATCGGTCTTTAACCTAAACGATATGCAAATTATCGGTGATATATGAGTATTTCGATTATATTGGTCGTATCGGTCACAATATTGATAAGAATTCTATTCTTTTTTTGTATTTCTGTTCTAATTTTTCTTCCCATAGAAATTCTATTTTTGGGATGTTAGTTTATTAAGCGAAGCTAGTTTAATTAATGTTTTTACATTATAAATGCCTTTCATCAAAAGTTTGAGTAACATAATGCACATCTACCTATACATTATGAAAATATAAAGTTAATCATGCATCGCCGATAAAATCCGATACAATATTTTTTCAAGGTGTATCGCAACTCACAAATACAATACTGATACACGATATTAACTACTTTGAATCTCTACTCAATGTCAGATGTGCAATTCTCAGGAGCAGGAAACTGAACAATTCCTTTTTTAGATTTTGTCCTTTTGTTTGAGTTATCTGGTTTGGTTTTCTTTAGAAGCTATTAATACAAGAATTAGCACGGACTCAATTAATAATTGGGTTATAAGTTGGGATATCAGACCGAATTATGTACAGTTTTCGGAAAAATAGCCACCATTATATGGTTCATCTGGAAACATAGATGATCAGTAGTTTTAGGAAAAACAAATCTTGACCCAATAAATCTAATTGATCATATTAACAGAGACTTGCAATCCACCCCATCTAAAAGTATCCAAAAGGGAAATACCCCACAGAAACAAACATTGGTTATATATAATTGGCCTTACCTAAACACAGATTGGATAATCTTCAATAATGCTTATTTTAAGAAAAAATATACATCTATGGGCTATATAATTATTCTTTACTCAATGGATCATGAGTCTTTCGTACATATATCAGCGAGGTCTGAGTGGGCTTCTTTGGGTTTTCATGTGGAAACATAAGTCTTGTTAAAAACAACTACATGGTTAAGGGAGGACATTCTGTCAAGGGTTAGTCATCGACTGCAAATCTTTGGCAGACACCATCACCATGAAGAGTTTTATACTCTGAAGAATTCAGATGAACAATCCTTATGGTTTTTCCAAAAACCATGACGAGTTTTCATCTAAAATTTCTTTGTTATTCGGCTATGGAAAGCGTCATCATGGTGGATCATGACAAGTTCTTTTTATCGTCATGTTGTGAAGCAAAAACCATGAAAACACATGGCATGCCAAAGCAACCCTGGAATGATGAGGGTGACAAGTACATCACAATCTTTTCGATATCAACCTATATGACACATACCTAGCCTGATCTAATATAGATAAAGGTTGTAAAGAAGATAATAACCACAAGGTGTACACTTGGTATATGAAATAGGTATCGAAACCGAACCTAACTAGGGATCAAACCCAAGTGTTTGTAATGTACAAATGCAATTGCTTTATTATAAATAAAATAATATTTATAATGCGGAAAATAAACTAAGTAACACGACATAAGATTTTGTTAACGAGGAAACCGTAAATGCAGAAAAACCACGAGACCTAAGTCAAGTTTTGAATACTCTCAGAATTAAATCATTATACAAAGACTATTACCAACTTCGTATAGTTTATACCAAGTAAAGTAACTCCAAGTTACCTAGTTCCTTCAGTATCCCTGCGCCTACTACTAATCTGGTAAATGCACGTAAATCCTAAGATAGAGTCTACTATCTTATGTCACTTTACCGCTTGTGAAGACTTCAAGCACTCAACTCCCTTGTCTCCTATTCTGAAACAATAAAGGACTAATTTGTATTCGTAAAATGCTACAAATTTCAAGAACTAAATTAGAGATATATGTTGAGTTAACAAAGACTTTTGGGTTTAAATAATATAAACTCCTTGTTCGGTTTAGATCAACCAAGATCTAGATTATCAAGATAACCAGATTTAGGTTCAAAACCTTCAAATTCGGGTCTTGAAGAAAACCACCAGATGATAGATCGTGGATCTACACAACTATCTGTAAGATGTCTATCGAGATAAACAAAGTTATGTTGAAACCTATCCAATTAAGTGTGTGCACGAAGTAAATCACCACAATCAAAAACCAATAAGAAATATTCTTGTCTTTTTGTCTTCAATGTACCTGCACAAACAAACTTGATTCTCTTGTGATCGATCATGCATTAAACGAAGTCTGTTAACATGGATGATCACAAGCCTATCGTCAGATCTAAAGAGATATCTGAACTTTGTTGATCCTTGATCTAGTTTGAGTGACCTTATATCTGAAGACAAGGTTCTTAGAATAAACAAACTAAATACAATCAAGGTTTAACTACTGTTAGTCAATCAAATCAATAATCGAAAACTAAAATAACAATGCAATTCTAGTTATTCACCTATGACACTATCTAGATGCTTCTTAACCCACATAAGACTTTAAACTAACAGATGTAAGAGATTTCGCCTAATTAGGCTACTCTCCTCTCCAGGATAGTATTACAAGGAATACTATTAGTCGGCTACCACTCTGACTACAAAATGAAGTGTGAGTGTCGGATTAGTTTGAAAGAAGAACGAACTTCTATATTTATAAACCAAGGTAGTTTGGACACCAAGGAATTTCCATAATCAAAAATATCAAAAAAATATGCAGCAAACACCAATTTTTGATTTTTTCAAACTCTAGTTAATATCCAACTAATAAACCGAAATTCATCATGGATGACAACTCATTATTAGTTAACTTATACATATATTTTACTAGTATATCTTCCAGAGATATGTTTTACATATTGGGAAAATAAAATATATAAATTTGAAAACCCTAAAATAAGATTCTCAAATATTTCGGTTTGGGATCTCACCTTGAGTATCAAGGAATGTCTTTGAACAATGAAAAATAAGATTTAGCATATGTTCAAATTACTCACTATGTCGACATCTTGAACTTTCCTCCATAACATCTCATATTCTGATATTCACACAAACCTTAAATTAATATAAAAACCGAAAATACAAAAATGATATTGGAAACGGTCTTACAGGAGATCCCCGATAGGGATCCGTCCTGCTATAGATCCCCATCCAGGGATCATTCTTCTATAGATTCCTTGATAGTGATTGATCCTTCTAAAGATCCCCTATAGGATTGTACCATCAATCCCATTGGTTAATTTCAAATACTAAAAAAAGTTTCGCAAGTTTACTTTATTTCAACTTAGAGTTCATTACACAATCCAGTAACAAGTTACAAAGATGGTGGTTATGTCACAATTACGAAGTTCAAAAGATAGACATTGTACTTTGTAATTCAATATACCAAAGTTATGAAACAACTTGTATATTCTTCCTTTATACTTTGATCATAATGAAATGATCAAGTCTCTAATACTAGAGATTCATATATATAACTTCAAAAGACTTGATAGCAACGTAGATATAAAATAAAACTAGTCAACTCTTGTATTACTAACCTTAAACAGAAGGATGATATGTTCATTGATGTTGGCACATGTTAGAGCACTGCTCGGTCGAACTCGCAAGCATTGCTATCTCAAGCTTGTTGTCAAGTTTAGTTGCCAAAACTATAAGTCTTGATTTCTAATCTACTTATAGCTAAGTCTCGGACTAGGATAGAAAGTGTAGTTGAGCTCTAAAATCCACGACGTTCATCATATAAAGACGATGAACTACTCAAGTAACCGGTGGAACTTCATCGAATAAAAGGTATGTGGAGACTTGAACTTACCTATCACTTAAAAGTATATCTACTCTATCTCCTATCTTGAGATAAAAGTAGTATTGCTATATAGACTTCGATTATACACATTTTCTATTTCGAGTCGAGTTTATATCGCTTATCTTTTTCTCGAAATATGTGTTGGTAAGCTTTCGCTTTGGCCAAGTTCATCTTTACAATTGACGAAAGTCATGTTGGTTATTTCAATATCTTGAAAATTGCTTTGACAAAAAATAGTATGTGAATAACCTCTATTTAACATCCTCTAAGAATATTTCAATGATTTAAATGAGAGTTTAGAATATATAACCTTGAATGGAATAATCAAAACTAAAGTCCGCGTACCCGTACGTGTACTTCCGGAAGTTCACGTCCTGTGAATTTCTGCTGGAGTTTGTGAACTGAAAACAAACTTAATCCGGGTACTTAAGTATGCGTACCGGTATGCATACTAGAGTGGGTTATTTTCTAAAAAAGGTTTATTCGTGAACTTAAACTTATATAAACTACGGAATGCATATTTGCAAACCATGGATATAAAGTTCATGAATCGATACGAGTGAATCAAAATCGTTTTTCTTCGATTGTGTCTTGTATACTTCTATGGTATCTAAGCAATTGAACAACTCTCTAACTAGTTAT
Source organism: Papaver bracteatum (assembly GCA_023529315.1). Lineage (NCBI taxonomy): Eukaryota > Viridiplantae > Streptophyta > Magnoliopsida > Ranunculales > Papaveraceae > Papaver > Papaver bracteatum. The sequence continues at coordinate 1,097,622 of JAJJWX010004447.1, read as the reverse complement.
TTTGAGTCATTTGAACTAGTTATGGTGAAGATGAATAAGGTTGATATGAAAGTGCTCATATGGTTAACCATTTGGTTAACTACTGTTGAACCAACTAGGTGTGTACATTTAGGTATGGTTACACAAACCTAAATGGATGTGCATTTCATTTGTGTATAACAAGCTAAGTTCGATCTAACGGTTGAAAGATATTAGCTTGAATCTAATCAAGTTTTCATCTAACGGTTAATATTGAATACTTTGTTACCAAGGTAACTTAGATTGCAAACCCTGATTTGGAGACTATATAAAGGAGAACTCTAGCAACTGGGAAAGTTAATCCCCATACCTCCTGTGTGATACTAGTTGTATAAACTAGAGTTGATTCTCCTTTAACCTTAGGTTTCTACCGAGACCATGTAGGTTAGCGACTTGAAGACTTCATAGGGATTATGAAGCCAGACCTAACTATTTTCTCTGTAGTTACGTGATCTGATCTTGTTGTTTCTATCGTATTAAATACAATTGTAAAATTGGATCGAGATTTATTTCTCCGATAGGCAAGAAGTCTTAAACATCTTCGTCTTATCGTTTGTAATTCCAAAATATCTTGTTTCGCTAGTCGATTAAGATTATTATGATGTGATTGATAACAAGAGTGTCACTATCTTGAGAGTTTAGGGTTTCCATAACAAGAGTGTCACTATCTTGCTTAAAAACATATATCTTATATTGTTTTGTATTCCCTAATAATAATTTAAAAAAAAAGTTATGGAAAACTCCTCAAGGTCTCAAGAAGTTGTGAATCTTGAGATGGAAGAAGACCCTAAAGGATGCGATTATGTTCAAGAACTTGTCCTGAAAAGGATGATTGAAAGGAAAGAGTATATCTCCTGGGTTGGAGAATCTATCAAGGATTTAATTATTTTTCATAATGACTCTAGGGTTGAGTTTGCAAATCTTGAAATGCAAATGAATCAACTTATTGATGGACATACCAAAATCCTTGATAATCAAAACACCTTGATTAGGAATCAGAAGAAGCTCATTATGGACTGTGTCAAAGCTAGGCATCTTGCTCGTATTGTTGATCGAAAAGTTAATGTTCTCACTCATGAACATGGGGTCTCTACGGCCAAAAGAATCAAGGACATCAGTGACACCTTTTATGATGGACCCTTTCAAAGGTATGATGTTATCAAAGAAACTTGATTCTTATTTTGTCTAGGAAAACTTCTTATGAGAATTTTATTCTTGTGTTTTTAAGAAGAATAACTAGAGTTTGGAATAGCCATTATTATGATTACACATAGCTATGTCCAACGATTTTCATCTTCAATGTTTTTAGATTTATTTGGTTAAATTCTAAAGTTTGTTTGGAAGATGATTTTTGCAATATTAATCTTTATGGTTTTATATATTGCAATTTGTTATGGGATATGTGTGTTTTCGTCCGTGAACTATGATTGTCCTATACGTTGTCAAAAGTTAAGTCCTTCGTATGTCAATATGCAAGTATTGATAAAATAATGAATGAACTTCTGACAAAAACAAAAGCTAAGCCTTTTATGTCATTATGAAAATATTGATGGAAGAAAGAACGAAAAGTTGTTTGCAAAGATTAAGTCTATTATATGTCATTGTGCAAATAGTGATGAACGATATAATGAATCTTTGTTTATTCCGCAGTATTGATCTTTCTTGATCAATATCTTTTATGTATATATTGTGCGGATCCATAAGTTTTCTTGTGTTGAGCATTTCCGATAGAATTAATCATGGGTTCTATTGTAGTTAATTTAATTGAGTATTTTGGATACAAATTCATATTCTTATGTGATTTTTTATTATCCAAAGAAATCCTTCTTTTCTTGTAAAAGTAAGGTCGCTCTTGTTGTTCTTTCGGGAATGACATCAAATGGGGGAGAGTTCTTAATTAAACTTGTGCTTAATTTCCAAATCTTCGTGGGGAGTGCGGTCATGAAATATTATAGGGGTTATGTTTGTATCTTTATAAACAACTTGATGAAAGCATTTAGTTTCATCTATATGATTGCCTCCCAAATTTCTATATGTGCTTTCTTTTGGTCATGAAATGTCTCTATGGAAATTTCATTAGGATCCCACTAGTTTTTGTACCTTTGCCAATTTTATTGACAAAAAGGGGGACAATTAATGTGTAGTTCACACTACAAATACATATGGTTTTCGGATCATTATGTAGGGGGGGGGGGGTCCATGTGAGATGGAGTATTGACTAAGGGGGAGTGATACATATCACCATAGTATTGTTGTCAAAGTTGTGATACAATTGAACTTTGATGTTGTGTAATAATACTATGACATTGTGTAACAATGATTGAGAGCTTTTGTTTTCTCATTATTATGGCTACGAATCTTCAACAATGGTGATGGTGATTTGGATATCTTTGGAATCATTGGAGTACTTGGAAGAGACGAAGATTTCGAGTAATGTTGAAGAACCAAGGAGATCAGGCATGTGGAAGAGAAGCTGCAAAGTTTATTTATTTTGTATTCCATATGTATTGATAGTTTTGTCACTCAAATTGACAAACGGGGATATTGTTAGAGCACTGCTCGGTCGAACTCGCAAGCATGGCTATCTCAAGCTTGTTGTCAAGTTTAGTTGCCCCAACTATAATTCTTGATTTCTAGTCTACTTATAGATAAGTCTCGGACTAAGATAGAAAGTGTAGTTGAGATCTAGACTCCACGTCGTTCATCATACAAAGACGAATAACTACTCAAGAAACTGGTAGAACTTCATCGACTCAAAGGTATGTGGAAACTTGAACTTATCTATCACTCAAAAGTCTATCTACTCTATCTTCTATCTTGAGACAAAAGTCGTATTGTTATATAGACTTCGATTATACACATTTGTTATTTTCGAGCCGAGTTTATCTCGCTTATCTTTTTCTTAAAATATGTGTTGGTAAGCTTTCGCTTTGGCCAAGTTCATCTTTACAAGTGACGAAAGTCATGTTGGTTATTTCAATATCTTAAAAAAAAAATTGATAAAAAATAGTGTGTGAATAACCTCTATTTAACATCCTCTAAGAATGTTTTAATGATTGAAATGAAAGTTTAAAATATATAACCTTGAATGGATATAAACATTGTATGTGTACTCATACGTGTGTAAGTCCTAAATCCTTGAACCAAAGTATGCATACTTTGCTGCTCGGGATAACCGGAACTAAAGTCTGCGTACCTGTACGCGAAGTTCACGTCCTGTGAATTTCTGCTGGAGTTTGTGAACTGTAAACAAACTTAATCCGGGTAATTCAGTATGCGTACCGGTATGCATACTAGAGTGGGTTATTTTCTAAAACGGTTTATTCGTGAATTTAAACTTATATAAACTAAGGAATGCATATTTCCAAACCATGGCTATAAATTTCATGAATCAATTCGAGTGAATCAAAATTGTTTTTGCTTCGATTGTGTCATGTATACTTATATGAGATCTAAGCAATTAAACAACTCTCTAACTAGTTCTTTTGAGTCATTCGAACTAGTTATGGTGAAGATGAATAAGGTTGATATGAAATTGCTCATATGGATAACCATTTGTTTAACTACTGTTGAACCAACTAGGTGTACACGTTTAGGTATGGTTACAAAAACCTAAATGGACGTGCATTTCATTTGTGTATAACAAGCTAGGTTCGATCTAACGGTTAAAAGATATTAGCTTGAATCTAATCATGTTTTCATCTAACGGTGAATATTGAATGCTTTGTTACCAAGGTAACTTAGATTGCAAACCCTAATTTGGAGACTATATAAAGGAGAACTCTAGCAACTGGAAAAGTTAATCCCCACACCTCCCATGTGATACTAGTTGTATAAGCTAGAGTCGATTCCCCTTTAACCTTAGGTTTTTACCGAAACCCTGTAGGTTAACGACTTGAAGACTTCATTGGGGTATTTGTGAAGCCAGACCCAACTATTTTCTCTGTAGTTGCGTGATCTGATCTTGTTGTTTCTATTGTATTGAATACAATTGTAAAATTGGCTCGAGATTAATTTCTCCAATAGGCAAGAAGTCTTAAACATCTTCGTCTTATCGTTTGTAATTCCAAAATATCTTGTTTCGCTAGTCGATTAAGATTATTATGATGTGATTGATAATTCTAGGTTATTTTTCGGGAATATAAGTCCGGGTTATCGATTGGTTCATGTTCACCTTGATTTATCAAAAGACATAACAAAACTTGTGGGTATTTCTGTGGGAGACAGATTTATCTATTCCTGCAGACTTTTCTGTGTGATACAAATTTGTTTATTAAATTCTTCGACTTCGGGTTATAGAAACTCTTAGTTATGGGGGAGATCATCTAAGGGAATCAAGTACGTAGTATCTTGCTGGGACCAGAGATGTAAGGAGCGCAGCTGTACCTTGGATCAGTGTGAGATTGATTGGAGTTCAACTACAGTCCAGACCGAAGTTAGTTTGTAGTAGGCTAGTGTTTATAATGGCTTAATACAGTGTGTATTCAATCTGGACTAGGTCCCGGGGTTTTTCTGCATTTGCGGTTTCCTCGTTAACAAAACTTCTGATGTCTGTTTTATTTATTTTCCGAATTATATTTTGTTATATAATTGAAATATCACAAGTTGTGCGTTGGATCAATCAGTTGGGAAATCCGACCTTTGGTTGTTGATTGAAATTGATTGATACTTGAACATTGGTCTTTGGTACCGTTCAAGTTAATTTCTCTTGTATTCAATTAGACTCGCAGATTTCTATTTGCTTGAGTAAGTATTGAATCGAGAAATTGAGATATATCTCTTTGATATACTTTTTATTATGATTGAGTCTGACTATCTAGTTGATTCTCTTAAAAGTATATTGGAGTTAGTCCATACAGATTGCTAAGAGAATTATTGGGTGAGGTTATTGTACCCCCATTTTTTCAACACGTCTTCAAGTTCTTCAGTGTAACACGAGTTTGTCTCAACATTTCTAGACTTTATAGTCTAACTGTTTGAGGGTGAAAACGGTTTCTGCTGATTTTTCTAATTTCGGGTGTGTGGGAAATAAACGAATTTAAACCCTAAATAATGTACTGCAAGGAAGTACTTTTGATTCAAGAGATCAATCTGTACAAATCCAGCCTAAACCAAGAAATGGCAGTTCCAGACTTGCTTTGGTCACAAAGTGAAGGAAAAGGGTTGGTTTTGGGGAGGGAATCGTGTTAGAGCACTGCTCGGTCGAACTCGCATGCGTTGCTATATCAAGCATGTTTGTCAATGTTAGTGATCAAAACTATAAAGTCTTGATTTATTATCTACTATAACTAAGGTCTCGGACTAGGATAGAAAGTGTAGTTGAGCTCAAGAACTCCATGACAATCATCATACAAGACGAAGGACTATTCAAGGAACTAGTGGATCTTCATCGACTAAAAGGTATGTGGAGACTTGAACTTATCTATCACTCAAAAGTCTATCTACTCTATCTCATATCTTGAGACGTAAGTCGTTTTACTATATAGACTAAAGATATAAACATGTGGCATTTCGAGCTGAGTATATCCACTGGTTCATCTTTCTCGAAATGTGTGTTGGTAAAGCTTTCGCTTTAGCCAAGTTCATCTTTTCCTAGTGAAGAAAGTCATGTTATGTTTCAATCACTTTGGAAATTTCTCTGACAAAAACTAGTTTGTGAATAACAACTAGATGACGTCCTCTGAGAATGTTTCAATGATTCAAATGAGTGTTTAGACCATATAACCACTGGGGGATATAAACATTATTGTGGTAACACAATATGTATAAGTCCGTATGCACTTGAACCGAAGTTTGCGAACGTTATTAATCAAGTGGAAAACCGAAACTTGAGCAGTCAACCTAGTCCGCGAACGAGCGTAGTTCTTGTACCCAAGAATTTCTGCTGGAGTTGAAGCTTGGTTTCAGTCTGCGAACCCAGTCCGCAAACTTGAGTGGTTATGTATAAAAAGGATGTTTGTGAACTTATTTAAATTATCTAAGGAATGCTATTGCAAACCGTAGCTTTATAGTTCATGAATTGATTCGAGTGAATCACATCGTTTTTGCTTCAATTGTGTCTTGTGTAGTACATAAGATCTCATAGCAATCAAAAAACTCTCTAACTAGTTCATTTGAGTCATTTGGACTAGTTACGGTGAAGAAGAATATGGTTGATATGGAAGTTATCATTTGGCTAACCATTTGGTTGACTAATCCTGAACCAACTATTGTACACATTTGGGTACGGTTACACAAACCCAAAATCGTCAAGTACATGTGTGTATGGCAAGTTAAGTTTTCGATCTAACGGTTGAGAGATATTATATTGTATCTAATCAGGTTTTCATCTAACGGTGAATATTGAATGCTTTGTTACGAAGCTAACATTGATTGCAAACCCTGATTTGAAAGACTATATAAGGGAGAACTCAAGCAACTGGGAAACCTAATCCCCACACATTCTGTGTGATACTAGTTTGTTAAGCTAGAGTCGATTCTCCTTTAACCTTTGGTTTTCTTCTTCTAAAACCAGGTTAACACGACTTAAAGACTTCATTGGGATTGTGAAGCCAGACCGATACTACTTTTATCGTAGTTGTGTGATCTGATCTTGTTGTTTCTATCATACGAGTACAATTGTAATAATTGGCTTGAGATTTCTATCTCCGATAGGCAAGATATAAAAGTAACCACAAACATCTTCGTCTCATCGTTTGTGATTCCACAATATATTTTTTTCGCTGCGTCTATTAAGACTATTGTGAGGTGATTGATAAAACTGAGATGTTCTTCGGGAATATAAGTCTCGTTTTATTGATTGGTTCATGTTCACCTTGATTTATCAAAAGATAGAACAAAACTTATAGGTTTATTCGTGGGAGACGAATTTATCTATCTTGTAGACTTTTCTGTGTGAGACAGATTTGTTTGCTAAAGTCTTCGACTTTGGGTCGTAACAACTCTTGGTTGTGGGTGAGATCATTTAAGGGAATCAAGTGCACAGTATCCTGCTGGGATCAGAGGCATAGGAGCATAACTGTACCTTGGATTAGTGTGAGATTGATTGGGGTTCAACTACAGTCCAGACCGAAGTTAATTTGGAGTAGGCTAGTGTCTGTAGCGGATTAATACAGTGTATGTTTAATCTGTACTAGGTCCCGAAGTTTTTCTGCATTTGCGGTTTCCTCGTTAACAAAATTCTGGTGTCTGTGTTATTTCTTTTCCGCATTATATTTTTATATAATTAAAATAATACAGTTGTGCGTTGTTCAATCGATTAGAATATCCGACCTATTGGTTGTTGATTTAAATCGATTGACACTTGTATATTGGTCTTTGGTACCATCCAAGTCATCTCTCTTTGATTAGACTCGCGAATCATATTTGCTTGAGTAAATCAAATCGAGATATTGAGATAATAACTCCTTGAGTATTTTCTATTGATTGAGTCTAGTTGATTCTCTAGAAAACAACTCGAAGTTTTCCATACATATTGCTAATCGAAATATTGGGTGAGGTTTTCAAAGTGAAGAAAGTGCTGAGACCAGAATAGTTGATTCTGGAAGAGAAGTTAATTTACGACTTTGTATCAGAAAGTGGGAAGCTAATAGATGGAGAGCTAGAAAATGTTTTTTGAGTGTTGTATGCTCCTGACCTGAACTTGTTGTTCATTAGAAATAGGTAATGCCCATTTATACAAGTCGAAGTGAAACGTACTCTGGTCTCATTAAGAAATGGAAACGGGCGAGTAAATGGGAGGAGGTGGTAACCGGTAACGTCTGGAATTGATTTTCCATAAAAGAAAGCGTTTCACCATTATTCCCTGTATTTACTAACCACCTCATCCTTATGACACTTTCTTATAACGGGCGTAGTGTATGCCGCACACTGTAAACCGCCAAATCAATACCCAATGAGCATCCCCCAGTTTGTGACATGCGTTGATGTCTCGAGTGGTTTCGTGGAAAATATGTAGCACGTTGTTGTTATCTAGAAAGTTGAGCTTGGGATACTTGTCGGCTCGGTGGTGACCTTCGACGGTCGAGATTTTGCATATTAAGAGGAAAGGTAGCCGTTGATTATTGCAACCTTTTATTTGGTAGCCAGTGGCGTGAAAACATGATCAGTATGGATTTAATATGGCATAGTTTAGGCGCGGACAAAAGTTAGGGTTTTGGCTTTGTTTAGGCGTGACTAAACTAGGGCCAAAGGTTGCCATGCGTTAGCTGGTAACCTTTGACGGCTAAGATCTGCACCTTAGATGAAAAAATGGTCGTTGATTGTTACATGCCTTCGTTTTGGTAGCCACATAGGGAAGGCCGACATGGTATGGCGCAGCAAGGTTGTTGGCATGCCATTGGCACATGTGGCATGGCATGCCTTGGCACGGTTTGGCATGGCCAAAACTAGGATTTTGGGCCAAAGGTTACCATGCGTTGTTTGGCGGCCTTGGACGGCTAGGATTTGCATCTAGGATTGAAGGGTGGTCGTTGATCGTCGCACGCCTTAGTTTTGGTAGCCGCATAGGGAAGGTCGGCATGGTATGGCATGGCAAGGTGGTTGGCATACCATTGTCACATGTGGCATGGCATGCCTTGGCGCGGTTTGGCGTGGCCAAAACTAGTGTTTTGTGCCAAAGGTTACCATACGTTGTTTGGCGACCTTGGACGGCTAGGATTTGCATCTAGGATTGAAGGGTGGCCGTGATCGTTGCACGCCTTCGTTTTGGTAGCCGCATAGGGAAGGCCGGCATGGTAGGGACAACGTAAATTACGCGGATGGCTTGACATAATGGGGCCAAGGGTTTGGCATGGACGGCTTGGCATGGTGGGGCAAAGGCAATGTGCGGTTGGCTTAGCATGATGGGGCCAAGGGTTTGGCATGCCATTGGCGCATGGTGCGGCCAGCATGGTTGGGGCTAAGGCAATGTGTGTTCGGCTTAGAATGGTGGGTCCAAGGGTTTGGTGTGGTCGGCTTGGCATGGTGGGGCCAAGGGTTTGGCATGCCATTGTCATATGGTGCGGCTAGCATGGTTGGCATGCCTTGGCGCAGTAAACGTGGCTGGCATGGTTTGCCATTGGCACAGTGGTGCGGCTGGCATGGTTGGCATAGTTGGCATGCCTTGGCGCGGAGATATGGCTGGCATGGTTTGCCATTGGCACAGTGGTGCGGCTGGCATGGTTTGCATGCCTTGGCGCGGAGACGTGGATGGCATGGTTTTCCATTGGCACAGTGGTGCGGCTGGCATGGTTGGCATGCCTTGGCGTGGAGACATGGATGGAATGCCTTGGTGTGGAGACGTGGCTGGCATGCCTTGGCGTGGAGACGTGGCTGGCATGGTTTGCCATTGGCACAATGGTGCGGCTGACATGGATGGCATGCCTTGGCGCGGAGATATGGCTGGCATGGTTTATGATAGACACATATTTGTGTCTTTATTATCCTCGATAATATATATTGTTGGTGCTTATTTTTATATCAATTTCAATATTTAATGTGTCTTTGCAGTACACGAATAAAACGGGCTCTGGCGAAGAAAACGGCTAAAATCGGGCTTTTGCACAAAGAATATGCATTTTGGAGTTAATGGGTTGATCGGTTACCTTGGAAATAAATGTCCGAAGCTAGGCCTTGATATCATGCGACATAAATGGCAAGAAAAACTTGGACAGTATCCATTGGAAATTTACGTAGCTAATAATATACACATTTCCTTCACATAGAAAGGTGATATATGTGCATAACGTATGGGTGAGAGGAATATTAACTAAAATTGTGACACGTGGCGACTTCTAGTTAGGTAATTGATATGATTAAGAGCTTCTCCAATGGTCATTCTGTGTGCTTCCTATGTGGCAACACAAATAAGACATCCCCGAGTTGTTTTTCCTTAAAATTAGGGAGAGAAAAAAATTCATCTCCAATGGTATTGCATGTAAGCTCTTCATTTAATTAGTATAATTTTTATTTTCCATAATTAAGATTTTTCTAAAGCTAAAAATGGTTCGTTAATATATTAAAGTCAATTCAATTAATTAAAAGCTGACTAGGATGGTAGACAATGTCAAGGGGAATGTCTAAAACTTGACATTCTCCTTGATATTGTCTACCCAAAGTCATATATACATTAGTTTAAGACATCATGGTTGGAGAATGATTTTAGAGAAAATGGATGTGTATCCTAGGTGGATTTTGACATTTATCTTCACACACATGCCATTGAAGAGACTCTAAGTTGTCTTTTGGAGGCTACAGACATAATTTGGGAAGTAGTGTTACACATGCAAGGAATAAGAATATTCACTTTCCTATTTTGGTGGAGAAGAGCACGTGGATAATGGAAGTCTCTTGGTGTGAGATTGTGGAGTTGGGAAGGTGAACAGACACCTTTGGGACTTAATTAAATTGGTGAATGTGTTGGAAAGGGTGACGTGACACATTTCTACTGGTCGAATTAATACTAATTATGACATGTGGCACTCCGCCATTGGGTCGGTGATGTGGAAGAATAATTTAAAAGAAGAAAGTGGTTTTTGTTGCAACATATATAATACAGACAGAGTCGAAACCACTGTTTTGGGGGATATTGTTTTTGGTTTCGTTTTTGTAATAGAAAGCTAGCTCTCTCTATTGGGGCTAAGGAAGAAGCCAATAAATCGTGTAAGAAATTCTAGTACTCTTTGAATAAATATTCTTTTGGAGCTTAAATGTTTTAATTAATCTATTTTCATATTTAATTTCATAATAATTGTTTTGGGTAGTTTAGCTATCAATCTTTTATAAGCGAAGGAGGTTATTTCGTTTATAACATAAGTTGTTATTTATTTTAACTGTAATATTTTCCGAAACATGAGATTGGGTTCGAAATTGTCTTGAGTTATATCACGAATATTTTTTAGAGAGGAATGATTATATTACACAATTGATTTGGTGGAATCCCAAACCCTAGTCTTTTCTCCCATTGATCATCTTGGCAAAAAAAAAATCTTTAGTATTTTTCTTAATTAATCTTAAAACCAAATTTTCAACGAGTCCGAGAATCAAACCCTTTCTTACCACTGTTAAAACTACATCAGTTTACCATTGGCACAGTGGTGCGGCTGGCATGGTTGGCATGCCTCGGCGCGGTAACATGAGAATTAGGGTTTGGCATAGATGATATCAGTCGATGTTAAGGGTTCTGCCGTGGAACATGACCCACGTAAAAAAAAGGTACCCCGGTAATTCTTGCGTAGGCATGCTGATTGATTCAATAAATGTGCTAATGGTCATATTGACGTCATGTCAGTTGTGCGGTTTTATGATTTTAACCCTAAGCTAAAAACCACCATCAACATTAAGTCCCATGCTTAGCTCGGAACGGATGCATCATTGCGAGGTAAGCATAAGATGGTGACAGGCCAGGACTAAAATCGAAACAACAAGTCATGAAAAGATGGTTAGGAAGGTCCGACTAACCTTTTTCGAGAGGTACGGAGAGTTCATGATCCCTATGTTTGGCGGCCTTGCATAGATTCTATTTGTGGCGTAGACCGTGAAGTGATGAGATGAGGATCGTCAGCTTAGTCTGGCTATGCATCATCTTGCCTGGGTTAAGGAACATTATAACACTGTCTCGGCGAGTTGTTGGTGTTGGCGCGGCAAGTCATGGTGCGGACGGATGATAGGATCCGGAGATGCCTATATGTAAATAACCGCAATCGCACGGTGTCTACAATGCAGACAACAGCAAGTACGGGTCGTTCCCACGAGGAGCGGTGGATATACTGTAATCAATATCTCTAATCGACCAACCAACCAAGATGTTGAGCTTCTGATTTTTAAAAGAATAAAACAAAGAGAATAAACTAAAATGATAAAATAAATGCAATGGGAGAGTCGGTAACCAGGGTTTATAGTATCCACCACTATTTCTATTTGATTACTGAAATGAAACATAACTCATGAATAAGTATTTATCATCCATTCTATCGACATCACCTATTATATGTATTAGACTCGCAAATATCACTGGGACACCCTAAGCATGACACATCAAAAGACTAAATCCAAGCATGCACCATCAAATTGTGTTAGTGAGAAAATTATACGAGACTAAATATAGGTTCACAAATAATATCTGGCTATTCTAAGCATAACCCATCAAAGTTTTTAACGAAGCATGGATCATCAAATAATAAGACACACATATTTGTAAAACTAATTCATTAAGCACATAGGTTTTTAAAACCGGTGAAGCAACAACTTGTATTTTGATTAATCAATAAACAATATATCAAGAATTAATCTAATCAAATCATAATAGTCTTTTGCTCAATTTTATTCAATTCAAAATAGCCTAAAACTCCATGTGGTTTCAACATAAACCCTAGTTACGAAAAAATATAGCAAGACATGATTATGGGTTTCTTAAAACCCATCAAAAATAATAGCAAAAGATAAAAGATTAAACCGATGCCGTGTTCGTCGCTCTTGTTATTAAGCTCTGCAAAGACCTCCGCAGCCGCCAACCTTTTTCTCTTCTCTTCCTAGCGGCTGTGTAGCCGTTCTCCTCTTGTCGGAACCCCCTTTTCTTTTATGTTCTCTGTAGTTATATACAACTGCTGCGAGAGTCCAATAGGTCCTAGCAAATAAATGCCAAGGCCCATCCAAACATAGAACGGGTATCCAAAAGTTAGACCCAGTGACATTTATATTATCTATCCGACCAACAGTTTCCTTTCCCCGGCTACAGCTTCAGCTTAACAAACACCACTGCCAATTGAAACTGAACCCACCGCCTGCGAAGCAACCATTCCCTGACCACCTAAATTCCGACTAGTTTTGGTTGCTGCCAATTCTTACACCAATCGAGAGCTTTGTTGGATATTTTCAATAACTTAGAAAATAAAACTGTTTTCGTTTTTGGTTTGTCACTATGATGGGGAAGTGTTCTGTGTTGGATAAACACAATGGATGTTAGTTGGAGATGAAGGGACACCTCTAATAGGTGTGATGGTTCATAAAGGACACAACCATTCCCAACAGACACCTTATGTGTCTTTTGGAAGTGAAGAGGCATCTCCAATAGGCATGAATAACCCTATAAGTAGTGAAGGAATTCTCCCATTCTAGAGAATGAATTCAACCTGTTTTCTCTCCATCTAAAGCATCATCAGAAATCTCTCTCATGTGTTCTTGGTTGGGTCAAGGGGTGCAAACCTTGAATCCAACTTCCTGTTGTAGGGCTTTCATTGTATCCTGAAGGCATTATTTCGCATACATTTGCAATCGCCAATTTATATTGGGAGGGTAGAAATAATCGTCTAAAAGAAATCACCCGAGCCTTGAAAGCTTTTGAGTACAACAACAATTTCTTTTAGTGTTATCATCCTCTGTTTTATACCCAAAATTTCCAACAGTTTTAGACGATTAAATTCGACAAGACAAGGCAGAAACGAGAATAAGGGAAGTTGGAAAACAAGCTTCAAATTTATAGTGGAAACCGTGTTCGGGAACATGATGTTGTTTATGGGAATTTGATTCAATCATTGGCGCGCAAACTCTCAAGGGTTGTGGTCAAGGGAAACTTCCATGAAATCAGATAAGTATAATATTTCCAACAATCTTAAAGACTAATACATCCTTAGTATCTCGGTTTCTTAGAAATAGTTACGGCATGTGTATGTTATGTGGATGAGCCATTATAATCACAATCTGTGCATATTATCGTCTAGCCTTTGTTAATGCTCTGTTATGTTCGTAAAGCATATCATAAATTTGCAACTGTGATTTTTACATCCACATATTCATCTGTGACATGATTGGTTTTCCCAGTAATGCTTAGTCCTCTTGATTGGGGTTAGTAATGCCATATATATATTTTTTTTTTAATGATAGCATGAGATATCTAATAAATGTATTAGAAGTTCGGAATCCTTTAAGGGTGCATAACGGTTGGATGTACGTGGTTTAAATTGACTGTTCAATTTACCCGCATGTGGCAGTTGAATGAGGCTTTGTTTAGAATGTTTGCAAAGGAAAGCCAGATCCATAATGATGGTACCCGTACTGGTATATTGGATTTGAGGTTTTAATTTCTATTTAGAAATTATGGGGTACATGTTTGACACAAATGGTATTTCATGATATTGAGTTGCATTTTGGCATTTGAGAATTATCATGAAATAGGGGGAGAATTTATACGAAAATGTCGTATAAAATTTTTCTAGTTGGTGGATTATTTTAAAACCAAAATCGTCATAATTGTTGAGACAACAATGGTATGGCATGAACATAATTCTTGCGATAAGAATTATAGGTTCCAAATTTGGAAATTGGCAGGTCTTAAATGACATCGAAAGGGAAAAATGGAATACCGGTCAATATTTAACATATTGGAAGATTGGGCGGCCGACCAAATATCCAACGATGAGGTGTTACGATATTACCGATGCATAAATTATGAACATTTGCATTACATAATGTAGAATGTTAAATAGACATTGTCTATGTTTTTTGGATATGAATTTGTAGGGGATTGGGCATGAGTAAAAGAGTTACTCATCAAGGTATTATATTTGTTGAGATAGCAAATATATAAGTTGCCTACAAATTTTCAATGCCTCTAGTGTATGCAAGTCTATAATGACTTCTTGTGAATTAACCGTAAATGTTAATTAGGATCACTAGAGAAGTTACAATTATTTTGTAAAATCAAAGAGGAACATTTTTTAGTAATGTTTTCAGAATTGATTGCATTAGTAGATGCAATTAATGAGAAGAAATGGCTTAAAACCTAACTTGTAGAGATCCTATTTTGGAAGAAGCCATCTCAGGAGGTCTTGATTAATTGTGAATCAGGATATGATCTATAACGTCTTTAACAAGATTTATAATGAAAAGTCAAGACATACAAGTCTTAGACAAGGAATTGTAAGTCAATTACTCAAGAAAGGAGTAATTGCAGTTAACCATTGAAACGGAGAAAAGTTTGGTAGACCTACTTATGAAGAGTCTCCCAAAGGAATTAATTTCAATGAAGTATATAGAAATGGGACTAAGGTGCAGCATGAAGGAAGGTTGATCTCCCATAGCGAAAACCCAACCTATGTTTTGAAAAAGATAAACAAGGTTCAATGTGGTACCAACAAGTTATGGCTGTAGATTATGGAGCACTAACATAAAACTTCCCATTTCAAGTTAGTGCTGGTTTTTCTGCAAGAAAATAGGATGGATGTAAATCCTTAATGAGTCTGTGATTAGTAAAAGGTGTTTCTGCGAAACACCTTCGAGACTTACCTATATGAGTATGGAAATGTGGGCCGTTTCCTAAGAGAAGAAGACCGTTCTCTAAAGAAGACTCATGAATAAGGATATAAGCACAAGGCCTTTATAGTGCTTGCTACAGAACACATGATTTATGGAATCAATATGTGTGGAGACTCCGGTTTTATCATAAGGGATACTTGGTTCAAGACTGGTTTCACCATAGAATCTCGATAAGGCTTTGATTTTCTTACACTAAGTGAAGGTTCAAACCCAGAAGGTACCTATCATTTATGTATTGGTTTCAACGATGATGCTTAGTCCCAATTGTGCTTGAACTACGTTGGCTTGATCCCACTCGGGTACGTAGGCAGTCACTTGAGTGATGCAGCCACTCCGGTTTTATAAGTTTTATTTTATTTTATGTTTTTTGGTTTTTGAAAATAGGGGGAGATTGTTGGATATTTTCAATAACTTAGAAAATAAAACTGTTTTCGTTTTTGGTTTGTCACTATGATGGGGAAGTGTTCTGTGTTGGATAAACACAATGGATGTTAGTTGGAGATGAAGGGACACCTCTAATAGGTGTGATGGTTCATAAAGGACACAACCATTCCCAACAGACACCTTATGTGTCTTTTGGAAGTGAAGAGGCATCTCCAATAGGCATGAATAACCCTATAAGTAGTGAAGGAATTCTCCCATTCTAGAGAATGAATTCAACTTTGTTTTCTCTCCATCTAAAGCATCATCAGAAATCTCTCTCATGTGTTCTTGGTTGGGTCAAGGGGTGCAAACCTTGAATCCAACTTCCTGTTGTAGGGCTTTCATTGTATCCTGAAGGCATTATTTCGCATACCTGTTGCAATCGCCAATTTATATTGGGAGGGTAGAAATAATCGTCTAAAAGAAATCACCCGAGCCTTGAAAGCTTTTGAGTACAACAACAATTTCTTTTAGTGTTATCATCCTCTGTTTTATACCCAAAATTTCCAACAAGCTTCACAGTTCAAAGTCATCACAAACCCAAGCTGCCAGATTCACCGTTCATCTCCAACTCCTGATTCTAATGCCGCTGTTGTTCCAGAAATCTCCAATCTGTCCACCATATACTCCTCCATTTATATTCACTTGCAGGTCAGTCAGTTGAGATTTAAATGACTGCAGCATCAATTCTTCGACATTAGAGAATATCCATTGTTACTGTTGAGCCATCACCGAAATAACGAGACTCATCCCCAACTCTATCTTTTTGTTGCTATCATTGAGCACTAGAACATCCACCACTGCCTGCAATTAAGCCCTCATTCACCATCGTAGTTGCTGCCAGGTTCGCCTCTTCACCTTTCAATCTGCAGTTCCATGGAGTGCACACAACCATCTTCAATTACGAACTGCTCATGTTTCTGCCACCACGGCCAATAGCAGCTTGAGAGTATTAAATCCACCGGTATCGCGAGTTACTCCAGCCAATACCCCATTTCAAAACCATCTCAGCACTCACTTCCTTTCTCCCTGCTAATAAGAACTCGAATCGACCACGGCAACACATTAATTCAACCCAACGTAGATTCACTTGGTCACAGCAACAACACAATACGAAACGGAGTTCATTTAAATAAATCATCTTCCATCTTCGCTCGTTTCCGAGTGCTCCATACGAACCAGCCAACATACCGACACTAGTTTGGAATATAAGACTCATTGTTGCTGCTTGGAAGCTCTGTATACGGCCACCACAACCTTTTTCTCGTCATACATACCAGCAGACCCATTCCAGTTTTCAGGCAAAACCCTTTTTTTTATTCTTGTTCTCGGGTCACTTTTCTTCTTACTAAACCCTTCATTGATGTCAGCAGCTCATAATCACCACTGCACAGCTCAACTGACTTGCTCGGTCTCTATTATCTGGCCTTCTAGATACCTACTCGACGGCTGCAACATCTGTATACATCCCCATCTCAAAACCCATCTTCTAAAGCCATGAATCGCTGGCAGTATATGGCAGCACATACCCATCTTCACCTACTTCTCCACTTTCCACTCTTCAGCTTATGGTTTTGGGAGAGTAGCATGAACTCCATCTCTGCACCATTGAAACCGGTGATGACGACATCGGAAGCTGCTTGAAACTCCACCAAAGAAAATGCTCGAACCGCTGCTGCTCGGAGAAGGTTGAAACTCAGAGCCCTTTTTCTTCCTTTATTTAATATCACTTGCCACAAACAACACAGATATGTGGCGGAGAAATGGACATATCGTCCACAGAGTATTCACCCACTGGTGGGCTTCACCTACTCGCACAAACAAATACAGTTCTTTGTTTTACCAGCCTCTGATCATGTGGTGATTTCTGTAGTCCCACTATACCGAGTCACAATCAATTCAACCGACTCCTTCGCGTGCTTTGAGTGACAAACACAATAATAGCTCTTATTTAGGCGTTTACTTCTTCGTTGATCGGATTCACTCGTACTTTCTACAAAAGCACTAAAATATAGTTATTAGCCAAAATATTGAGTCCAAACTAATATAAATATGGGTAAGAAATGTAGCATTTAGGTGCTTATCAACAAATTGGCGTGGTGGGGCCAAGGCATGGTGCAGATGGTAGTGCAAGGCATGACACGGTTTGGTGAGGCATACATAGCGCAGACGGCTTGGCCCAATAGTGGCTTGTCTTTGCGGGCATGGTTGTCTCTTTTCCCTACGTGACTCACATATGAAGTTCTTTCCTTATTCAAAACCCCGCAAGTGTTATGCCCGTAGAAAGGGGCGTTATTCCTTCCTCATGTCACCTTGTCGTTTTTTTTTAGTCTCGGTATTGGCGGCAGAGAAGTAACAATACGGGTAAGCGTGTCTTAAAAATGTACTTCCACGTTTTCTCACCAAACCCTAATTTACCTCACGTGGCCAGGAATTCCCTTATGTTCGCTAGTAGAAAACGATTTCATTAGAATCTGATATCACGCCTCAATCCGCGGCTAGTAGGAGGCTTTCCTTTTCGGGATCTCATCGCTCTGCTGGTTATAAAAGATGATCTTGAATCCTTCATTTGCACAGGTCGTTCTGAAATCGTGTTTATCCTCTATCCTTTCTCTGGTTTTGTAGCGCATAACGGGACCTTCCGATGACAAACATGTCTCCAATTTTTCAGGGAGAAACTTTGGAATCGAAGAAAGCCAGTCTTCTTCTCATGGGGAGGCATTGAATAAAATTGAATCTCTATTTCGTGAAGCTGGCAAAATCATTCGGGACATACCTTTGGAGGAAAAACGGGAATGCGGCGAAGCATCTCAGTGCGTTGGGAGGATTTGGTGCAACAAAACTTCTTCACGGCCCACTATTAGGGCTGGACAGTTTGCATCTCAGTTGAAACGGCGGAAGGCCGAGCTTGTGAAACTTTTAGGGGAAAATCAACGTAGCTCCCCTGTCCAGGACGGTGTTATAACCCTTAATTCTGATGAATCGGGAAATTCTCCTCGAAAGGTCGCTGAGGAGACTTCCGAGGAAGATGATGATATTTCGGTTGATGAAACTGAAGCAATTTTTGGAGAAGATGGCGAAACTATCGCCGGCGGCATTGGAGAAGTCGTGGTGGCATATGCTAGATTGGTTGCCGAGGTGGATGTCGGTAAAAAGACGGATGATGTTGCTGCTGACATGACTTCCGGGTGGGATATTGAGGCTGCTATTACTAATGTAGCTTCCAGATGGAACTTTTGTTGCCCGAAAGATTGTTGGGGAAAGTGTTTGAAAAGGATTTGACCGAGGCATTAGCAATTCACACATTAGCTTTCTATGACTAGCTTCTTCTTCTACATTGTTTCTATTCGTCGCTCAGTTGTCTTGATGTTTTGCAGACTTATTTTTTCCTTTACCTTCCTTGTATTCGCGGCGAAGTTAGGGTTTCTTCAATTTCCATCCCACTTGCGGTTTATATCTTTGAATAAAACTTTTTTCTTCTTTTTTTGACCCATGCCTTCCCCTAGAATGGGTTAGTGTTTCTGGTTGTGATTGGATGGTTAATAGCTTCTCAATAATTTGGGATTTATTTGGTATATTTTTCTGAGATTTGGAAAATTTATTCGGAAAGAAATGTGTGCCTTTCGAATAAAAACGAAACCCTAAAGACGAATACAAATGGTGCATTCATCTTGGGGAAATACAAATATCAAGCGGAAGGAGAAACTACTGAAGGAAATACTAAAGGGAGAGTGGCTGGAAGAGGGTAGTACGGCGTTTTAGGGATTGAAAAGATTGAGCCATCGCGAGTGAACTATCACACCTCCTATCTTGTCTGTGTTGATGAGCTTGTAATAACCTCCCAAAAGGATGTCTGCCACCAAATACGGCTCGTTTTCTTTTTCCTTGGATGAATCGGTCCTACCAGCTATCTTTACCGTCAATTTACCAACTTGAAACGAGTTCAATTTGACCACCATATCTCTGATTTGAAACAAGTTCGGGTGTTGTGTAACCATTTAAATCATGGCCTCGCCAGTTTCGATGGAATCTTCCAAATTCTTTGCAAAGCGTTTGAATGGCCCAGCGCCCTATTCACATCTCTTGACGGGGTCCGCGCTAGTAATCACGCTAAGTCCCCATGACAGAATAGGGAAAGAAATGACTGGTTATAGAGAAGATCATTCGGCCAAACTTACTTGCGTTTGGAATCTATGAGTTAGCACCAATAGGTCATCTCCAGGTGTCCGGGTTCCATCGGTAACTCGTCAATGCGGAAGCAAGTGAGACGGTTTGTTGGAGATTCTTTCGGGCGTTGACATCGGTAGATGGGATGTTCCCAATTTTGCCTTGTTGTCGAGTACCCACAAGTGCCCAAATATCATATCGTAACCCAGTACTTTGACAATGTGGAATTTGCTATGCGTTATAGCGTCTCCCATCTTGATCTCGAGGTTAATGTAGACGTATGCGTTCAAGGCTTCCCCTCCCGGGTTCTTAATCACGGATGGGGAATGGGTAGCCTCTTGTTTTATAAATCCCGCAGCTTTCAGAGTCTTGAAAATAACAATGTTGGAGTCAGACGTCGTGTCGATTAGCGTGTTGTCGAATTTGATACCTCTTAAATATGACGTGGTCAGCAGTCCCCAGTTGTCCTTTTCGATTCCGCTTGCTGAGAGAGCTTGGGTTCTCGGCGTGGCTTCCGTGGAGGGAAAAATACGTCTGCCCGACACGACACGATTGAGAGCCGTGAAGATATCTTGGCGATGCACCTTGGAAAGGTAGAGAATTTCGCATACGTGTTGCATCATGGATCACACAGTCTCGTGCACATATTCCCCATAAACTCCACAATTTCTCACCGGAAGTGGGTCTCGATGTACTCCCTCGTTTCCTAGTTGAAGTTCCCCTGCTTCTACCTTTTCTTTGAAGATATGATTCAGTCTGTTACAAGCACTGGTTGGGTGGTGAAAAAATTTGTGGTAGTGGCAGTATTTGGGGTTTGCCATCTCGGCCTCAGTCGGTGGGCGTCTGGGAGATGGTAGTCTGATAACATCATCTTGAATCCATGCTTCTAAGAGATCAATCACCTCCTCAATGGGAAACGGGAAATCCAGGGTATTTCCTTCAGCTTCGTGATGACGCATGGGAGCTTTAGCGGCGGCCTTCCGTGGCGGAGTTGCTCTACGTGCCGGTGCTTCGCATTTAGGCTGTTGGTCTGCAGCTAGGGACTTCCCTTTTCCTCCCTCTCTTACTACGCTCACAGAGGGGGGACCAGCGTTGTACTGTTTGTTGATGAGACATCTATTCCCGCGAATTTCATGCATGTCTTTGGCTCTGGTTGGTATAGCTCTTTCTAATAATGCTGGAGTTGTCGTTACTGATCTCCTGGCAGCCTCATGGAGCTTATAGAATGTCTGGAAACGCATGTTCTCTAGCAAGGAGCGGTAAATGGGAGCCATATCGTTGATGCATGAATTTACCAGTTGTTGCTCGGTCACGTTTGGGTCATGACAGTCTAGTGCTCGAACCCTGAATCTCTTAACAAAATCATTTGGATGTTCATTGTCCCGTTGGTACATCATTCATAGGTCCGAGAAGGTAACTTGTTCAGACACAAATAAGTACTTCTTGTAAAATGCGGCAACCATGCCACCCCAGTTGGGGATGTTGTTTGGTGCGATATTGTTGTACCATGTGTACGCTATTCCGGTAAGTGATTTCGAAAACTCCATCAGACGAAGGACGTGATTGTATTCTTGTTCGCCTAGGGACTCCAAGAAGCGAGAGACATGCTCACGTGCATTTCAGGTGCCATCGTACATAGTGAATTGAGGAGAAGAGTATCCTCTTGGAAGAGGATTTTTTTTATATTTCAGATGGGTAAGGGGGTTGATGCTGATGCATGTCTATTTCATCATTCTTGATTCGATTCCGGAGAAGTTGCTATAGATCCTCTCGTGTGACAAAATTGGACGACTGACTTCTTTCCAATGGGGTTCTGAAACGAATCTCCTCAATCACGGAGACGTGTTCCGCCGAGGTACTAGCGTCGGGGGTGTTGGAGGCGTTTCTAAACGACTCTGGAGGGCGTGATTCACGCGGCAGCCGCTCTGTCAGGGCTTTGAGAAAGACGAGTATTTCTTTCTGTGTCAAAACCATATCCGTCCGGGCTCTAGCGAGAACCTCCTGTCGTTCCATCAAATCAAAGATGGTGATATAGGGTCGGCTTCCTCTGGTTCCTCCGGTTTCTCGTCCCGTTGGTGGGGCAGTTGGAGTCTTAGTGGTGGTTGGAGGCGCCATACTTGACGAAGCGTTAGGAGCGGTAGCGGCAGCTCTGGCCATGATAACTGGTGGCATAGCACCTGAAGGAGCACTTTCAGTACTTACAGGATTATCAAGTTGTGCAGGGACATTATAGGCGGAAGCGGCTCTGGCCATGGTGATCGGCGGTGTTACACTTGAAGGAGTGCTTTCGGTGTTACTGGGGTCAGTAGGTGGTGTAGTGATATTGTTGGAAGTAGCGTTAACCCTAGGGACATATTCTGCGTTGGTGTTCTCGGCAGCTGATCCGGATCTGAGTTCCACCATGTTGGAGTTGTCAGTGAAAGGTGATATCGGAAATTTGGAAATCGATATTGCAACCGAGAGATCGAATCAAAATCTTTTTTGCTTCAATTGTGTCTTGTATACTTCTATGAGATCTAAGAAATTGAACAACTCTCTGACTAGTTCTTTTGAGTCATTTGAACTAGTTATGGTGAAGATGAATAAGCTTGATATGAAAGTGCTCATAATGCTAACCATTTAGTTAACTAATGTTGAACCAACTAGGTGTACACGTTTAGGTATGGTTAAACAAACCTAAATGGACGTGCATTTGATTTGTGTATAACAAGCTAAGTTTGATCTAACGGTTGAAAGATATTAGCTTGAATCTAATCAGGTTTTCATCTAACGATGAATATTGAATGCTTTGTTTCCAAGGTAACTTAGATTGCAAACCATGATTTGGAGACTATATAAAGGAGAACTCTAGCAACTGGGAAAGTTAATCCCCACACCTCCTGTGTGATACTAGTTGTATAAGCTAGAGTCGATTCTCTTTTAACCTTAGGTTTCTACCGAGACCCTGTAGGTTAACGACTTGAAGACTTCATTGGGATTGTGAAGCCATGCCCAACTATTTTCTCTGTAGTTGCGTGATCTGATCTTGTTGTTGCTATTGTATTGAATATAATTGTAAAATTAGCTCGAGATTAATTTATCCGATAGGAAAGATAGAAAAGTAGTCATGAACATCTTCGTCTCATCGTTTGTAATTCCATAATATCTTTTTTCGCTAGTCGATTAAGATTATTGTGGGGTGATTGATAATTCTAGGTTGTTCTTCGGGAATATAGTCGGGGTTATCGATTAGTTCCTGTTCACCTTGATTTATCAAAAGACATAACAAAACTTGTGGGTATTTCTGTGGGAGACAAATTTATCTATTCCTGTAGACTTTTCTGTGTGATACAAATTTGTTTATTAAAGTCTTCGACTTTGGGTCATAGCAACTCTTAGTTATGGGTGAGATCATCTAAGGGAATCAAGTATGTAGTATCTTGCTGGGATCAGAGACGCAAGGAGCACATCTATACCTTGGATCAGTGTGAGATTGATTGGGGTTCAACTACAGCCTAGATCGAAGTTAGTTTGTAGTAGGCTAGTGTCGACTATAACGGCTTAATACAGAGTGTTCAATCTGGACTAGGTCCCGGGGTTTTTCTGCATTTGCGGTTTCCTCATTAAAAAAACCTCTGATATCTGTGTTATTTTTTTTCTGAATTATATTTTGTTATATAATTGAAATATCACAGGTTGTGTGTTGAATCAATCAGTTGGGAAATCCGATCTTTGGTTGTTGATTGATACTTGAACATTGATCTTTGGTATCATTCAAGTTAATTTCTCTTGTATTCAATTAGACTCGCAGATTTCTATTTGCTTGAGTAAGTATTGAATCGAGAAATTGAGATATATCTCTTTGATACATTTTTTATTAAGATTGAGTCTGACTATCTAGTTGATTCTCTTAAAAGTATATTGGAGTTAGTCCATACAGATTGCTAAGCGAATTATTGGGTGAGGTTGTTGTACCCTCACTTTTTCAACACGTCTTCAAGTTCTTCAGTGTAACACGAGTTTGTCTCAACATTTCTTGACCTTATAGTCTAACTGTTTGAGGGTGAAAACGGTTTCTGCTGATTTTGGTAATTTTGGGTGTGTGGGTGAGAAATTAATTTAAACCCCAAACAATGTACTGCAAGGGAGTACTTTAGATTCGAGAGATCAATCTGTACAAATCCGGCCTAAACCAATAAATGGCCGTTCCAGACTTGCTTCGGTCACAAAGTGAAGGAAAAGGGTTGGTTTTGGGTAGGGAAGCGAAGAAAGTGTTGAGACCATAATAGTTGATTCTGGAAGAGTAGTTATTTTAAGATTTGTATTAGAAAGTGGGAAGCTAACATATGGAGAGCTAGCAAATGTTTTCTGAGTGTTATATGCTCCCGACCTGAACTTCTTGTTCAGTGGAAATAGGTAATGCCCATTTATACAAGTCGAAGTGAAACGTACTCTGGTCTCATTAAGAAATGGAAAAAGGGCGAGTAAATGGGAGGAGGTGGTAACCGGTAACGCCTGGAATTGATGTTCCATAAAAGAAAGCATTTCACCATTACTCCCTTATTTACTAACCGCCTCATCCTTGTGACACTTTCTTATAACGGGCGTAGTGTACGTCGCACGCTGTAAACCGCCAAACCAATACCCAATGAGCATCCCTTAGTTTGTGACATGCGTTGATGTCTCGAGTATTTTTGTGGAAAACATGTAGCACGTTGTTGTTGTCTGGCAAGTTGAGCTTGGGATACTTGTCGGCTCGGTGGTGACCTTCGACGGTCGAGATTTTGCATCTTAAGAGGAAAGGTAGCCGTTGATTATTGCAACCCTTCGTTTGGTATCCAGTGGCGTGAAAGCATGATCAGTATGGTTTTAATATGGCATAGTTTAGGTGTGACTAAACTAGGGCCAAAGGTTTCCATGCGTTAGCTGGTAACCTTGGACGGCTAAGATCTGCACCTTAGATGAAAAATTGGTCGTTGATTGTTGCAGGCCTTCGTTTTGGTAGCCGCATAGGGAATGCCGACATGGTATGGCACATCAAGGTGGTGGGAATGCCATTGGCACATGTGGCGTGGCATGACATGCCTTGGAGCGGTTTGGTGTGGCCAAAACTAGGGTTTTGGGCCAAAGGTTACCATGTGTTTTTTGGCGACCTTGAATGGCTAGGATTTGCATCTATGATTGAAGGGTGGTCGTTGATCGTCACACGCCTTCGTTTTGGTAGCCGCATAGAGAATGCCGGCATGGTATGACATGGCAAGGTGGTTGGCATACTACTGGCACATGTGGCATGGCATGCCTTGGCGCGGTTTGGCGTTGCCAAAACTAGGGTTTGGGGCCAAAGGCTACCATGCGTTGTTTGGCGACCTTGGAGAAAAACCACCATCAACACTAACCTAACGAAGTTGGCATTAGTAATCGAATCAAGCGAACCAAGGTTTTGGAACTAAAATATGACAACTAACCTTGACATTCCAACGCTTGGCGGATTCAACCGAGCAATGCTCTAACAAGCCCTCTTTATTTTTTTCCAAGAATCGTCATGGTTTTGCAACATAAACAATTACAATTTTTAATATAAGTTTACTCGTTAAGGTTTTTCAAATACCTTAACAATATATTTGTATCCAACTTTTGTCGTCATTGTATTTGTAAAGTATCGTGATGGAGGTGTCCATGAGAAACACAGTTCTCTGTCATAGTTTTAGTGCTAGTCTCAGTCAAAACCATGATGTTATGTACCTAGATGTACAATAACAAGGTTGGAAGGATAATCTCTTGATTCTCACGAATCAAGCTTACTGGTTCAGTGACGAACACAACTTAATCGAATAAACGATTGGTTTTCATTCATAATTGGATTTCCCATTTTCACTACAGACTCCACTCTTTATAGCTAGGTTTATCACTCGGAATCAAACGCTCACTACTCTCCCAGATGGTTACATCTAAACCGTTCATTAAAATTACTTAAATATTAATTAACCATTAATTAGACTACTAACTCAAATTAATGCAAATCACTAACTACTAACAAGAATATGATAAGGGACACCCTCTTCTAACCATAACAGGTACATGACATTCCCCATTCCTTAGAAACATCCTTGTCCTCAAGGATGAGGATCGAGTTTCCAAGCATCTTCTAACCATAGCAGGTACATCATGGTATCCATATGTGGATGCAGCTACAAAGTTGAATATCCACACAAGAAGGCAGTTCCGCAAGTAAAATCGACCACTAAATTAAACTGTCTTGTACTCGTCTGCCAACAGTGGTTATGTCCATAACCTTACACACTATGGAAGGACGCAGCTGGCTCACCATTTGGTTAACTTCAAAAACAGAGGCGACATCCTTTGGCTGTACAATAACAATCATAAATTTCTGCACCATATCTGGCAGTAAAAAAATGAACAACAGAAATAATAATTGGACATGGTCTTGGTGCAAACCTATGTAATTGTCCGCCTGGCCAGGAAACTGAGCTTCAATATTTGCAAGAGAAACTGGCATCATAAGAATGAATGCTGCCCATCCGCCATCCTTGTACCACAAATTCTAGAGCTGACATTCAAAAATTCCCTCTCTGCCAACTAGATAACTCCAAACTCACCTTTACATCCATATAAATCTCCAAATCACCGGTGGATAACTTCTCTGCTAGCATGAACGCTCTATTCAGCATTTGAAAAAAATCAACATCACCTTTACCCCATTGCATAACAACGCAAGAGTAACTCCTTATGCGCTGAAGCCCCTTTCCACGATCAAATACCCTATGTCCATAATTCAGACCTTGAACATCCAAAGTTAGATGTACAGCCTTGTCTTCAACACAATTAGGCAATACTCTAAGAGATTCTATATGTACCATTTCTATAGGAGCAAGTAAACCATATCCCAGCTGCCAAATAAGATAACCTTTACAAGTGAAACTCCATCTATCATTATGTAGCATTCGACAAAGTAGTTCATGTACATTCCTAGACTTACTTTTCCATGTCACTTGAAGTGTTATATCAGTACAGAGAAACTTACCAAGTGGAACCATTCTTAACTTCTACTTCAGGTACCCTACCAAGAGCAACACATTTACAATCTGAAACACTACAAGCAAGATCTGAGTGCCATTTAAAACTCCAACATGGTAGAACCAGTAGAAAGCAAGATATTGTGCATAAATAAACCTATACATAAAAGTATAATGACTCTCCACAGGAAAATGAATAGAGAACTCCACAAGGTCACCATCTGAATTCAAGACTTGAAGCAATATGGTAGACAACTGATGAACTGAAGCATCAAAACGCACATGCCATAACCCATGAGAGTACACGGTTAAAGTGTTGAATGGAAGTGGATTTACATATTTAGTCATGATATTGAAAGCGTCATAGTAAAAATAACATAGAAATTTGTTTGTCTTTGCTTGCACCTTCCAAACAAGGAGCATAGTACTATTGACATTATTCATGAGCACTTCATCAGCCATGTAAGCACTACGATTGTCCCCAGTGGCAACCCACAAAAATAACTTTGAAGATGCAAATATCAAATTTTATTGAAACTCCTGCTCCGAAATCTGCTCATACACATATTCATCATTGTATTCATCCATCCTATTTGACACAAAAATAAAAGTGAGCCGAGAATTAATTATAGCAACACAAGATTCAAAAGCATCCGTAAAATAAAAATACCTTGTATTATCTAATACCTTGCCTCGATCATATATCCAAAGAGAAATTATGATGATAATGAATCGGTATTCATCAACCCTGACTGTGTATCTTTACTTACACATGTTAATAATCATTTGATAATTCTGCGTAGGTACAACCACCAACATCCACAGATTCATGCTAGAAATAGTTGTTCTGACAATTTCACTAGTAGCTTACCCTCACAACCATTGGCACCATCCTTAATAGACACCAATCCAGTTCAATTTATAAACAACACATGTGACTTAGACCTAAGCCTAGAATTCCATTGAAGAAACCATTGTCCTCTATAAGAAGAACTAGATATAGCTTTGTTTTTACCAGGATCAAAGAAGGAACGAGTAAAGTCCCAATGAAAATAAAATAGATATTGTAACACCTCATGTTTTTTTTAGCATGGCGCATGCTAAAAGATGTGCCATTTTCTTGTGATAAAGCTTCATCCAAGGCTTCCATTGCGTGGTAAGAAGCATATTGGCTTAAGGCCAATACTGCGTCAAAATGGCGCATTGTGTTTGGCATTTGGCCAAGAGCCAAATCTTGCATCATCATGATGCATTAGGACAGTTGGGTAGGTGGCCTCGAGATTGCATCGTAATCATTGCATATTATGGAGGCTATTGGCCTAGAGCCAATATCGCACAATCATTGTGCATCAGGCCAGAGAGGGCTAGCCGAACGAGTGTTACACAATCATTGTGCTAATACACAATCATTGCGAAAGAGCGAAATCATTGCACATGAACAGTAAAAGTGGGAGTCGATGAATGATTTTTGCTCCCCTAATCAAAGTTGTAAAAATCTCAAATAAACATATATAGGGAGGGGTAGTTTGTTGATGGTGCATATGCGGACTATGCGCCAAGTAAGCTTCATAGCTTAGACGGAAGAGTATAAATGATGCCTAAGGCTCATTTATAGCTTCATAGCCTTTCCAATGGGGCATGTGATGCGAAGGCATTACTATGCCATGCCACAGACCCGATGATGCATAATCATTGTGCATCTTTGCGGAATGGCCTATACGGACCAGGCCATTATAATTATTGCTTAGCCACGACTTTGAAAATGAGTTTGCTTAAGCTTTTGTCACTTCGTGATGATATACGGTCTGTGCTTGATCCCTTTAGAGTAGGGAAGGGTATGTAGGTAGCCGTAATGAGTTGCAGCATTGCCGGTCCAGCACGTTGTCGCTCATATCATCTAATTTAGAGATGATTGCGGCACTTTGGCCTCTCATATCATCTGGCTCGGTAGATCGACACAAGATATGATTGTGGCCATACTTGATGAGGCTAGTTGCATTCCATTCCTTGGATGCTCATGCTTCCTATC
This sequence comes from Papaver bracteatum, assembly GCA_023529315.1. NCBI lineage: Eukaryota > Viridiplantae > Streptophyta > Magnoliopsida > Ranunculales > Papaveraceae > Papaver > Papaver bracteatum. The sequence goes on along the minus strand of JAJJWX010004447.1, from coordinate 1,068,681 downwards.
AAGGCGTTCGACATAGGCTAAAAACCCGAGTGGCGTAATTTAGCTCAAGAGGAGTCCATTTTGATGGGAAATGACCCAAAGATCAAGATATGTCGATCTATAGATCCACATGGTCACCGGAGTTTAGCCAAATTCCATCGTTTAGAGCCTCAAAAGGTCATTTTTTGCCGTTTTAAGAAAGTTTTTGGTTTTCTTAATAAACCCTTTGCGGCACAAGGGTAAGTTGGAACGGTGTGGAAGCATTTATAGCTGCATCATGCTCCACGAGCATGCTTGCGATGGCAGATGAATGTGCATTTTCCTAGCTTCGAGGCATGGATTGTAGCTTCATCATGGCGTATCGGGGAAGTTTCAACCTGCAGGGCAACGCACCAAAGGCGTAATTTTCCTGTACGTCACAGATACCATCATGAAGTAAACTCCACACACTATATCCTTGTTGCATTATTACAAACAAATTACTACTAGCATGACCAACACCAGTTTTAACAAATACCAACACACTTGAATTCATAAACAACAAGTTAAGTCGATGCCCATGTCTAAAAACTAGTTTCAGAACAATTTCATCTGTAGTTTTATCCAAAACGTTTGAACCCATATAAAAATAAGGAATACCTAATTTAGAAGCAGATTTCAAATGAGTTTTTCCACGATCAAATAAGTTATCAGAAGAATCAAAATAAGGATAAATACATCCCTTACTGAGCAACTTTTTATGGAATAACACCTTAGAGTCGCGAATTAGGTGGCTCACTTCCAAATTTGTAGAATAAGCTTTCTCATATTTGACTGTATCAAACTTAAGAGACTCGCATCTAGGTTTAGAATTTGAAAATTCATCCACACCTCTCTGATTCAAATCAATATGGTTTGAAGGAATTTTTGGTACATGGGTTTCTTCATGATTTGCTGATCTTGAAATTGAAGAGTGAGAATATAAATAAGATTTGATTGTATATCTTCGTTTTCGAGGAAGAAAAATGGAGGAATCAACTCCGATTAAAAACTGATTTTGCCTCTTCAGACTCAACAACCTCTAAATCTCCAGTTGTTGATGTCGACTCTAAAAACCCAATTGTAGCAGCCGTGTTGTTGATGTTAGGGTTGAGGATGTTGAGGAGTTTGAAAAGTTTATCAAAATTGCGATCCATCATTTCCCTATGTCGTTGGCTCTGTTTAGAAAGCTTCTTCAACTTTTGGAGCTGTAAATTATGATCAAATGTCTCCATCTAATCCTCACAGAGAAATTGATGCCCAGGAAAGCGAATATGATACCAATTGTTATGTACCTAGATGTACAATAACAAGGTTGGAAGGATAATCTCTTGATTCTCACGAATCAAGCCTACTGGTTCAGTGACGAACACATCTTAATCGAATAAACGATTGGTTTTCATTCATAATTGGATTTCCCATTTTCATTACAGACTCCACTCTTTATAGCTAGGTTTATCACTCAGAATCCAACGCTCACTACTCTCCCATATGGTTACATCTAAACCGTCCATTACAATTACTTAACTACTAATTAAACAATAATTAGACTACTAACTAAAATTAATGCAAATCACTAACTACTAACAATAATATGATAAGGGACACCCTCTTCTAACCATAGCAGGTACATGGCACATGATGACGTCGTTTGTCCGTCAGGGTTTAAACCATAACCATGCCAACTCTTTATGGGTATGCATGTTAATTATGTTTTTTTATGTATGTTTTTTAATTTAGGATCAAAGAGGAAATGAAATGAAAACAACAAGATCTCAATACTCCTTTTCAAAACCACCTCACCATGACAAATACTTATGGTAAGAACCAAATCGTGATTGTACTGCAAAAGAGGTACTGATTAGATTCTATGAGCAATAGTAGATGACCAACCACCTCAGGATGACTCGAACAATGATTTCATAATTCCATCTCCATCAGGGGCTGAAAATGATCATTTATTGGATGAAGCACTTCAAGGTAGTCAATGGTTTCATAATTTCAATCATTTGTTGTATTTTGGATTCCCAAATTTCTTTTCGACGTATTCTTTATTCCTCTTTTGAAACAAATAATAATGTTCATTTGGTCATATAAGGTTTGACGAACAATTTAACTAGATCGATATCAAATAGGGTAATGATAAAAAAGTAGGAAATACATAAATATAAATGTAAAATAAGATTAAGATTAAGATTTATTAAAAATGGGTGTTAGAGCACTGCTCGGTCGAACTTGCAAGTTTTGCTATATCAAGCTCAATGTTAATGTTAGATGCACCAAACTATATCTTGATTTATAGTCTACTAAAGTCAAGTCTCATACTAGGATTAAAGTATAGTAATTAAATATCAGACATCAACGAATAATTCTCGAAGATTGAAGACTGAAGATCAAATTAAGATATTTGGAGAACTTCATCAACGAAGAGGTATGTGAAGCCTGAACCATTTTATTTACTCACAAGTATTACCATCCATGCTTACAAAATAGGAGTGTCTGGTGAGTCACTCAGCGGACAAGATACATTCGTTCTTCCTAACTAGCGACCGAGATCTCCCCCTCCCCTCCCAGTTCAATCTCAGATTGGTTGATCCAGTGGTTATACGTGCTTTGTGTTCCACGTCAGGAGTTAAAGTTCGTAAATTTTGGGAGTAAAATATGTACCACAAACCCCAAGGATGATTATGAATCTCCATTCTATATTCACTTTTGTAACGGAAGAAGACCCTAGTCTACTACCTCTTATTCAATCTTTCTACTCACTTTTCAATGAAGAAATTCCCAATCGATTAAAACAGTCCAGTCTTCATTAATTTAATGTTTCCATTTATTGTTCAACGATTTTTACAAATTCCCAATCGACTACCTAAAATGGAATCTCCATTAATTCAATCTTTAAATTTCTCCATTCAGTAATGGTTCAAGATTTCCACTCTTGAAGATATTTTTACTCTGATTGAATTATTTATGAATTTACACCAAAAGAAACGCTCGCCAACGCTTTCATTGCCTTCTGCAGATATAAAATCCAGAAACATCACCAGTTTCACCAGTTCACCATGTCTTTTCTTACTTCCGTTTATATTTTCTGTCCATGGCTGTCGCATATTGGTTCATGCGAATTCGATAAACGAAAATAATTTGTTCTTATTTAAAAAAAAAATATTGTTCTCTTTGAGCTTCATATTCTCCATGTGAAAATGATATCAAACAATTCCTTACCCTTTGAGCCACTGAAATCGCTTTAATTTATTAGTCAAACAACTCATGATTCCAACAAATGAAGTTAAAAGAAAGTTCTTAACACGTGAATCCAAATTTCAGCTTTACTACTGCCACATGGATAAGGTCAATTGCAAATCCCCAATAAGTTATTAGCGATTTATAACATCAGTATTCCAGAAAAGATCCTACCTAGTATTTCTTCTTGTGGCCTGATGTTTGTTTGTTTTTGGATTAATTGCAGGATCTAATTGATTATTACAATAACACTTTCATCAAAGGGATGAACGTTACGGGTGAAGAGATCCAAAGCAACAGGTTTTTCTTGGTGATGGTTGAAAAAGCAATAAAAAGGTTCATCTTCTTCCCCTTATCTTGCACACCAACTCTAAATCTTATCTTCGATTAAAACTTTGAATGAAAAATAAATCCCAAGACATATTTTTCAGCCATGGGTGCTGAGCGAACCTAAACTTTTATCCAATTACATAGTTAAGTAATTCTTTTTCTTCTAATGGGTTAATAAGTTGCACTAACTACACTAATTAACTGTCAGGTCCAAATGGATGTACCCACACCTTCCTTGGTAATAATCAATAAGAATATATATACATAACTAAAACCATAGCGTACATGAATGTCTATATGTCCAGTAACTAAACTAACTATAAAATTCCTTGATAGATTCTGGATGGAAGATGATACAGGGACTGCTATCTTTAAGGCACCAGACTTTGAGGTCCGAAAAATTCTGCAGTGCACAATAGCAGACCTGGTCAGTTTAGAGGAGGTATCTGTTGATCATTGTCGTATGCATCAAAAATAAATTACACTTTCTTACTGCTCAAAATATATAATATAGCAAGGGCAAGAAAGGATCGTTCCCACAAAGAGGTTTAGGTTGTCAAGTTGTTTCGATTTCTTATATAAACAAATGGGGGATTTTTCTGTATCTAAAATAAAATAAAAGCAAATAAGAAAGTAAATACGCAAATCAAGGATATAAAGATATTGGTTAAGGATTTCGTTTTCATTCACTAACATGCTCTTGTCATAATAATTAGAATTGATATTTAATCTCTCATTATCAAAATCCCTAGGATACCTTGATTGCAAGAATATCCCGCTAATTTCCTCTTGTCATCAACAAACACATTAAAAGATGCGAATATGAATTCTATCTAAGAGGACAACCTATCGTGTAAAAGCACCAATCAAGTTTAATTCCCTAGATGCATTAAGTTCTATGAAATCAGGCCAATCAAAGCAATCGAACATGTAAAAGCACTAATCCGATTTAACAAAGGTCAAGGTTCACATATGGTTACTAGGATATATCACTACAAGCAATAACCATATTTGTGTTACTTGTATTCAAGATGCATCACTTTTACATATGAAACACCCTAAACTAGCATTAGATGTGAATACGAGTTCAATCAATTGGCCACTCAACCAAACAAATATTCAAATCATACATGGCGATATAAATAGTGAATCAAGATCGATAATTATGAGACAAAACTAATTTATTAATAAAAAAAGCATGCTTTGTGAAATTAAATTAATCCATCACCAATAATAAGACTAATAACTACTCATGTTAATGGGGTTCATCCAAAGAAGAAATAAATCTATCATGTTCACAAACCCTAGAACAAAAAGTAGAAAAAAAGATCCGATCTCTTGATATTGTGATACCCTTTTATACTTTCTCTGCCAAAACCTAAGTCTCCACCGCATAGGCCCACTGTTGCTTCTGCTAGAAAGAAGTCCCAAAATCCAAGGCCACAAAAATCAGATCCCAAACTCACCTGAGTTAGCTACTGGATCGGCGAGTCAACTCGTCGTACTCTGACCGATCCAAGCTTACACTTCTATCACCATGTACTACTGCATTGCAACTACCACTTGAATCTCACTCAATTCTTCAGTTTTCATCACCAGCAGCAAAAATCACTGCTCAAAACAACAACCACCACCTGCAACACAACAGCTCCATTTCCATTCCCATTAACAGCTCAATACTCGAGCTCTAATGCCAATGCACCCATCTAAACCTGAGCATAAAAACTCCACCGTTTACTGCAACATCAGCTATCTTCCATCACTGCAAAACATTACCTGACTACCACCGACAGCTGCTCATTTATTTTCATGTTCACCTGCTTCAACTCCAGTTGCATTTCTCTGTCACTGTCATAGTCAACATGGCAACATCACCACCATTTTCACTCATGCCGTCACTGCAACATAACCAGCTGGTGCTTCTGCAAAATCTATCACAACCATTATTTCTCTACTGCAACACAGTCACCATTTCGGCTGCACTATAACCTACAATGCCTCGAGCCATCTCCCATGCACTTCATTTGCACTGCCTTGAGCCAAGTTATGGTCCCTGATACCAACTACCACTTCCCATCTCATTCTGTATCTCTTTCCTGCCTCATCACTCATCTCATCCACCTGCAATACCCTCAGTTCATACTGCCTAGCCACCACCAGCTGCAATTCAACGAATGCATTCCAGCTCAGTTCCATTTTTTAGTTGCACTTCTCCCTGCGACACAGCCATACCACCACTGCCATAACAGTGCCTCAAAATCACTGGCAATGCCATCATCTTCTTATATCTTCTACTGCAATCTAGTATTCAATTACCACAGTCTCAAAGCAACACCATCGTTTTGTCTGTCCACCGCAGCTTCGATTCACAACTGCCATACTGCAGCAACTCCACTACCTCCCTATCACCTGCAATTAATCAAAAGCATCTCATTTGAACCTCCATTAACTTCTACATCCATCTCTTCCTGATTCACAACCAAACCCATATTGCATATAAATTCAACCTCCACCAAGCATTCTACACTTCAGCACAACCTAAAACCTAATTCAAGGAAAACCCAACTCCAATTCCTTGCTGTTAATACCGATAACACCTCACATCCCTGTAAATCCATGTCCTTCTTTCAGATCAATAACCCATTGCAGCACTTAACAATACCAGAACCTGAACCATCTTAACAGCGCCGGTTACTCAGCTGCACAAGCCATTTGTTCACAGACACAGTAAAAAAAAACCATGCTCTAATCCTAGCAATTCACCACCTGCACATTGCTAACACATTCCCTGTAATTCACACTGCCATTGCTACGTCATCTCTTGCTTGTCTGCAATCTCAGCATTACCAACATCTGCTCAACTCAAACCCTGCCGAGTTCTTATCATTCTCCAGAAATCACTTCCATATTTGCATTCAGTGCCATAACCTTTTGTAACCCATCCCTGCAATTGCAAACTTCACCAGGCCATACTCCAACTGCAATTCTGGTTCATTTCCAATTCCTTCTTATTATTGTATTTACCGTACCACCTGAAATGCAGCTGCTTTTGCAATCACTGTAGAGATTCATCTTCAACTCCAACCTTCATCTCAACTGCATATCACCACAAACCCATTCCTCCAATACACTCTCTCTGACTTGCATAACTACACCTCACCAGAGACTCAAGCTCCTTCTCTTCAACAATAATTCCTTATCTTTCCTGAATTGAGATTAAAACCCATATTCAAGACAACCAAGCTTATCAACCACCATCGACCACCAGTCTGAAACTATAGTACCACCAAACTCATCATCACTGGCTATTCCATGACTGTTGTCCTAGCCTTCATATGTACAGCAGTTGCAACCTTGTTTTCCATCTACTTCATAACTCCACAATACCCATCCTGTCAGCAGAACAAACCCATACCAACTCTGAGCTCTTCTATCTCTGTTGTTGCAGCTGTAATAACAGTAAACTACCCACAGAAACAACACTATGTCTTCTCAAACACAAAATCATCACAAACCCTTGGAGATGACCACAAACAATCAATTTCTCTACCATCTTCAACCTCCTCTCGACCTGTAGCAATATTAGTGACAAACCCTCTCCAAACTTCCAGTTCATAATCTCTTTCATTCCAATTTCACAGCCCAATTTCATCTTCGAAGCCCCCAATCGATTACAACAGATGCATATTCAAAACCCATCTTCTTAGACATCAAATCTCACCTCAATCTCCCACTGATTCACGACTACAAACCCTAAAGCTTCATCTCTGGTTCTGCTGTTAAAGAAATTGGGGAATAATCAAATGATAAACTGATTCCCCAATTTAGGTTTTGTCTACTAAATCTGGAATGACTATCAATGCCCATGGGTGTTTTTAGCAGTTATCCATAGACTCCAATTGGTTGCTCCCCTATCCTTGACTGGGTTCCGGATAACATTTGCCGGTGAAATGATTTAATTGCCCTTCTTGCTCAAAACGAGTGATTTCTTCTTCTTTTGCTCTAATTATTCCAAAACACCTATAAAACTTAAAACAAATGTAATAATACATAATTCGCAAGAAAACATAACAAAGAAAGCATAAACTATAGATATAGTCACGGTGTTTATAACACCTATCAAATTCCCCCACACTTAGACTTTGCTAGTCCTTGAGCAAATCAAACAAAATAATTTTTAAACATACAAACAACTCCATGTCGTCGAGGCTACGGTTACTCTTAGCATAAATAACAGGCCTTTGAACCCCTTGGTGTCCCTAGTGGATGAGTTTTAGTCTCGTGAAGGTTTACAAGAGGTCTACCTACAAAACCTATTTTTCCAACTTACTAGTTCTCCGAAATGATAGCATCCAACGCGCTTAGAAGACGTAAAGATTCTGCACACTAGCCATAAGAAGTTAGACACATAAATGAACACAATCTCATCCTTAAAAGTTGAGAAAGAAATAATGATGAGTGCCAAATATTGCATGTTCATACACCTTTTCATTGGCACTTAACTCATCTTTCGCGCTTCAAAGTCATATATTATCCCAAATTCTGCATTTTTACCATTTTCAAGAATAAATATTTGTATTAATTAATTTTGTGTTTTTAAGTACTAAATAAAGCTTGGAAGAATTGAGAAGACAAAAGAGAAGAAAGTTGGAAGCGTTGCAACCCGATCGCACATCAGTGGCAACCTGTTTACAAATTCATGGGATTAAACAACCCATGATCCAAAACCCAAGACCCAAATCCATTTCCACCTCACCCCCATTGGATTCTTTCCAAAACATCCACCTCACCCCCATTGGATTCTTTCCAAACATCCACCTCACCCCCATTTTATTCCATTTCATCCATCAATTAAAGAAAACATCCCCATTCTCTCACTCAATCACTCCCAATTTGTTTCCCACAACCAAATATATTCCATTCAATCCATCAATTAAGAAAACATGTTTTGTTGAGTGGATGCTTTCCAAATTTAGAATCCAAGTGCTTGAGGGAATTTTGTGTATAAATAGAGAGGGTTGTTGTGTTGAAAAACCATCCAAGAATAGCTTGTTCATGTTAGTTTATCAAATTTCAATTTTGTTGTAATGTTCTTCATGTTCTAATTTCATTTACTAGGGTTTAGATGAAGCCCTAATCTCATTGGTATGTATTCATATCTTGTATCTTGTTCTTGAAAGTTTAGAATTGTTTAAAGATATAATTTAATCCAAGTTTTTCAACATCTTGCTCTCACAATGTATGCCATGTATCCATTGTAGTTAGAATATCTCTATGTTGATTATGCTACAACTCATGCTTAACCAAATATTTATCTTTAGATTAGTTGTGCTTAATTAGACAATTAATGCTTTGGAGAAATACTTTAGTTGTGATTAAATTATCCATTGGAGAAACACCTTAGTTATACGGTAGACTTGAATCTACTATAAGGACAAGAATAATATTACAAGTTGAATGCATATCATAGGTTATTGGTGGATTTGAATACCCTAGTATCCATATTATCATTGTTTACATATCTTGTTATTTGCATCTTTTACTTTTATTATTTTAGTCACTTGAAAATCATATCGTCGTATCGACAAAATCAAACCCCTTTTGGTTACTCTCTGAATCAGGATTTAGAATCAACTTCTACACTCTCCAAGTCTCTGTGGTTCGACCTGTGCTTGCCCTGTGTTGCTTGTCGACACTGTGCACTTGCAGTTTATACATAGAAGTAGGTATTTTTCCGAGCCTACCAAGTTTTTGGCGCCGTTGCCGGGGACTCGGTAGTGGTGTAGTTCATTTCTCATCTCCTGGAACTGTTCACATATCACTGTTCACATATCACTGTAGCATCGCAACTATTCACAGTCAATTTTACACTTATTTTTGTTATTTTTTTTTATTTTTGCTTTTGCTTTAAAACTTCGAAACCCTAACTACCTCTTTTGAGCTCAACAGGTTCCGGGGTAGCTGTTGTAAAGGCGAAGGAAAGGAAGCGAAAGAAAGCGAAAGAAGTTTTTATTTTAAATTTTTTAAAAAAATGTTCTTTTTTGTATTAGGATTCCTCTACTCTTGTAATTTTCTTTTTCTTTTGCACTTTATTTTGGACTTTGGACTTGGACATTCTATTTTTATTTTTATTTTTAAACCCTACGGAAGGGTATTATTAAATATCAATTGTTTGCAGAGAAGGACGGTGATTACAATATCACCTCGGCCCCTCGGGTTCGTTCATGACATAGGAGTCGTGGCCCGAGTTGACAACAACGGTTCATCCCCCGTCTGGAACGGGAGGTAAGTTTGTCGAAACACTCGCGAATCCCTTGTTAGCGAGTTACTGTATTCCTTCGTTTGCATATATGTTGAGGAATTGAATACGGATGCTTTATTTTCCTAGTAAAGGGCAAGGACTGGCCATACAAGATAAGGGTTCGGATTTCATCACCGTTCTATTCTTGCCCGCCTTAGGAAAACGATACATACGCGAACCTAAGCTTTAAAATTTTGAATAGAACAAGACCTATAAGGTAACGAGCTTAGTAGGAAAGTCATTTGAAAAATATTGGTTACTCTTTAAGAATACTTCGAAGTTCATGACGGTTTCTGTAAATTGAATGCGTGACTGCGCTGCCTTGTAATACGGTGAGGCCTTGGGTATCAAAGCTCTAGCAGCTTCCCTCGCCTCTATTCAGTTTACTTAAACTCGGATTGATTCCAGAGGGGTTTTCTCAGATTGTAACGAATTCCCTTTCGAAGGATTAGAAGCTGGTCTAGAAAACAATCTAAGTGGAGCCATCATGCTTTTTGTTTGCTAGAAATCAGTAGGTTTACTGTGGTGGAGTCATCCTTGTTTGTGATTGCATAGAACTTGCCTTCTAGGTGAATGGTTAACATGCTTGATGTGCTAGATAGGCTATGATTGTGTCTTTTAGAGACCATACACGCCGACTAGTTAGAATCAGTGAAGAAGAGTTAATTGAAATACATAGTTCTGAGGCAGACAGTCCAAACCCATCCGAAACAATGGGAGAACCAGTAAACCCAGTCCGTAGTCTAAAGGACTACATGTACCCAACGAGGACAACCCAGTCCTCGTGCATTGTCTTACCAGCTATTGATGGACAATTTGAGCTAAAGGCAAGTATCCTCAATATGTTGCCTAAATTTAAAGGGGTTGAAGCTGAAAATCCCTACCACCATGTGAGAGAGTTCGAGGAAATTTTTGGGACTCTTCGGATCAACCAAATGACGGATGAGCACCTCAAAATGAAACTTTTTCCTTTTTCTTTGATAGACAAAGCCAAGACTTGGCTGTGTGCTCAAAAGCCACAGTCATTTCATACATGGGATGCTCTTACGAAAGAGTTCTTCAAAAAGTTCTTCCCAAACCATAAGACTTCGAAAATTCGTCAAAGTCTGAATAGTTTTGTGCAATTAGAGGAGGAAACTTTGGCAAAATATTTGGAGAGATTCAATGAATTATTGCTCCAATGTCCTCACCATGGTTTCGAAAAATGGAGACTTGTGCAAATTTTGTATGAAGGCTTAGATGTCAAGAACCGAACTACAGTTGAGACCATGTGCAATGGTCAATTTATTGAAAAAAATGCTGATGAGTCTTGGGATTTCTTAATCGAAGTCGCTGAAAAGACTCAGCAGTGGGAATCCCCCCGTGAACCAAATAGGATTACCCTTGCATCCAATGTTCATAGAATTGACTCTGACTTCGAAGGAAGTGCAAAGATGGCATCCTTGGCCAGAAGAATAGAAAAGCTAGAACTAGAAAAGAATGGAAAAACTAATATCCCTACTCTCCGTAGTCAAATTGAAATGGCCACTTGTGCCGCATGCCATAGTTCAGACCATCTAGTGGACACTTGTCTAGACCTCCATGCATTTCAAGAGTCTAAAACCGAGCAAGCCAATGTTTTGTACCAAAGGCAAGAGAACAACCCATATTCTCAGACCTACAACCCAGGGTGGAGAAATCACCCTAACCTTTCATGGTCTAAAGGGCCCGTCCAAGGGGGACATCAAATAATAACCAAGGATACCCTTATCCTAGAAACCCCCAAGTGCAACCACATGTGCAAGTACCCTGTAGATAAAAAGCCTAGCTTCGAAGAAAGTTTCGGTTTGTTGACCCAAAATTTGGTACAACTCCAAAAGACCACAGACCAACGTTTTACAAGTCTAGAACTTAAAATGGGTCAAATTTGTGAAGCATTGAATGAAAGAGACAAAGGAAAACTCCCTAGTCAGCCCCAACAAAATCCAAAAAATGTATATCAGGCAGAAAATTCAACTCGAAATGAGGCCTCACATAATCAAGTAAATGCTGTCACCACTCTTCGTAGTGGTAAAGTTGTTGAAAACAATGTAGGTGTACCACAGTCGAGTGAGTCTACATCAGACTCACCAGTGCATAAACTCCCACAGAAAACACCTATTGTTGAAGACAAATCTGAGCAACATAAGAATTCCCATAATTCTAATGTCTCTGCACCATCTCATGTACCCGTTGCTCCATTCCCACAAAGATTGGTGCAGCAAAAAGAGAGTATACAGTACAACGAGATTTTGGAAATGTTCAAACGAGTTAACATTAACATCCCATTTCTTGATGCAATCAATCAAGTCCCTGCTTATGCTAAATTCCTTAAGGATCTGTGCACACAAAAGCGAAAGCTTCATGTGCATAAGCGTGCTTTTCTCACTGAGCAAGTGAGTGCAATCATTCAAAGTAACACACCTCCTAAGTTTAAAGACCCAGGTAGTCCAACTATCACATGCAAAATAGGTGACCAAACGGTTAAGAAGGCGTTGCTAGACTTAGGGGCAAGTGTGAATTTACTACCATATTCAGTATATGTGCAGTTAGGTCTTGGAGAGTTGAAGGCAACACCTATAACTCTGCAATTGGCGGACAGATCCGTCAAAGTGCCACGTGGTGTGGTAGAAGATGTTTTGATTAAGGTTGATAAGTTTTATTTTCCTGTGGACTTCATCGTCTTAGATACTCAACCTGTGCAAAACCCTGACAGTCACATTCCTGTCATTTTGGGACGTCCCTTCTTAGAAACGTCCAATGCAATCATTAACTGCCGTAATGGAGTGTTGAAGTTGTCATTTGGTAATATGACTGTGGAGTTGAATGTTTTCAATACTAGCCAACAACATTTAGATCTTGATGATGATAATGATGTGCATGAAATCAACATGATTGAAAGTTTGATTCAGGATTCGTTGTCTAGTAGCATGTCTGTTGACCCTTTGGATGCTTGTTTGAATAATTTTGACTTGGATTTGTTTGATGATGAATACATAAGTGAAGTGAATACTTTTCTTGAATCCACACCACTTATGGACACGACTAAGTGGAAAGATAGAGTGGAACCACTTCCACTCTTGGAATCCAAGTTTGTTCCCTCTCTTGTTGAGCCACCAAAGCTCGAACTGAAACCATTGCCTGATACTCGTAAATATGCATTTTTGGGACCTTCTAATACTTTGCCTATAATCATTTCATCTGCCTTAGATAGAGAACAGGAAAGTAAACCTTTAGAAGTACTTAAGGAGCATAAAAAAGCCTTAGGATGGACCATCTCGGACCTTAAAGGAATAAGTCCCACTGATTGCATGCATCATATAAACCTTGAGGACAATGCTAAACCATCTAGGGAGATGCAAAGGCGACTCAATCCCAACATGAAAGAGGTTGTTAAGAGTGAAATTATAAAACTTCTTGATGCGGGTATCATCTACCCAATCTCAGATAGCAAATGGGTTAGCCCCATTCAGGTTGTACCGAAAAAGTCAGGAGTTAATGTAGTTCAAAACGATAAAGATGAGTTAATCACTACTCGAGTAACCACAGGGTGGCGAGTTTGCATTGATTATAGGAAGTTGAATGCAGTTACAAAGAAATATCACTTCCCTCTTCCATTCATAGATCAAATGCTTGAACGATTGTCTGGGCGTAGATTCTATTGTTTCTTGGATGGTTTTTCTAGTTACAACCAGATTCATATTTCACCCGAAGATCAGGAAAAGACTACATTTACATGTCCATTTGGAACATTTGCTTATCGCCATATGCCATTTGGGTTGTGCAACGCACCATCTACATTTCAGCGTTGTATGATGAGCATTTTTTCTGATATGATAGATAACTTCCTTGAGATCTTTATGGATGATTTCTCTGTGTTTGGATCATCTTTTGATGAATGTTTGAACCATCTCACTCGCGTGATGATTAGATGTAAGGAAAAAGATTTGGTGTTGAATTGGGAGAAATGTCATTTTATGGTGAACTCAGGCATAGTTCTAGGACACATCATCTCTGGAAAAGGCATTGAAGTAGACAAAGCCAAAGTCGACCTCATTCAAAACTTGCCGCAACCTCTCTCTGTGAGGGAGGTTAGATCATTTTTAGGCCATGCTGGTTTTTACCGTAGATTCATTAAAGATTTCAGTAAGATCTCAAGACCACTGTGTAATCTACTCAGTAAAGATGTTGCATTTGTGTTTAATGATACTTGTGTCATGCTTGGGAGGAGCTCAAAACTCTTCTAACTTCAGCCCCTATAGTCCGACCTCCAGATTGGAAATTTCCATTTGAAATCATGTGTGACGCATCTGATTTTGCTGTTGGAGCTGTCTTAGGTCAGCGAGTCGACAAACACCCCTATGTGATCTACTATGCTAGTAAGACACTGAATGAGGCTCAAATGAACTATTCAACAACCGAAAAAGAGCTGCTAGCTGTTGTGTTCGCATTAGATAAGTTTAGATCTTATTTGATAGGATCTAAAATCATCATTTATACTGACCATGCCGCATTAAGATATCTTTTATCTAAAAAAGATGCCAAGGCTCGTCTAATTCGATGGATACTCTTGTTACAAGAGTTCCACCTCGAAATTCGAGATAAAAAAGGGTCAGAGAATGTTGTTGCTGATCACTTATCTAGATTGAATGTCGAGTCTGCTGATGAATCAGAGATTATTAGAGAATCTTTCCCAGATGAACAACTGATGCTAGTTTCTGAAATGCCATGGTTTGCCGACATCGTGAACTACCTTGCTACAGGTAGGATGCCACTTCATTGGTCTAAACAAGACCGGTCTAAGTTCTTGGCCGAAGTGAAACATTTCCTATGGGATGACCCATATATGTTCAAATACTGCCCTGACCAAATCATTAGGAAATGTGTCCCCAACTCTGAACAAAGGGATGTCATCTCTTTTTGTCATGATCAAGCATGTGGAGGCCACTTTAGTGCAAAGAAAACTGCTGCAAAGATCTTGCAGAGTGGTTTTTACTGGCCAACATTGTTTAAGGATAGCCATGAATTATGTATTTCTTATGACCGGTGCCAGAAATTGGAAAGTATATCAAAACGAAACATGATGCCCCTACAACCCATTTTGATTGTTGAGATATTTGATGTATGGGGTATTGACTTCATGGGACCATTTCCTAACTCTGAAGGAAAGTTGTACATTCTTGTTGCTGTTGACTATGTTTCTAAGTGGGTAGAAGCAATTGCAACCAAAACTAATGACCACAAGGTGGTACTTTCGTTCTTAAAGGAAAACATATTTTCTCGATTTGGAACCCCTAGAGCTATAATCAGTGACGGTGGTTCACATTTCTGTAATAGGCCTTTTGAGTCATTAGTTCGAAAGTATGGCATAACTCATAAAGTCGCAACTCCATATCATCCACAGACCAGTGGCCAGGTAGAGGTTTCAAATAGGGAGATTAAGCACATTCTAGAAAAGACGGTTAACCCGTCTAGAAAAGATTGGTCTTTAAGATTGAATGATGCATTATGGGCTTATAGAACAGCATATAAAACCCCTATTGGCATGTCCCCTTATCGAATTGTGTATGGGAAGCCTTTCCATTTACCTGTTGAGCTTGAACATCGTGCATATTGGGCTATTAAAAATCTTAACTTCTCTCTTGATAAGGCGGGTACACAACGGAAACTCCAACTCAATGAGTTGGAAGAGCTGAGAAATGATGCTTATGACAGTGCAAAGTTGTACAAATATAGAATGAAGGTGTTCCATGACAAGCGCATTTTGCGCAAGTCATTCACTCTAGGCCAGAAAGTTTTATTGTACAACTCACGTTTGCACCTTTTTCCAGGTAAATTACGTTCTAAATGGACAGGCCCATTCTTGGTGCGAACAATTTTCCCCCATGGGGCTGTAGAACTAGAAGATGTCACAACCAAGAATGTCTTAAAGGTCAATGGGCAGAGACTGAAGCCATTCCTTGAACCAATTCCACCTGAAATTGAAACAACTGATCTTGATGATCCGATCTATGTGGACTGAAAAGTTCACCCCCTGTACATACCACAAGATATCTTCCATGCTGGTTGCTTTGGACATACGCTACTGTCTCTGGTAATCTATTTCCTTTGAATCTGTTTTGTTCTCATGTTTTGTTGTTGTTTCTGTTATCTTTTGAAACATTGAGGACAATGTTAGATTTAGGTTTGGGGGAGTATTTGCATAATAACCAGCTGTGGAGCGGGTCTTTTGTAGGATCCTTTGTAGTCTTTTGCATTTTTTTATGACCAGCTGTGGAGCGGGTCTTTTGTAGGATCTTTTGTAGTCTTTTGCATTTTTTGTAGTGTGTTTTCTATGACCAGCTGTGTAGCGGGTCTTGCAGTCTTTTGTTTCTATGACCAGCTGTGTAGCGGGTCTTCTGTTGTCTTATAAGACCAGCTGTGTAGCGGGTCTCTAAAAAAAAAAAAAAAAAAAAAAAAATCGGATCTTGTGTTTGGTATCTGATGACCAGCTATGTAGCGGGTCACTAAAAAAAATGATGACCAGCTGTATAAAAAAAAAAAAAAAAAAAAAAAAAAAAAAAAATTACAAATTTTCATGGTTCTACGAAATTCCGAAGTTCATCATCTACAGTTGAAGACCGAAGACGAAGACATTTCTATGGATGCTCTGAAATTGGAGAAGGTTTTGTGGGTACATCTTTGGTAGGCCCTCACGAGACTACAACTCGTCCACTAGGGACACCTAGGGGTTTAAAGGCTTAGTGCATACGCTAAATGCATTCGAGAGACCAGCGACAGTGGTATAGTTAGGATTTCTGGATTTCTGTTTCACTTGAGGACAAGTAAAATTCAGGTTTGGGGGTATTTGATGAGTGCCAAATATTGCATGTTCATACACCTTTTCATTGGCACTTAACTCATCTTTCGCGCTTCAAAGTCATATATTATCCCAAATTCTACATTTTTACCATTTTCAAGAATAAATATTTGTATTAATTAATTTTGTGTTTTTAAGTACTAAATAAAGCTTGGAAGAATTGAGAAGACAAAAGAGAAGAAAGTTGGAAGCGTTGCAACCCGCTCGCACATCAGTGGCAACCTGTTTACAAATTCATGGGATTAAACAACCCATGATCCAAAACCCAAGACCCAAATCCATTTCCACCTCACCCCTATTGGATTCTTTCCAAACATCCACCTCACCCCCATTGTATTCCATTTCATCCATCAATTAAAGAAAACATCCCCATTCTCTCACTCAATCACTCCCAATTTGTTTCCCACAACCAAATATATTCCATTCAATCCATCAATTAAGAAAACATGTTTTGTTGAGTGGATGCTTTCCAAATTTCGAATCCAAGTGCTTGATGGAATTTTGTGTATAAATAGAGAGGGTTGTTGTGTTGAAAAACCATCCAAGAATAGCTTGTTCATGTTAGTTTATCAAATTTCAATTTTGTTGTAATGTTCTTCATGTTCTAATTTCATTTACTAGGGTTTAGATGAAGCCCTAATCTCATTGGTATGTATTCATATCTTGTATCTTGTTCTTGAAAGTTTAGAATTGTTTAAAGATATAATTTAATCCAAGTTTTTCAACATCTTGCTCTCACAATGTATGCCATGTATCCATTGTAGTTAGAATATCTCTATGTTGATTATGCTACAACTCATGCTTAACCAAATATTGATCTTTAGATTAGTTGTGCTTAATTAGACAATTAATGCTTTGGAGAAATACTTTAGTTGTGATTAAATTATCCATTGGAGAAACACCTTAGTTATACGGTAGACTTGAATCTACTATAAGGACAAGAATAATATTACAAGTTGAATGCATATCATAGGTTATTGGTGGATTTGAATACCCTAGTATCCATATTATCATTGTTTACATATCTTGTTATTTGCATCTTTTACTTTTATTATTTCAGTCACTTGAAAATCATATCGTCGTATCGACAAAATCAAACCCCTTTTGGTTACTCTCTGAATTAGGATTTAGAATCAACTTCTACACTCTCCAAGTCTATGTGGTTCGACCTGTGCTTGCCCTGTGTTGCTTGTCGACATTGTGCACTTGCATTTTATACATAGAAGTAGGTATCTTTCCGAGCCTACCAAATAACCATCCCTTATCGAAAGAAATTCGGGTTCGGAGTGATCAAAAGTCTCGACTCTGCCTCACAAGAAAGGGTTTTATGAAATTGCACTCAATAATAAACAACTTTTTTATGGGTCACACATGTGTCCAGGTAGGAATGAAGAGAGAATCATGCGACACGTTGAATGGTAGGAAGGTAAAAACCCTCCGAAGTATTTTAAAAACCCACATCTTTTGTTGTTTTGAAAACCCGTTTTTTCTGTCGATCTCTAAGAAAGGAAATCAACCACTTAACGAAGGTGGGAATATGCTTACTTACCTCGTTATCCGTTCGACGTGCAGTTAGCACCACTCTCACAGCATCCATAGAAACGTCTTCCGTCTTCAATCCTTGTCTTCGTCTTCGGTCTTCAACTGTTGATGATAACTCTTGAACTTCGTAGAGTCTTGACAATGTGATTCTTTCCTCTAATTCCTTGTTGCTTGAAACTTCATTATATATATTTCTCTTTCCATTGACTTTATTGAATGAATACAAAACCAAAAACGAACTAAACAAACCAAAATATGATGCAATGAATATTTTTTTTTTTTAAAGATGCAAGATAAATAAAGTAAATACAAAATGAAAAGGGGTTGGAGCCCAACTTGTTGCTCGGCTGCCGACAAGTTTCTTGTCCGATAAGGATGTAATCGAGTTTTAAAATCCATTTCTTAAATGAAAACAAATAAAAAATTTAAACTAATGATGAACCTAATGAACTTTTCTCTTGTCTCCTTTTTTTTTTAGACAAGAGAAACCCAAAAAAATACAAAAAAATAAAAATGCAAGTACAAAGGCCATGGTGTAAGTACTATACCGCTTGATTCTTCACAACTTGTATGTCTCGATATCATAAACTTCTTGAATTCTCATCTTGATAATCTTCACTCTTGTACAATAGTCTTCAACTTATAAAAAATTTGCTCCTTGTCTTGTTGCATTACTTGAATCTGAAATCTGCTCATTTTTGTACTGTTGCTTGTAAACCTTGAACGTCTTCAACTTTCCTTCAAATTTGTGATGATCCTTTTGTTGATGATGATGGTGTTTCTATGGACCTGTTGGTGTAGAGAGAGATAAAGTGGATGGTGCTAACTGCGAACAAGATTACAAGTGGTATGTAAGTTAGCGATTCGATGTCACCATCATGATTGATAAAATAGCACTCAAGAGATCAAAATAGTGCTTCTATTGGTGGTAGGTTGGGCAGCTCACCATTCTACCCGGAATTTACATACGGTGACACACACTCTAAAAGCACATATTTAGAAAGGTACAAAGAATTGAAGGTCGGTGCCTCTCATGATGTAACATGGGTAGTCTCCACTATAGGGGACCACTACTCTACTACCGAATTCAGTCTGCACCATATTTGCCACTGGCATGGTTAAATCCAACTTTAACTCTCATACAAGTAAGAAACCCGATCATGTTCTCTGTCATCTCTAAGTTCAGTCACTCTTATGAGAATCTCGATGTAATCTTAGCGACATGTATACTATGTGACTCTAAACTAACTACAAGTTGGAGTTTTATTCACTAATTTACACAAAAATTGAAAATTTCATGAAAAAATTACAATGAAAATGCTTAACCACTCCCCCACACTTAAACTTTACATTGTCCTCAATGTAAATTGAATCGTCCAAACAAAGTCAAGGTGGGAAATCAAATAACGATAATGTGACAAGAAATCTGAAAAAGTAAATGCAAAACAAGAAACAGCTAAAAACAAGACAAGAAATACTCATCCAATGGGTGGCCTCCCATGCAGCGCTTGGTTTAAAGTCGTCAGCCCGACTATATCCTTGCATGATTCATTCCCCAACACCAATAATCTGAAAAGTTGGGGATCCTTCCATGTAACATGTTTTGCAAACAATCGCTTCGCACAAATATTAGTACAAGAAAATAGAAGCGAAGCTATCAACCAATAAAAGTTTCCCACACACTTATTTTTTTCTACACTTGGAAGTGTATAAAGAACATAAAAAATCAGGAACTTCTATGCTTTCTTCTTTGCAAACCTGCATAGTATGAGAATCAAAGGTCACTAATGGCGGAAATCGAGAAACAAAGTCATTCAAAAATATTCTCGAAGCACATACATTCAAACCAATAAGAGGTAAAGGAGAAGAATTAATAGGCAAAGGGTTAGAAAAACCTTGCAACTCTTGTATTATAGTATCCTCTTCATCCTTAAAAACTTCAAGTGAATTACTTACCTCTTGCACATCGTGGTCCTCTATTGAAACTTGCAACAATTCTTCATTCGTTTCTGCCTTAACCAAAGTCTTGACATCAACATCTTCGTTCCAATCTTTTGCATGCTCAATTGGGTCTTCCACAACATTGGTCAAATTGGTTTCATTCTCAACATACTCCTCTTCGTTGCAAGGCACGTGCTCTTTTGCGAATCCAAATTTCACTATGAGAAATTTTTTTAAAACACTCAAAAATGCATCATCCTCAAGCTCCACCCTTTGAATAGGCTCTTGATCATTATTAAGATCAATGCTTTAGTTATCTACATAAGTGTCATCATAGTCCTCTTCATCTTCATCTTGATCCCAAAAAGATTCTGCGGTACACCTTTGGGAAATGTCACCATGAGTTGGTTCAAGCGATGTATCTTCATAATCATCATCACTTTCATAGTTAACATAAGATTGCTTCTCACTGAATTTAGTGTTGCTAGTCTCAAACTCATCCTTTTGAATAGGTGAATGATCATTATTAAGATCAAGAGTTGAGTTAACTACACAATTATCAACGAAAGACCCCAAAGGTTGGCCTTTTTCAACATTAACATCAATCAAATATTCATCACAAACCACAGGCACATTAGAATAATCATTGCTTTGAAAACAAAGTTCTTCTTCATACCTTTCTTCTTTGTATTGATCAATATCTCTTTGTAAGTTAACAATACCTTCACGAAGTTCTTGGAGTTGCTCGTTTGTAGTCTCTTTATCTTTTTGAAACTCTTGTCGTACAAAGTTGGAAAAGTTGTCTAACAAGTTAGAGACTTGTTGTTCACGAGCATAAGACTCCTCCAATCCTTGTGGTTGTTCACTCATGTACCCGCCATAAGGTTGTTGAGGAAAACCACAAGGTTCCATGGAATATTGGTCATAACCAATGAATTGGTTTTGATTATACCCCTGGAATTGGTAGTTGTCATATTGTTGAGGTTGTTGAAAACCGTAACCATCCATGTAGTATGCTCCTTCCATGAGAAACAAGTGATAAGCACATATGTGCTAAACTTTATACCCATATTTATATTAGCTAGGACTCGATATTTTGGCTAACTACACCATTTTAGTGCTTTTGCAGAAAGTACAAGTAAATTCGATCAATCGGAGAATAAATGGCCAAATGGAGGAATAATGGCATTTGGGACTTACACATACACCTCAAGTATTTCATTACGCCAATAGGAGAGCTAATCAATGGTTGCTTTGTCTATTTTTAATGGGGCACCAGCACCACCTATTCATAGCATCGGATAAAGGGAGGAGGACCTAAACTCCACTAGGGCTTAAAGGATGGGTGACGTGGTACCATTGACTCCACGCATCTTCTTGTGAATTACAATGGAAGGCATCATCTATCTTTAGTAAAAGAAATGCTCATTTCTTATTCGAGCAGCAACAGAAACGGTGGAAGTGAATTGGGGGTGATTGACGTTTTGGATTGTGAAGAAATGAGATGTCGACCATTAGTGCTATATGATTTCTTATGTGGGGTCTTGGACGTGAATTCAAGATGGCAGAAAGTGTTGTTCCGAAGAAAGATGGGTATTAGCTAATGGAGATGATGCTGGTTTGTTTTGGGATTTAAGATGGCTGAAACGACGGTGGAGGAGAAAGTATGCTCTGATGCTAACGTTGGTTGCATGGAGAGATTATTTATTGAACGTGACTAAGATGGTTTCGGTTCAGCAAGTGGGTTGTTCAAAAATGTTGCTGAGTGATACGCTGGTGAAGATGCAAATATGGAATCGAGCTTACTGGCCTCTTTTACTTCATCGTAGTGGTGGCTGTTGATACAAGTTGGGGTCTGTTGTTTTCAAATGATGTTGCTGCAGCTGCCATGGGAGGTCTTGTGCCGAGAATTGAATGGGTTGTTGGTTCGAATCAAGTAGGAAGTGATGGTTCTTCTTAGATTGGTGTTGTAGGTGGCTTTAGAGAGCTCGGACATGGATGATATCAACTAAAATGGTTTATGGAGATGAAGACTGGCTGTTTCTACGGGATTTGAGGGCCATATATGGTGGGTGACTGAGAAATAACACAACAACTATATCGGAGCTGGTAGCGTACGGAGTTGGATGGCCAGGGAGAATATAAGTGCGCTGAGTGCAGCTCAATGGAGATGCGTGAAAGGGGTTTGGGCGAGGTGCATTTGAAGGCTCCGATAATTGCAGGAAGTAGTGATTTTTACGAGTCGTTGATCCTGGTGATGCTGTTAAAGGTTAGACTGCAACATCATGGGGTTTTGATGGTCGAAGTTGGTGACAGTGGAGATAATACTTGGAGCAAGGAGCTTAGATGGTCGAGAGAAGATGAGTTGGTGCAGTGGCATGACTTGGGACGTGACGAGCTGCTGCAGTCAGTCGTGGAAGGCTCTTGGATTGCATTGAAACTGAAGTTAGTCTCAGTTGAAACTAGTTGAGACGATATGGAACAATGGGTTTCTGAAGGTGTTCTTGAATTCAAGCAGCAAAGCTAGACAAATGCAATCGGTGATAGGTTGAGTTGTTTACCACCAGACGAGGAAAGTGACCGGAGTTGGACGGACAGAGAACAGAAAGGGAATCGGAGCTTTGAATCGTGAAAACAAAACTGAGAGTAAAGTGGACGTGCTCAGAGAGACCGGGTTTAAAAATTGGATGGATCAATGGCGTTAAGGCACGAAGATTGATTGCTTGCCGAGGTTGGAAATGAGAAGTGGTGCTGTGGTCGGTGGCAAGATGGACAGAGTTAGTGGCCTGAATTTTGAAGTCGTCAGTGGACTGGGCCTTGAGCTCTATTCGCTAGGTCTTATTGATGCCCAAGACTATATTTTCTTAGCGAGACAGAAGAGAAATGGGGACTTTGGAGGCGGCTACGGGAACAGAGAAGAAGGAAGAGCCGTGAAGGCATAAAAGACAAAAACAGGAGGAGAAGAAGAGAATCGATCGCCGGGTGACGACGGTGATAACGGTTTAGATTATTTTTCTCTTCTAATTTATTTTAATGGGTTTTAAGAAACCCATAATTATATCTTGCTAGGTTTTTATAACTAGGTTTTACGTTGAAACCACTTTTGATCATTAGACCACTTTTAATTTGCATACATATGGTTTTGAGGCTATTATGATTTGAATAGATTAATCTTTGAATATTGTTTTTGGATTGATTGAAATATTAGTTGTTGCTTCACCGGTTTTAAAAACCTTTGTGCGTAATTGATGGTTCTACAAATATATTTGTTCTTATTATTTGATAATCCATGCTTCGCTAAAAACTTTGATGGGTTATGCTTAGAAAAGCCAGATAATATTTCTGAATCAATATTTTAGTTTCATATAACTTTCTCGCTAACACAATTTGATAGTGCATGCTTGGATTTAGTCTTTTGATGTGTCATGCTTAGGGTGTCCCAGTGATATTTGCGACGTTATTACATATAATAGGTGATGTCGATAGAACGGACAATAGACAAATATTCAGGAGTTATGTTTCATTTCAGTAATTGAATAGAAATAGTGGTGGATACTATAAACCCTGGTTACCGACTTTTCTATTGATCTCATTTTATTAGTTTATTTATTTTCTTTGTTTAAATTCTTTTGAAAATCCAAAAACATCATTCCTGGTTACTCTTAATTGAGATATTGATTACAGTATTTCCACCGCTCCTTGTGGGAACGACCCATACTTGCCTTTGTCTACTAGTTAGACACCGTGCGATTGCGGTTATTATTACATATAGGCATCTCCGGATCCTATCAACAAGTACCTGAAATAAGATTCTCAAACCAAGGTTCAAAACCAGAAAATAAAACAAAAACAAAACAAAAAACAAAAAATAAGAAACCAAAAACAAGTGACAATCGCTGCCTCCCCGGCAACGGCGCCAAAATTTGATCGATGTCGTATGCGTCAAAAATAAATTACACTTTCTTACTACTCAAAATATATAATATAGAGGATCGTTCCCACAGAGAGGTCTAGGTTGTCAAGTTGTTTCGATTTCTTATATAAACAAATGGGGGATTTTTCTGTATCTAAAATAAAATAAAAGCAAATAAGAAAGTAAATACACAAATCAAGGATATAAAGATATTGGTTAAGGATTTTTTTTCATTCACTAACATGCTCTTGTCATAATAATTAGAATTGATATTTAATTTCTCATTATCAAAAGCCCTAGGATACCTTGATCGCAAGAATATCCCGCTAATTTCCTCTTGTCATCAACAAACACATTAAAAGGTGCAAATATGAATTCTATCTAAGAGGACAACCTAACGTGTAAAAGCACCAATCAAGTTTAATTCCCTAGATGCATTAAGTTCTATGAAATCAGGCCAATCAAAGCAATCGAACATGAAAAAGCATTAATCCGATTTAACAAAGGTCAAGGTTCACATATGGTTACTAGGATATATCACTACAAGCAATAACCATATTTGTGTTACTTGTATTCAAGATGCATCACTTTTACGTATGAAACACCCTAATTAGCATTAGATGCGAATACGAGTTCAATCAATTGGCCACTCAACCAAACAAATATTCAAATCATACATGGCGATATAAATAGTGAATCAAGATCGATAATTATGAGACAAAACTAATTTATTAATAAAAGAAGCATGCTTTGTGAAATCAAATTAATCCATCACCAATAATAAGACTCATAACTACTTATGTTAATGGGGTTCATCCAAAGAAGAAATAAATATATCATGTTCACAAACCCTAGAACAAAAAGTAGAAAAAAAGATCCGATCTCTTGATATTGTAAGGCCCTTTTATACTTTCTCTGCCAAAAACTAAGTCTCCACCGCATATGCCCACTGTTGCTTATGCTAGAAAGAAGTCCCAAAATCCAAGCCCACACAAATCAGATCCCAAACTCACCTGAGTGAGATACTGTATCGGCGAGTCAACTCGCCGTACTCTGACCGATCCAAGCTTACACTTCTATCACCATGTACTACTACATTGCAACAACCACTTGAATGTCACTCAATTCTTCTGTGTTCATCACCAGCAGCAAAACCAACTGCTCAAAAAAGCAACCACCACCTGCAACACAACAGCTCCAATTTCATTCCCATTAACAGATCAATACTCGAGCTCCAATGCCAAATATAAACCTGAGCATAACAACTCCACCGTTCACTGCAACATCAGCTATCTTCCATCACTGCAAAACATTACCCGACTACCACCGACAGCTGCTCATTTATTTTCATGTTCACCTGTTTTAACTCCAGTTGCACTTCTCTATCACTATCACAGTCAACATGGCAACAACATCACCATTTGCACTCATGTCGTCACTACAACATAACCAGCTGGTGCTTCTGCAAAATCCATCACAACCATTATTGCTCTACTGCAACACAGTCACCATTTCGGCTGCACTATAACCTGCAATGCCTCGAGCCATCTCCCCTGCACTTCATTTACACTGCCTTGAGCCAAGTTATGGTCCCTGATACCAACTACCACTTCCCATCTCATTCTGTAGCTCTTTCCTGCCTCATCACTCATTTCATCCACCTGTAATACCCTCAGTTCATACTGCCTAGCCACCACCAGCTGCAATTCAACGAATGCATTCCAGCTCAGTTCCATTTTTCAGTTGCACTTCTCCCTGCGACACAGCCATACCACCACTGCCATAACAGCGCCTCAAAATCACTGGCAATGCCATCATCTTCTTATATCTTCTACTGCAATCTGGTATTCAATTACCACAGTCTCAAAGAAACACCATCGTTTTGTCTGTCCACCGCAACTTTGATTCACAACTGTCATACTGCATCAACTCCACTACCTCCCTATCACCTGCAATTAATCAACATCATCTCATTTGAGCCTCCATTAATGATAGGTGTCTTAAACACCTTATTTTTTATCTATTATTTATGCTTTCTATGCTAGTTTTCTTGTAAATTAGGTATCTTATGTTTTGTTTTTGAGTATTTAGGTACTTTGGAGTCATTTGGATCAAAAGAGGAGGAAACTTGGCGAAAGCGTTGGAGGAAAATTGTGTCTCATTATTTGCTTTTATTTCTTCATCGCTGTCTGAAATGTATGCCAGCTTTAGTGATGCAAATTATGTCTGAAAAGCATGGCGGCTTTAATGATGTTAAGACATTGAAGATAAGAAGTGGACTTGAGATGCAAGAGGCGGCTGCAGCTGGTGGAAGAGCACTCATTTGGAGCATAAAGGGATAAATCTGTCATTTCCTAGGAGAATACTTTAGGGAACCCAATCAAGACTAAAGGGAAACGCTTTTGGGAGAGAAATAAAAAGCAGCTTGCTGAGGTTAAGGGGTGACCATTTGTTATAGGGCACCTACTGGGGTGTCTCATGAGTGGGGTGTGATTAATCCTAGTTACTACACTTTGAATTGAGAAACCAATTCTCAAAATCAGTTCAATCATTGTGAATCAGAAATAAAGGAAAGAGGCAGCAGCTGCTGCGATTACCAAATCCAGATCGAGAAATTGAGAGAAGAAACAAGAACAACAGAGAAAGATTGAACTAAACTAGGGTTTGTGATGTGTGAGATTCAGGTGGGTGGAATCAGTTTCTCGAATTAGAGTTGATGTTGTTGTTACTGTCAAACTCAAAGATGGAGGAGGAGATTGATGAAGCTACTGGGGTTGATTGATGTCAAACTAGGGTGTTGGGTTTGAGTGGAAGATTAAGATCGAATGGAAGTTTGGGTCGAATTGAGTGGGTATGTGCAGATTTAAAGGGGTTCTGAAATTGTGTTAGGGTTTGATGCAAGTTCTGAGAAATGGAGGATTTGAGTTTGGCTCGAGTATCAGTTGTTGTTGCTCGATGGCTGATTGTTACATGAAGTTACAGAAAGGAAGGAATTAGTGGCTGCTTGAGGTGGTTTTGTGCTCAGTGGGTGTTTGCAGAATTGCCTAAACTGAAATGGGAGGAGGAATTGAACAATGGGTTTGTGGCTTGAGATAGTGGCTGCTATGTATTAAGTTGGTTTGTTGAACCTGTGATGATTGAGGAAGCAGCTGGTGGTGAGTATACTGGATGATTTAGGAGCTAGATATTACAAGAGAATGACAAGAAGATGCAGTTTAAGGAGCTGAAACTGTGAAGTTGGTGGTAACTGGTGCTCTGGACATTGGTTGTGCAGCTGGTATGATGACATTGCTGGTGAAAGGGTTCAGCTACATATTTCAGGTGCCAACAGGTGTGTGGAGTGCAGCTGGGCAAGAAGTGGGAGATTGAGCTGCCAGGGATGTGTACACAAGCTTGCAGCTTGAGTTACAGATGTTGGTAGTGTTGAATGTGTGGAGCTGTTAACTAGTGGTGTTGTAGTTGGTTATACAGTGGAACTGGTGGTGGGGTTAGCAAGGATTGCAGAGATGGAATTGAGAAGCTACAACTGTTGTGGTGTTACACTACAGGGGCATGGTGGTTGATGCTTCCATTGAACCTCAGATGAAGAATGGGAGTTGGTAAAGCTGGTAATTGTGCAAGAAATAATGGTGATGTGAATGAGTGGAAGTGGTGTTGTTGGTGGTTCAAGGCTGGAATGAATGCTTGTGTGGTATGGCTTGAATGGTTTGCAGGTTATGGAATGTGTGATGCAGCTGCACTTGGAGTTGGAAGTTCTGCAGTATCGCAGTGGTGTGCTTGCAAATGGAAGTCAGGTGGAATTGGTTATGAAGCTAGGTTGTTCTTATTAGCTGAAGCTGTGATGTTATTGCATTTGTGAGATGCAGGAGTGGATATGTTGAGTCTTGGGAATGCAAGGAGTAGGAAGTGTAGCTGTTGACAAGATGATTGAGAGCATGAAATGGAGGAGACTGGTGTTGGCAGAATTGCAGGCTTGCAGAATGAAGCAGGGCCATCTTGGCTGGAGTTTTTGGCTATGTGCAAGTGTTCTGGCTAGAAATAGTCAGATGACTCAGTGACTCAGGAAACCCAATTCAGTAATCATACCATTCAGCTGAGTTACCGACTGACTGGGGAGCTGACTCAATGGCTCACTCACCTCCTTTGACCAAGTTGACTAACATAAGACTGTTAAGTCAACAGTTATCTTTAATGGCACCGTGACGGAATATTTCGTCGATGGAGAGGAATATCAGGTTGCCGGCGGTGACTTTACCTGCCGGATTCCGGCCAATTTCTGGCTAAAAACCCAGTTTTCCGACGAGCACTTTTGGGACAAAGTTTCTACACGGGGTTCTCTTACTCGTGGGCCGGGTAAATTTCTATCTAATGGACTTTGAAGACAAAACCTAATTTTGGAAGGAGGAAAAGCTATAAAAAGGAAGTTTTCTACAACTTTTGGGAGATCACGTTTTATTCTATTCTTGGAGCTTTTGCAGAGAACTACTTCTAGGGTTTGCTTTCTTTTATGTTTCATCTTCTTTCTTTGAATATTATGATGATGAACTCCATTAATATGAGTAGCTAAATACAATAAATGGTTATGGGATAAAAGTTGATTTCTTCAAGCATGTTACTTGATTCTATGAATTAGTTTTGTCTCAATTCTATCGTTTATGATTCATTATTTTTATTATCATATGATTTGAATGCTAGTTTGGTTGAGTCCGGAATCAATTGGATTTGTTTTCATCTCTATAGCTATATTAGGGTTTTCAATACGTAAAAGTTGTTTATCCCTGATTTCTAGTAGCATCTTGTGGTTAATACTTGTAGTGATACATCTTTTAATCGCATATGAATCATAACCTTTGTTAAAACGAATTAGTGCTTTTACACGTTTGTTTGCATTGATTAGTCTTATTTCTTAGAACTTCTTGCTCTTAGGGAGTTAAATCTAATTGTGCTTTTACACTTTAGGTTGCTTTTTAAGAAGATGTCACAATAGCATCTTTTAATGTTGTTTGTGATAAAATTAGGAAATAAACGAGATACTCTTGCGATCAAGATATCTTAGGACTTTTGATAATTGCGAGATTAAATTACCAATTCTAATCATTGATGAAAAATACATGCTTGTGAATGATATTATCCCTTGACCAATATCCTCTCCTTATTGATTATTCCAACTATTTGCTTTGCTTTATTTTATTTTATTACTTTGATAAAAACAAAACACACTCGTGGGTTATTTTGGTTACTTAAGAATCTTAAAATTGCATAACAACGATCGCCTCTCTGTGGATACGAACTCTTTTTTATCGAATACTATATTTATATTTAGTTGAGTGAGGAAGTTAAATTATTTTTGACGCATACGACACGCATCAAATTTTGGCGCCGTTGCCGGGGAGGCATTCGGCTTGTTATATAGTTTTGGTTTCTTGTTTTTACGTTGTTTTTAATTTCGTTTTGAGAATTGTGTTTCAGGTACCTTACTGAAATACAAACCGGAATAAGCAATGGGTGATGCAAATCGTACACTCAAGGAGTTGGCTTCTCACAAGCTAGATACACAACAGGGGTGTATTCAAACAAATTCTACTTTCGAGATCAAGCCGGGGATGCTTAGAGAATTACCAAAGTTCCATGGCATGGTGAATGAAGACCCAAACAAGCATCTTATGGACTTCCACACCATTGTCATGGCCGTGCTTCCAGTGGATACTGATGCGGATGGTGCAATGTTGAAATTTTTTCGATTCTCTTTGGCGGATAGTGCTAAGGATTGGTTATATTATTTGCCTCCCGAAAGTGTCACAACATGGAATGGGTTGAAGACACTCTTCTTAGAGAGATATTTTCCTGCATCTAAGGCTAATAAAATGTGGGAGAATCGTTATATGATTGTTGGGAACGATACAAGAGGTTGGTGTCAAGCTGCTCTTATCACCAATTTAGTGAAGCAATGATTATCCAATACTTCTATGAAGATCTCCAAGCAAGTTATAGGAATCTTATTGACGCTGCAAGTGGCGGTGCACTTATGAACAAGACGGTGACACAAGCTATGGAGTTGATTGAGAGTATGGCAGCAAATTCTCAACAGTTTTCAAGTCGTGGATCAGAACCACCTACCAAGGGAGTTAGTCAAGTTGACGAGATTATTGAATTACGTCAACAAATGAGCAATATGATAGCAATGATGCAACAAATTGCAGCAGTGGTTGTAAAACCATCACGCCCAGCTTATGAGAACGTAGAGCATGTCAATGCTATATTCTCAACTCAGCCGTATGGTATTTATTCCAACACTTGCGAGCAAGTTGCAAGTGCAAGTTCTGTTTACAGCCATCCGCATGAGTTCCAACAACAAGTGCAACAACCACAGCAAGGGCATAATCCAGAATTGAAGAAGATGGTTACTTTGGTGGAGGCTCTAATGTACGTGGTACAACAAAATCAACAACTAGCGATCTTAAATCAGTAGAAAACGGATAATGCAATTAAGGAGTTGCAATCACAAGTTGGTCAACCGCAACAACAACAATTCCAGCAACAACAACAACCACCTGAAAATCAAGGGTCCAATATGGAAGAGTTGCTGAAATCTTTTATGCAAAGAATGGAGGGTGTGGTCCAGGACTTGCAAACACAAGTAGGTTCAATGGCCGAGGAGATTAATCAGTTGCATGCACAAAATGGTGAGAAACTCCCTTCCCAACCTCTTAAATCAAGTGAGGGTGTCAATGCTATTAAGTTGGGAAGTGGTACACAATTTGTGCAACCCGAAGTTACAAATTCGGGTGAAGAATAAGCGCCAAAGGAATCAATTTTGGAGGAAAAGAACGCAGATTTCCCACAAACTTCCGAGGTAACTAAATCAAACTTTAAACCTCTTGTTTCTACTTATGTTCCTCCTCTACCTTTTCCCGGCAGGTTCGCTAAAGCTAATGAGAAGGTGGAACAAGATAAAGATATTTGGGATGTTTTTAAGAAGGTCCAATTGAATATTCCACTCATTGAAGTAATTAGGCAATCTCCTCGCTATGCAAAGTGTGTAAAGGAATTGAGCACTAACAAGCACAAGCTAACCGGTAATGAGGTAATGAGTGTGGGGAAAACGCTTCGGCGTATCTTACAAAGAAACTCCCACCTAAATTGAAAGATCCCGGTAGTTTCACTATTCCATGCACTATTGGTAAAACAAGTTTTGCAAAAGCTATGTTAGATTTAGGAGCGTCTATTAATGTTATGCCTACTTTGATTTATGATGCTTTAAATCATGGTCCTCTCAAGAAAACCGGCATAGTTATTCAACTTGCCGATAGATCTAATGTTTACCCTAAAGGGATTGTTGAGGATGTTTTGGTGCAGGTAAAAGGACTAATATTTCCAGTGGATTTGATATGAATTCATCATCATCTACACCTTTACTGTTGGGTAGACCATTTATGAGTACCGCTAAAACGAAGATTGATGTCCACAATGGCACCTTGACTATGGAGTTCGATGAAGAGGTCATACACTTCAACATCTTTGAGGCGAGGAAACATCAAAGTACCATTCAATCATATTTCCATAATGTGTTGGAAGCCGGCTAAGGCGTAACAAACAGGGAGCAAGTCGGGCTGATGACTTTAAACCAAGCGCTAAGTGGGAGGCAACCCACCGGTTTTGTATCTTTACCTTTATCTTTTTATTTTTAAGCATTTTATCTTTATTTTCTTGTTTTTGCATATCATTTGCGGAATTTCCCACCTTGAACTTTCTTTGGATGATTCAATTTTACATTGAGGACAATGTAAAGTTTAAGTGTGGGGGAGCATTTATATGTTTGTATAGTTTGTTTTAGTGTGTTTTATGATTTTTTTTTATAAAAAAAATCAGAAAAATAGAAAACCAAGAAAAAAAATTGTGCTATTTGAACTCCGAAATCTAGAAACTTGTGCCTTTAGGATGACACCATTAGTGGATGGAACTATTTTGATTGCAGGAGTTGAGGAACCAATTAATTAAAAGGGACGAACATAGCTCAGAAATCACAATTAACATGATAGATGTTACCATATCTCGGAATATCACCATATCACATTCTATTTTTATTTTTCCATATTTATCTATTGTTCTCTAAGTGATTTGGTGGGTCACTAAACATCGACGTGTTATTACTGCTAAGATGAAATAGAGTGATTGAGTTGCTAAAAAAAAAAAAAAAAAGAGACCGACCAATTAGACCAAACGAAATAAAATGACACTTGGGAATAACAGTATGTGTGAAACGTTGTCCCTGTCTCCGTCGCCTAAACAAGCGTGGAATGCAGGATCCAAGGAAACTATCATGTACTTGCTGACAAGAAGCATGCGCTTGGATCCAAGAGATCTAATCATGTTGTCTCAAAAAAAAAAGTATTATATTGGTTGAATAAAGTCACTCCTGGTTCCTTTGTATATGCTAGTGAGTTGATGTAGAATTCAAACAAGTAGCTCAATCCAATAGGATGCCTAGGTTCATCTTGGTAGTGACCTTCAGACAGATATAGGAAACATCAATCACTTGTGAACATTCGCCAACATCTACATCTATATCCATCTTCTTAATCTTTTCATTGTGATTGTGGTTTGTTAGTTTCCGAGTATTGTGGCTTGTTCGACTATCTAATTAAAGCTTTACTTACTAATATAAAAATTTAATTTGTGCAAGGTACCTCCTCCTGTAGTCATTTTGGATTCATTCATTGATTTGTCACAAATAGACGGAGTTGGAAATATAGGTTTTGTAGGCAGACCTCTTGTAAACCTTCACGAGACTAAAACTCGTCCATTAGGGACACCTAGGGGTTCAAAGGCTTGTTATTTATGCTTAAAGTTACCGTAGCCTCGACAAGACGGAGTTGTATGTACGTTTTATAATTATTTTGTTTGATTTGCTCGAGGACTAGCAAAGTCTAAGTGTGGGGGAATCTGATAGGTGTCTAAAACACCTTATTATTTATCTATTGTTTATGCTTTCTATGCTAGTTTTCTTGTAAATTATGTATCTTATGTTTTGTTTTTGAGTCTTTAGGTACTTTGGAGTCATTTGGATCAAAAGAGGAGGAAACTTGGCGAAAGCGTTGGAGACGAATTGTATCTCATTATTTGATTTTATTTCTTCATCGTTGTCTGAAAAGTATGCCAGCTTTAGTGATGCAAATTATGTCTGAAAAGCATGGCGGCTTTAATGATGTTAAGACATTGAAGAGAAGAAGTGGACTTGAGATGCAAGAGGCGGCTGCAGCTGGTGGAAGAGCACTCATTTGGAGCATAAAGGGTCAAAGTTGTCATTTCCTAGGCGAATACTTTCGGGAACCCAATCAAGACTAAAGGGAAACTCTTTTGGGAGAGAAATAAAAAGCAGCTTGCTAAGGTTAAGGGGTGACCATTTGTTATAGGGCACCTACTGGGGTACCTCATGAGTGGGGTGTGATTAATCCTAGTTACTACACTTTGAATCGAGAAACCAATTCTCAAAATCAGTTCAATCATTGTGAATCAGAAATAAAGGAAAGAGGCAGCAGCTGCTGCGATTACCAAATCCAGATCGAGAAATTGAGAGAAGAAACAAGAACAACAGAGAAAGATTGAACTAAACTAGGGCTTGTGATGTGTGAGATTCAGGTGGGTGGAATCAGTTTTTCAAATTGGAGTTGATGTTGTTGTTACTGTCAAACTCAAAGATGGAGGAGGAGATTGATGAAGCTACTGGGGTTGATTGATGTCAAACTAGGGTGTTAGGTTTGAGTGGAAGATTAAGATCGAATGGAAGTTTGGGTCGATTTGAGTGGGTATGTGCAGAAACTGTGTTAGGGTTTGATGCAAGTTCCGAGAAATGGAGGATTTGAGTTTGGCTCGAGTATCAGTTGTTGTTGCTCGATGGCTGATTGTTACATGAAGTTACAGAAAGGAAGGAATTGGTGGCTGCTTGAGGTGGTTTTGTGCTCAGTGGGTGTTTGCAGAATTACCTAAACTGAAATGGGAGGAGGAATTGAACAATGGGTTTGTGGCTTGAGATAGTGGCTGCTATGTATTAAGTTAGTTTGTTGAACCTGTAATGATTGAGGAAGAAGCTGGTGGTGACTGTACTTGATGATTTAGGAGCTGGATATTACAAGAGAAGGACAAGAAGATGCAGTTCAAGGAGCTGAAACTGTGAAGTTGGTGGTAACTGGTGCTCTGGCCATTGGTTGTGCAGCTGGTATGATGACATTGCTGGTGAAAGGGTTCAGCTACATATTTCAGGTGCCAACAGGTGTGTGGAGTGCAACTGGGCAAGAAGTGGGAGATTGAGCTACCAGGGATGTGTACACAAGCTTGCATCTGGAGTTACAGATGTTGGCAGTGTTGAATGTGTGGAGCTGTTAACTAGTGGTGTTGTAGTTGGTTATACAGTGGAACTGGTGGTGGGGTTAGCAAGGATTGCAGAGATGGAATTGAGAAGCTACAACTGTTGTGGTGTTACACTACAGGGGCATGGTGGTTGATGCTTCCATTGAACCTCAGATGAAGAATGGGAGTTGGTAAAGCTGGTAATTGTGCAAGAAATAATGGTGATGTGAATGAGTGGAAGTGGTGTTTTTGGTGGTTCAAGGCTGGAATGAATGTTTGTGTGGTATGGCTTGAATGGTTTGCAGGTTATGGAATGTGTGATGCAGCTACACTTGGAGTTGGAAGTTCTGCAATATTGCAGTGGTGTGCTTGCAAATGGAAGTCAGGTGGAATTGGTTATGAAGCTAGGTTGTTCTTATTAGCTGAAGTTGTGATGTTGTTGCATTTTTGAGCTGCAGGAGTGGATATGTTGAGTCTTGGAAATGCAAGGAGTAGGAAGTATATCTGTTGACAAGATGATTGAGAGCATGAAATGGAGGAGACTGGTGTTGGCAGAATTGCAGGCTTGCAGAATGAAGCAGGGCCATCTTGGCTGGAGTTTTTGGCTATGTGCAAGTGTTCTAGCTAGAACTAGTCAAACGACTCAGTGACTCAGGAAACCCAATTCAGTAATCAGACCATTCAGCTGAGTTACCGACTGACTGGGGAGCTGACTCAATGGCTCACTCACCTCCTTTGACCAAGTTGACTAACAGAAGACCGTTAAGTCAACAGTTATCTTTAACGGCGCCGTGACGGAATATTCCGTCGACGGAGAGGAATCTCAGGTTGCCGGCAGTGACTTTACCTGCTAGATTCCGGCCAAAAACCCAGTTTTCCGGCGAGCACTTTTGGGACAGAGTTTCTACACGGGGTTCTCTTACTCGTGGGCCGGGTAAATTTCTATCTAATGGACTTTGAAGACAAAACCTAATTTTGGAAGGAGGAAAAGCTATAAAAAGGAAGTTTTCTACAACTTTTGGGAGATCACGTTTTATTCTATTCTTGGAGCTTTTGCAGAGAACTACTTCTAGGGTTTGCTTTCTTTTATGTTTCATCTTCTTTCTTTGAATATTATGATGATGAACTCCATTAATATCATGAGTAGCTAAATACAATAATTGGTTATGGGATAAAAGTTGATTTCTTCAAGCATGTTATTTGATTCTATGAATTAGTTTTGTCTCAATTTTATCGTTTATGATTCATCGTTTATATTATCATATGATTTGAATGCTAGTTTGGTTGAGTCCGGAATCAATTGGATTTGTTTTCATCTCTATAGCTATATTAGGGTTTTCAATACGTAAAAGTTGTTTATCCCTGATTTCTAGTAGCATCTTGTGGTTAATACTTGTAGTGATACATCTTTTAATCGCATATGAATCATAACCTTTGTTAAAACGAATTAGTGCTTTTACACGTTTGTTTGCATTGATTAGTCTTATTTCTTAGAACTTATTGCTCTTAGGGAGTTAAATCTAATTGTGCTTTTACACTTTAGGTTGCTTTTTAAGAAGATGTCACAATAGCATCTTTTAATGTTGTTTGTGATAAAATTAGGAAATAAACGAGATACTCTTGCGATCAAGATATCTTAGGACTTTTGATAATTGCGAGATTAAATTACCAATTCTAATCATTGATGAAAAATACATGCTTGTGATTGATACTATCCCTTGACCAATATCCTCTCCTTATTGATTATTCTAACTATTTGCTTTGCTTTATTTTATTTTATTACTTTGATAAAAACAAAACACACTCGTGGGTTATCTTGGTTACTTAAGAATCTGAAAATTGCATAACAACAATCGCCTCTCTGTGGATACGAACTCTTTCTTATCGAATACTATATTTATATTTTGTTGAGTGAGGAAGTGAAATTATTTTTGACGCATACGACACGCATCAATTAACTTCTACATCCATTTCTTCCTGATTCACAACCAAACCCATATTGCATATGAATTCAACCTCCACCAAGCATTCTACACTTCAGCACAACCTAAAACCTTATTCAACGAAAACCCAGCTCCAATTCCTTGCTGTTAACACCGATAACACCTCACATCCCTGTAAATCCATGTCCTTCTTTCAGATCAATAACTCATCGCAACACTTCTCAATACCAGCACCCGAACCATCTTAACAGCGCCGGTTACTCAGCTGCACAAGCCATTTGTTCACAGCCACAGTAAAACAAACCCATGCTCTAATTCTAGCAATTCACCACCTGCACATTGCTAGCACATTCCCTGTAATTCACACTACCATTGCTACGTCATCTCTTGCTTGTCTGCAATCTCAGCATTACCAACATCTGCTCAACTCAAACCCTGCCGAGTTCTTATCATTCTCCAGAAATCACTTCTATCTTTGCATTCAGTGCCATAGCCTTTTGTAACCCATCCCTGCAATTGCAACCTCCACCAGGCCATACTCCAACTGCAATTCTGGTTCATTTCCAATTCCTTCTTATTCTTGTATTCACTGTACCACCTGAAATGCAGCTGCTTTTGCAATCACTGTAGAGCTGCATCTTCAAATCTAACCTTCATCTCAACTGCATATCACCACAAACCCATTCCTCCAGTACACTCTCTCTGACTTGCATAGCTACACCTCACCAGAGACTCAATCTCCTTCTCTTCAACAACAATTCCTTATCTTTCCTGAATTGAGATTAAAACCCATATTCAAGACAACCAAGCTTCTCAACCACCATCGACCACCAGTCTGACACTATAGTACCACCAAACTCATCATCACTGGCTCTTCCATGACTGTTGTCATATCCTTCATCTGTACAATAGCTGCAACCTTGTTTTCCATCTGCTTCAGAACTCCACAATACCCATCCTGCCAGCAGAACAAACCCATACCAACTCGGAGCTCTTCTATCTCTGTTATTGCAGCTGTAATAACAGTAAACTACCTACAGAAACAACATCATGTCTTCTCAAACACAAAATCATCACAAACCCTTGGAGATGACCACAAACAATCAATTTCTCTACCATCTTCAACCTCCTCTCGACCTGTAGCAATATTAGTGACAAACCCTCTCCAAACTTCCAGTTCATAATCTCTTTCATTCCAATTTCATAACCCAATTTCATCTTCGAAGCCCCCAATCGATTACAACAGCTGCAGATTCAAAACCCATCTTCTGAGACAAAAAATCTCACCTTAATCTCCCACTGATTCACGACTACAAACCCTAAACCTCCATCTCTAGTTCTGCTGCTGAAGGAATTGGGGAAGAATCAAATGATAAACTGATTCCCCAATTTAGGTTTTGTCTAACTAAATCTGGAATGACTATCAATGCCCATGGGTGTTTTTAGCAGGTATCCATAGACTCCAATTGGTTGCTCCCCTATCCTTGATTGGGTTCCGGATAGCATTTGCCGGTGAAATAACTTCATTTCCTTCTTGCTCAAAACGAGTGATTTATTCTTCTTTTGCTCCAATTATTCCATACCCCCTATAAAACTTAAAACAAATGTAATAATACATAATTCGCAAGAAAACATAACAAAGAAAGCATAAACCATAGATATAATCACGGTGTTTATAACACCTATCATGTGTACACCCTTTCATATGCACAAAAATCCATTTATGAAATGCATTTCATTTAGTTGCATTCAAATACAATTGTATGTACAAGCATATATATATGTTGTATTCAAAACAAGTTCTAGAATAACAAAACAAGTTTTACCTGACTAATTTGTGTCTTTCTTATGAAATCAGGATAAGGGAATCATGCGATTGAGGAGGCATTACTGACTATCTTCGTGTTTGTGGGATAGCCATGTTTGTATATCTAGATGTACCATCAGAACATAGAGAATCATAGATATGTCAAAAGAAAATTAAAATAAGGTACGATGTTTGGCAAA
This sequence comes from Papaver bracteatum, assembly GCA_023529315.1. NCBI lineage: Eukaryota > Viridiplantae > Streptophyta > Magnoliopsida > Ranunculales > Papaveraceae > Papaver > Papaver bracteatum. Next base: position 1,030,240 of record JAJJWX010004447.1, on the reverse strand, counting down.
GAATTTGTTTTTGAGATCATGCAATTTCTCATAATTTTGTCTTCATATTTTGTAATATAGTAGTGATATAAACAAAAATTACAGTGGTTAATTGGTTTTTTTACAATATAGAACTTACGAGACTCATTCCTCTTAGTATAAAATAATCAAGAAGAGATTTACGGGTTGATGTATGCTGTTAAACTTAATACTTATATCTGTTATTTCAGCTTTATCCAAACCAGAAACCATTTGGTGAGCCAAATGCCTCAACAAAATTGAAGAATTAAACCCCATCTATAATCAAGGATGAGGTAATTATTCCCCCTTTTGTGTTCTCTTGGTTTCAATTTCAAGTTGATAAAATTGATTAGAATGATCAGATTTTGTTTGGTTGATGGAATGATTTTTCATGAAATAGTAATTGGTAGTTGAGGTTGTTTACATTTATTCTTTAACTCAGTTGCACAATTGCATTCAAACGTGTAGAAATTTCATCTCTTATTTGGTGTTTTTTGTTTTTCACATTATTATTGTTATTAGCTTTTGAATTTGGCACACCTTAGTAAAGGTCTCCGATCAGTCACCCTAATACATGTCATCTTGATAATTCTATTAAGTTTATTTTGGTTAGGGGCCATAGTTCTACAAGGAAATTTGTTCTATAAGTGAGGGGGTGGTGGCTTTTAGGCTATAAACATTCTCAAAATTTGCTGCAGGTTGATTTAGTGATTCACTATTGGTTTTACATCGTCCATCTTTTTTTTTCCTTCTTCTTCTTCTTCTTCTTCTTCTTCTTCTTCTTCTTCTTCATAGTTTTGATGTTGGAAACTAAGTGGCTGGGTTTGCAGAATCTTTGAAATACAAATATGCCAATAGTTTTTTCAGTTGGAATTGAGTATCCTTCAGGTTTGGAAACTTTAAAATATAAGTCTTTAGCAGACCTTCCAGGGAAATACTTCTTACTTCTTTTTTGTAAACTTTTGGGGGTGCGGAACCTTAAGTATAAGTTCTATAAATCATATTAAGTATTAACCCATTAGTATTGAAAGTTTCCCATCATTCCCAATAACTTATCTGTTATTTTGTGATGCAGGGAATGGTTCTTTGCTGAATAACCCTAAAGGTTATGCTTATCTAAGGTAATTATATTCGTTTAAAAAATTGGTTAATCCCTTTTCAATGTGTGCAATCATCTTATAAGTCTTAGATACAAAATCTTAGGGCATAAATTTTAATACTAACTAGCGAGTGCCACAAGTTCCTTAATCTAATTTGGAACTTGAAGATTGACGTTTACAACTTGAAGATATCTTTTTGTAAGTTTTCCAACTAATTTAACTTTTGGGTACTATATCAATTTGAAGAAAAAGTCTTATTCATGTTAGTAAGTTCTGCAGTTTCATATTGGCATTTTTTAAAAATCAAAATCACGTTCATTGTAAGTTGATATTGTCAGTGTGAATTGTATGCATGAGTCGAAAAATATATGCTTCTCTTTTTCCAAATATTCTTCCTTATCAGTTATTGTTCATTAAGAGCAAACGATAAATAATCAGAAACATAAAACTACTATATCTTATTTTGTTGCTTTGAATGTATAACACTCCGTCCTATACTATTTGTGCAAGCTCGACGCAGATTAACTGTACGTATGCAAAATCCAAGGATAAGCTTTTTGTATGTATCCTTTTGCCTCATGTTTTGTTGATTGTCTAGAAGTTGACATTTATGTTCATGGTTTAGGAACGACGCTTGAATATTCATAAAGTATACTAGAAGTATTGATTGGATCCGGTTGATCCGGGGAGGGTGGTGATATTTTTTTTGTTTTTACATTAACTCATAAAATGGAAAAAGCTATTATTTTGTTGGTATTCTAGATATAGATGTAAAATGCGTTGCTGAAATTTGGTTTGCTTGAATCTAGATCTGGATAACAATGGTAGCATGGTTTGCGTGTATAAATTCTAAGGTCAGTAGTTAGTAATTGCACATATTTTTGGTACTGTAGTTCGGGAATACCTCATAACAACGTGAGTGTGAAGGAAAGGATCAGTGCTGCAGATGAAAGGAAAGGTTCCAAGAACCATGTAGAGGAGCTAGGCTATTAAACAACACAAATGGTTATATATGGTATGATTTTATTCTTATCATTTTACTGTCGTTCAGTTTTTATTTGTTCCAAGTTTGTCACAGTTTTTTTCTTATGATGTCACTTATTCGCATCTGATCTGATCAGGCGATTTCATACACTAAAGGTAATTAGTTTCATGTTAGATTTATTGGGAAAACAAGGAGCCATGGTTGTGGATGTGAAGACCATATATTGTCACTACCACCTGAACATGACATTGTATTTAGATAACTCAAGCGATATGAAGAAGCCGTGATACATTGCAGCACTGGGAGTTCAATTCCTTCATGGAATTTCAGTTGTTCTAAAGCATGGGTTTTAATATTAGTGTGTTACCAGTGGAGCACCTCATAATGGCTTAGAATGAGACTTTCATTACTAAAGGAGCACAAGTACAATCACATGAACTTTGTCATTGACCTATTCATTTCAAAGACTACTACAAGTCTCAAACCATTTATATGAATATATGCAATTTCAAGTTTAAAATTCCATTGTTGTAGTTTTTTTGGTAGAGCATATTTGAAATTGGAACTTTCTAATGAAACCTATGCAATATAATGAGATTTGGAGAAGTATTCCTTGCCCTCTGTCTTCTAGAAGTCGCCAGAACACATTAGAGATGAAAAAGACACACACACTGCGCAATGTGCCAAGTTGTCTCATCTTGCTCAACTTTATTCAATTCCATAAATGTGGGACAAAATTTTATTCTAACCAACATTTTATGGTCAAGGCTAAAAGGAAATTATTATACACCTTCAACAGACTTGGGAGAGATGACGACAAAATATGCTAAGACTTAGTATACCTCATATTATGGTCTTCATATGAGTGTGCAAATGGCTAAATATGGATTTATGTTGCAAGGACGAGAGTAAATGATAATTGTTTTTGCGAAAGATGTAATTTCTTTAACTTTGCATTTTATTTTGATTAAATATTTACAAAGAAACCGTACATATGAAATCACTTACTCATTTTAGGTTAGAGAGTTCAATCCCTCGAAACAAGGTCGTAAAGCGGGAGCCATATTATGTGTTTGCCTCAAGATTGAGCTTAACTAATTAATGGGTCAAAAGGGAGGGGACATGGTTCCTTCAAACTGATCACTCTGAATCTAACAAATTTAGGATATGTGGTTTGTAAGTGGTGGAGATTATAAATGAGTTTACTTGGAAAACTTAGTTTGTGAATGAATTACAAAAAATAAAGTATGTAATTTTGTGGTTCCGTAGACTATTTTGCCTGACATGCATTATCATAAAGTTATAACCAATGAATGGTCATTACATTTTTGATGTATTTGATAACAGTCAAAATACATAACGTAAAATGTTGGGTTGAATATGTTACACCTGATTTCAACACCTATTGGAGAAAATCAAATTTAGATACATGATAATTAACAACATTCCGACTAATAACCCTGTGAAATAGCCTGTGTCGTTACGGCACGAGTCATTCCCTAGTTCTATCTATACGAGACTACGTTGTCTGACTTTTAGTAGATTTAATATTACAAAGAAGAAGTTTCAAGTCACGCTTGTCTTGTTAAACATCTCGAAATATGATTCAGGTAATGAATGTTCATAATTCCTTAGCAATCATAATTCGAAAGAATTTATTGTTCAAGAACTATTTTTCTGTAAAATGGATCATCTGAAATTTCCCATGAAATTATATTTTATATCTATGGTGATTGGGAATGTTTCAAAATAACAAAAGAGAGTTTTTCGAACTACTGAAATATATACTCAGGGTAGGTACACGTACCCTAGATATCTGAAGTTCTGAAGCATAGGTATGTACGCATACCTCAAGGGCCTGAGTTCGTGAATAGCCTAACGATACACATATCCAGTACGCGTACCTTGGATATCTACATGCATCCTTTTACATACCAACCCGGTACGAATTAAGCAAATGTTGAAATTATATTTGTAGAAATTTGTTATCGATAACAAAGAGGCCTAATAATAATGCTAATTTTTTTGTCCAGCCAGTTATATGTAATTCATACCCCAAGCGTTTTTCATACATTTTTTGGAGGTTCAAACCTATTTCCACCCTTCTGTTTGACCGTTATATTTTGTTTTGTTTTAATTTTCTAAACAAAACATGTTTTGGTATCAATAACAACAACAAAAAAGCAATGGCCAAAAGTCCTCTTCGAGACAGATTCGGAGAACCTCTTGCACTTCATCACCTCTCCCATAGCCCCACCTCGGCACATCTCAGGAATGATTGAGGAAATAAAGAAAAGGATACGACAAATTTCAGAGGTTGCTATCCAACACAACTACAAAGAAGGAAATCAAGCAGCAGATGACTTGGCCAATCATGCGACAGATGGAAGTCAAATGAGAAATTTATCACCCAAAATTTCGGACTAGTCCCTAGTTTTTATTAGTCAAATTAATTTCCATGATTATGTGGGTACCAAATATCCACGTGAAATTATAACCTAAAATTATAAAGTAGTTTTAGATTATTTGAATATAAATAATAACCAATTAATAACAATTATATTTTAGATGACTGTAAACGTGCCGGTCTGGTACAGGCCAGCCCACGAAGTCACGTGCTTAGCGTGCTACATGCTGGGCTGGGCCGTGCCAGAGATTCAGACGTGTTGTGCTGGGCCGTGCTAAATAGCGTGCTGTGACAAAAAAATAATCGTGCTGTGTCGTGTTGTGATGTGCTAGCTCACTTATTTCATGTTTTCCAAAGTAAATATTTTTCCGATATTTTAGTTAGTATATGTGTTATTATAAGAATTAATCAGCATAATGTAGAAACAAACGTCAAAAACTGGCTTAAATAAAGACATTTTTGTGAAATATGCATAAAATGTGATGTATTGCGTTGTATTTTATGCATGATTTGGCGTGCTTTCTTCGCGTGTCGTGCTATGCCACGTGCTTACACGTGTTATGCTGTGCTGATGTGCCTATTCGTCTGGCACAACATATTAACGTGCCATGACCGTGCTGTGCCAGGTCACGAGCTGTGCTCAAATTTTAACGTGTCGTACTGTGCCATAAACGTGCTGACTCGGCCCAATTTACACCTCTAACTGTAAGTCAATTATGGATTCCTTAAGTTCTATCAGATTTGAATCTTTAAATAGAAGTTTCACACTGATATGGCAACCAAGTACTGTAGAACTTTTAGGATCAATGGTGAATGGTTTGGTATTAAGTGAAACTTTCTCACCGAACAATTGTAATTCTTTGCTGTCTTAATGAAGTTAATTTTTCTAGGAAAAAAAAGAAAAGGAAAAACTTTGGACACGAGGCTTGCTTGAGCATTCGCACAAAATCTCAACATTGGTAATAAGGGTACCAGATTCCACGGGAGGGTACCAAATGCATATAAGACAAATGATTTTTTTATTTTGTCCAATATATGCATTTTGGTACCCTCACGTGGAATCCGGTACCCCATTAGGAGCATTGATAAATCTAGGCTGGGGCTGGGCTTTGCCAAACACCCCTCGAAATGTCCAGTTTTAGAGACATGTTTTTGGGCATACCAAAAAATTACCGGGCATACTCAAGGTTCGGCTCACAATTTTTTTTTTGCCTAGGTTCGTAAGGTTCGGCTCACAACTTTTAAGCCGAACTTAGACAAAATGTATGCCCGGTAATTTTTTGGTATGACCAAAAACAGCCCTCCAGTTTTAACCACACGGAACGGGATTGAGCTCGTAACAACAAAAAGAAGTACACATAACAAGAACAACCTATTCTTCTTCGTCTTCTCTCTTCGAAAGCAATCTATTTCCTCCTCAGCTTTCGCAACGAATTACAACAAAACCCGAAACTTTTTCACTTTCAAAGTTTTCAGATCATTCTCTCTTCCAACTTCATCAGAACACAACAACATAACCCTAGAAATCTAACAAGCGCCTCAATCACTTCGATTCCTTCCAATTCCTCGGAAATCCATTCAAATCTACGTATACTGTTCATTTGCAGATATCTCAGAGTAGAAGAAGAAAAAACAACTGAAATTTTGAGTTAATGTGTGTGCTTATGAAGTGGCTTTGTATCTTTCCGAATCTTTGATCTGGTGAGTGAGTTTACCAGTTTGTTCCTAAAACCCTAGTTTTCTGATTCAGCTGCTGCTTGTTGGTCTTATGGCAGGATTTATGGAGTTTAACTCTAGTTTCTTAGAAACCCTAGCTTTTACCTACCAATGCATTTTTAGATATATTTTTTTTCTTTACATTTTTATTTTTTTTAATCAATTTCGGTCTCTCTGCGTCTCCAAAGAACTCTTCCTCCCTAGTCCTAGCTTGTCTGTATGAGCTGTTTGCTGAACAATTTAACTAAGAGTTAGCATACACGGAGAAAACTATGTGTCGTTATTTTGTTTTTGCAACTTTAGAATTTCAAAATCTTCCTTACTGGTATGATGTTTTGCATGCTTATTTAGTGAAGATTTCTAGTGGTTTTGTCGTAGTGCCACACTTACTTAGGCCTATGCATGGACCATGTAATCATTTATGTGAGAATTCATAGGGGAACAATACTTGTTGTGAAAAAGTATGGGATTACAGTTTGATGTTAATGGAACTGTTGTTTTTGATTTTTCTTTCATTGAGCAGGTACTTGATGAAATAGATAGCTGAAAGGTTATTATGGCCTCCAGAGGTCCGAGGCCTAAGGTCGAGCATGAAGCACGACCTAAGCGCCAAAAGGTAAGTTGACTTGTACAGTTTGGTGATTTATTGTGTGTGTACATCTTTGCTGTCATACTGAGTGTGTTTTTGTGCTGTTTGGTGCATCGTTTGCATGATTAAACTGCTCTTAGGATGGGAATAAATCTGGTAGAATCGATTTATTTGTTTCTTAGAAATTCTCTTATCAATGATTAATGGGCATTGGGAGAATGGAAGCATTTGGAGTTTGTTGTTGGCTCTTGTTTCCTGCACAGGACATTATTTTATTTCATGCTTTAGCCACATTTATGTATGCACTAGTATCCTACCATGAAATTTGTTTTATCTTAATACAGTTAGCCTTCATTTTTCCACACTTGATTTTCTTTGAAATGAATGCGATGGCATGTAGAATCAGTTGAAAGAGAACTTTAAGAGCCCCATTTTTTTTTAAATGATTTTTGTGGCCTTCAGGGTTGGTCTTTTCAGAAATTATTTTAGTCACTGACTCACTGGTGTATCATCCCACCTAAAACAAGTTGTATGATTTCTCTGCAAAATCAGCCCTTATTTTAGTTTTGATGGGGCTCTACAGCTCCGCCAAAGAAATTGGGCATTTGGGTCTTAAGATTCTTAACCCTGTGTGGTTCATACAAAAGTCATAATTCTTTCATGTAAAGTCTTGGATGCAGTTAGACATCTTTCAAGTCTTTGTGTCTTAACTTTGTGGTCTTAACATCGAAACATTTCGACGCTTCCATATACTATGTTAATGGCTACTTCGAAACATGAAATTGGCTACTGGCGAACCCTTCTATACTATGTTAATCAAGGTGCACATTATTAGAGGGGCTAAAGAAAACAAAGATTATATAAAAAAATGGGTGATATAGTTTGCGCTGCGCAAGATATGATTCAGTCAAAATGGCGCTTCTTTCACTTACTATGGAACCCGGCCTTTTCTGGTTAGAAACTTGCGATATGATTATCTTTGAAACTTAAATTGGCTTTTGTAGGCACTTGTAGTTTCCAGAGAACCTCGTCGACCCAAAACGCACTGGGATCATGTTTTAGATGAGATGGTTTGGTTGTCCAAGGTATGTTTTACCAGCTTAGACATCTATATCTATTGCGAGACATAATTGTGTTGGTGCCTTTCTGCTTCCAATAAATTTAATTCTCTATGTCCGCCCTGTACTTATTGCATACATGAATTGGCTTAGGTGACTTTGCTATCTATGTGATGCTAGTTGCAATAATCTTGTAAATGGCAGGACTTTGAGTCGGAGAGAAAATGGAAACTAGCTCAAGCAAAGAAGGTTGCTATAAGAGCCAGCAAGGGCATGCTGGACCAAGCTACTAGAGGAGAAAAGAAAGTGAAGGTTTGCCTTTTTTGCTTTTTAAAACGTAGAATTATCTTGAGAAATACCTAGTAACAAAGAGATCTATACTGTGTGATACACTTTTGATGTTGCTGACAGGTAGTGAGCGCTGCACTTAGAACGTTTTGTCTCTTATTTTTTAAGTGCTTACACTGGAACATGACCTGATCATGTTTATCGTTCCGTTTGTGACTCAGGAAGAAGAGCAGAAGTTGAGAAAAGTTGCACTTAATATCTCTAAGGATGTGAAGAAGTTTTGGACGAAAATTGAGAAGCTGGCAAGTTGTTGTATATACACATTTGAATTTTGAGTTTACCCGTATCCTTTGATTCTTTATAATGTTTAGAATTTTGTGTTCTTCACACATGATTATAGGTGTTATACAAACATCAGCTGGAGTTAGAGGAGAAAAAGAAAAAGGCACTGGATAGACAGCTTGATTTTCTTCTAGGGCAGACAGAAAGGTGGAATCTCGCTTTTTCAAATTTTTATCTATGTTTCATTTGCCTGATTCATGCAGGGAAAAACATTTCAGCTAAATGTCTTTCTAATAGGTTTCTCTATCTGTTTTCTGTTAGGTACTCGACAATGCTAGCAGAAAATCTTGTTGACATGCCATATCCTCATAAGCATTTGTGTCTAGATTCTGCGACTGAACAGCATATTAATCACGGCGAAGGTGAAAAAGAGGATCAACAGATCATTGAAGATGAATATGTAAAAGATGACGATCGGACTAAACATGAAAAAGAAGAAGGAGATCAAATAGTTAGCCATGGCGATGAAGAAGGAGATCGGCAGACTACACAAGTAGCTGATGAAGGGGAACCAAATGATCTTATGGGATCACTAGATGGCCCTGGTGGTAGGCAGAATTCTGTTTATGCATTCACTAAGTTCTTTAACCCCCTTGAATGGCTAACATAGTTTGTATGAATCTTCATCAGATCATATGGATGTCGATGGTGATTATGATGTGCAATCAGAAGATGAATCTGTGAGTTCATCTCTTTCTCCCTTTGAAGTGATGTTGGCTGTAAATAGTTTCTAGGAGAGCTACATATCAAACAGAAATACCTATTTAGCTAAGTCTTCAAGATTTCTGGTTGCGTAACATGAGTATTAGATGGCCAACAGCATTCTCAGTTACCAGGAAGAAAAGAGAGTATGATGTGACAGGATGCTTTTGAAAAACCTGAAAAGCAAATACACTTAATCACATGTAGTTTAGTATCAGCTTATCAGGCAATAAGAAACTTATGCTCCAGATAAGAATATGGACAGAAACCCAAAAACATTTTGACGTATTTGTTCATATTTTTATTATGTTAGAAGATCTTTGAACTGCTCGAGTTCTTCGATGTTCCTTTAAAAAGAAAATCTTATTATGTAATAATAAATTTGATATGTGATTTCGTACCTGTCAAACAGTTAAGTAAAAAAAATTCGTACAAAAACAATGCTTTGTTGTTTCCTGTTTTTTTTTTTCTTTCTTTTCTGGATACTAATAGCCTTTGAACTCATATAAGCTACATTTAGATTATATATATCTGAATTCTGATAGGAACATGGTGTAACTGATGTTTCTAAAAGTTACTTTCTGGCATCTTTTACTGATTAAAAGTAGCATGTTACATTCGCACACTTACTGTACACTTTTTCCCTCATATCAAGTTTCATTTTTATTTTACGGTACAGTGGTCTATCGGTGTATGTATTATGGTTGCAATCTTCTTTGATCTTTCTATTCATCCCCATCTCTGTGAGAGAATAAATTTTATTTTCATGTGCTGCTACAGGAAGATGACGAGCATACTATTGAAGAAGATGAAGCTCTGATTACGAAGGAAGAAAGGAAAGAGGAACTGGAAGGTTTGCAAGATGAAATGGATTTGCCACTTGAGGAGCTGCTTAAGCGTTACAAGATCAGTACAGGTGATCTTGCATAGTTTGTAAAACACCTTCACTATATTTGAAACACATCTATTCAGTTTAGCCTTAATTATTATGTTCTTAATTGTAATTAATGTAATCATCATCAGTTAGCAGGGAAGAGTCTCCAGGAGAGGAAGATTCTGCTGAACCATTCAAAGAGACAGTGAATCCGGGTGAAGGTAAGAACCAGGATAGAGGGTCTCTCTGTTATATTCTAAGATCCTATGAATTCATTGCTCCGCAAGTTTCTGAGATAAAAGAAAATTTAGCAGGCAAGGATGCTCATACTTCTAGTACGATGGATGGCGGTAGCTCATGTGCAATCAGCCATCATCGAGTAAGTTAATTTATTTTTTGAAGCTGGTAGTGAAATTTGGAGTATTGGGTATCACATGGAGATTTTCTGCTTTACAACAGGGTGTAACAAATGGTGATATATCATCGATTAAGGATGAGCACAGATCAGATTCTGATATTGGTATAGGAGGAAACCAGGATGCCAATAAATCTGAAATGCAATCTACACTTTCCGAATGTAGTGATAATCAGGAGGTAAGGAAAGTTTGTTCTTTGATTTTGTTTGATCATCTGCACTTACTATGTACTGAAATCCCATGAGGTTCCAGTTTCTGATATGAATCATTGTGTTACTTTTACTTGTCAGAAAAATAATTATATGGATAACTCATGGTTTTGTATCCTTGGAACCATCAAACCAAGGAACATGGGTGTTTGTATCCTTGAACTATTGTGCAGCCCTCTGGGATACAAAACTCCTTGGTTGTCGTATTTGCCAGTTATTGTCGCATGTTTTTAATTATTACCGCCTTATAGTGGTATGCGATGTTTTCGGGTAGAAAAATTCTTGTTGTTTGATCCCATACAGTATTGCCACTGTTGGCTACAAGATTCTGAGCAACTTGTAACAAGCTCTAATTAGCCATTGGCATTTCTGAGGTCGTAAGTTTGGTTTTAAAAATCACGAGTTAATTGCTAAGCATATTTTAGCTAACATGAATAACCAGATTTATACTTACAATCACTGATCTAGTTGGCCCAAGCATCAGTAATTGCGCATGTTGAATATCAGGATCAATAGTGAACTGATATTCTCAGCATTTGATCTTGAGCGGTGTATTTGCATTGTTATGTGACATAGAGCTTCTTGTGGTTTGTTGTTATTAATTCACTGTTGCTTTGTAGGAGGATGGAGACTACATTGATGTTGCCAGTGAAGAAAAGGTACTAGACAGAAACTCATTTAGCTTTGCTTGTTCACTAGTTACTTAATCTTCTTCTGTTTTATGCATGTACTACCTTGCCAGTCATCCTTGCATGATCTCTTGTTTTGGGGTCTAAGTGTTGTCAATAATTAAAGCGCATGGCAAAAGTTCTAGGAGCAATAGTATTGTGTTCTAGGTTCTAATTATTGTTTTTGAAGAGTGAGACTGAGAGAATTAGTTAGTGGCTTAGTGCTATATATGCACTTTCATGAAGCAATTTTTGTTTTTCAATTTAAAATTTATTTATGGAAGTTAGTCTACAAAATTACACATTTGACTTAATAATATGGGGAAAGTACTTTCTTCTGTACAGTACTATAGGTTACTATTAATGAAGTTGTCCATTTTTTATTTTACAATATTTTGTTTGAATCATGTATGCTAATTGACGAAGGATGTCTTTGTTGGATATATATGAAGGATGATGAGACAACCTTGGTGGAGGAGGAGGAGCTGGCAAAAGATGAAGCAGGTGATGCTGTAAATGAGGTAAGCAGTGTGCAGTATAGATTTTCTCCCTCTTTTTTCTTTTGAATCTTTCTGGTTCTTCAGGACCATTCGGTAACGAATTTTTGTGGTTTTCGACTAATTTATTGGCAAGATTCTAGTTCTCGTGCGTTAGAGTTTTCCGGCCGTTCTACTTAACTTCACTTTTACCTTTCTAGATCGAACTACTGCAGAAAGAGAGTGAAATACCCGTGGAAGAATTGCTTGCAAGGTATAAAAAGGTAGGTGTTGGTGTGAGTAATTCTTTTTGGTGCTCAGCTCGTTTGATCCGCGTTTGTTTCATATCATCTCTCTTTGTCAGGATTACAATGTGGAGGATGATGAAGATGATGCACATGGATATACATCTGACAGTTCTGAAGATTTTGTGGACCTTCAAGCTCGTCTAGATGTTGAAATGAAAGGGGCTCCTTCTCCAGTGAACAAAGATGCACCTCTGGAGGCTCAACCTTCTGAATCCAAGTTAATTATTGCAGAACAAGAGGAAGATGAATTGAATATAAAGTCTGATAATGAAAAGGATAGTGATGATATAATTGCTGATGCTGCTGCTGCAGCAAGATCAGCCCAACCAACGGGCAACACTTTCTTGACTACAAAAGTACGTACGAAGTTCCCTTTTCTTCTAAAGTATCCTCTTCGTGAGTATCAGCATATTGGGTTGGATTGGCTTGTCACAATGTATGAGAAAAGACTTAATGGGATATTAGCTGACGAGATGGGCCTCGGGAAGACTATCATGACTATCTCTCTCCTAGCACACCTTGCTTGTGAAAAGGGAATATGGGGTCCACATCTGATCGTTGTTCCTACCAGTGTCATGCTCAACTGGGAGACTGAGTTTCTTAAATGGTGTCCTGCTTTTAAAATTCTAACTTACTTCGGAAGTGCAAAAGAACGCAAGTTCAAGAGGCAAGGGTGGATGAAGCCTAACTCCTTCCATGTGTGCATTACAACTTATAGACTCGTAATACAGGACTCAAAAGCTTTCAAGAGGAAGAAATGGAAATACCTGATACTTGATGAAGCTCATTTGATAAAAAATTGGAAGTCCCAGAGGTGGCAAACTCTTTTGAACTTCAACTCAAAACGGCGTATTTTACTGACGGGGACACCTTTACAGAATGACCTAATGGAACTCTGGTCTCTGATGCATTTTTTGATGCCCCACATTTTTCAGTCTCATCAGGAGTTCAAAGATTGGTTCAGTAACCCTATATCAGGAATGGTAGAGGGACAAGAAAAAGTAAACAAAGAGGTAGTTGATCGTTTGCACAACGTCCTTCGCCCATTCTTACTAAGAAGGTTAAAGAGGGATGTGGAGAAGCAACTCCCTGGTAAACATGAGCATGTCATTTACTGTAGACTCTCAAAGCGGCAGAGGAATTTGTATGAAGATTTTATTGCTAGCTCTGAAACACAAGCGACACTGGCAAGTTCAAACTTTTTTGGCATGATAAGTGTTATAATGCAATTGCGTAAGGTTTGCAATCATCCAGACTTATTTGAAGGACGTCCAATCATAAGCTCGTTTGACATGAGTGGCATTGATATGCAGTTGAGTTCTTCAATCTGCACAATGCTTTCTTCCAGCCCATTTTCTGAAGTTAATTTGAAGGGTTTGGGACTACTTTTTACTGATCTCGATTTCAGCATGACCTCTTGGGAGAGTGATGAAATTGAAGCAATTGCTACCCCTTCGCGTATGATCGAAGACCGTGTCACCTCAGTAGATGTGGGAAAAACTTGCTCCAGACACAGGCCGAGTGGTCACATGAAAAAAGGTTATGGAACCAATATTTTTGACGAGATTCAAAAAGCTCTTTGGGAGGAAAGATTGAAGGAGGCAAAAGAAAGGGCAAAATCTATAGCATGGTGGAATTCCTTGCAATGCCGGAAAAAGCCCATGTATGGAACAAGCCTAAGGGATCTTGTTACAGTAAGGCATCCTGTTTCTGATATACACCAACAGAAAAGTAACCCTTCATGCTACCTGGACTTCTCCTCAAAGCTGGCTAATATTGTGCTGTCACCAGTTGAGCGCTTTCAGAGGTTAATTAAGCTTATCGAATCTTTCATGTTTGCTATACCTGCAGCACGAGCCTCACCACCTGTTTGCTGGTGCAGTAAAAGTGGGGCAACAGTATTTTCTGATCCATCTTTTAAGGATAAGTGCACAGATGTTTTGTCACCCCTTCTCTCACCCATTAGACCTGCCATAGTCCGCCGACAAGTATACTTCCCTGATAGGCGGCTCATACAATTTGACTGTGGTAAGTTGCAGCAGCTTGCGGTGTTGCTCAGGCGATTGAAATCAGAAGGTCACCGAGCATTAATATTCACTCAGATGACTAAGATGCTTGATGTCTTGGAGCCCTTCATAAACTTATATGGTTACACCTATATGCGTTTGGATGGTTCAACCCCGCCGGAAGAGAGGCAAACGTTGATGCAGCGATTCAACACAAATCCCAAGATTTTTCTGTTTATTTTATCTACCCGAAGTGGAGGTGTTGGTATTAACTTAGTTGGAGCAGATACAGTTATATTTTATGATAGTGACTGGAATCCTGCTATGGATCAACAAGCTCAAGATCGATGCCACAGGATAGGTCAGACACGCGAGGTACATATCTATCGACTGATCAGTGAAAGCACTATCGAGGAGAACATTTTAAAAAAAGCAAATCAAAAGCGTGTTCTTGACGATCTGGTCATACAGAGTGGTAGTTACAATACTGAATTTTTTAAGAAACTTGATCCGCTGGAGTTATTTTCTGGCCATAGAGAACTTCCAGCTAACAATATTCATAAGGAGAAAAGTTCTAACAATGGAGTGGAGGTTTCCTTGTCAAATGCTGATGTGGAAGCTGCTTTAAAGCAAGCAGAAGATGAGGCAGATTATATGGCTTTGAAGAAAGTTGAGCAGGAAGAAGCTGTAGAGAATCAGGAGTTCTTGGATGACGCCATTGGAAGAGTAGAAGATGATGAACTTGCAAATGAGGATGATGTGAAGTTTGATGAAAAGGCCCCTGAGCCTGAGGATCAGAGCACCTCGATTGCAGCTTTGGATAACGATGTCGATGCCATCTTAAATGGAAGTGATCCAAATGATGACAGGGTTCTCACTTTGACTGGTACTGAAGAAGATGATATGCTAGCTGATGTGAAACAATTGGCAGCAGCTGCAGCAGCAGCAGGGCATGCGAGTTCATCGTTTGAGAATCAACTTCGGCCAATTGATCGATACGCAATGCGATTTATGGATTTGTGGGATCCAATTATTGACAAATCAGCACTGGTTTCTCAAGTTAACTTTGAGGAGAAAGAATGGGAGCTAGACCGCATTGAGAAGTTCAAGGAGGATCTGGAGGCTGAGATTGATGATGACGAGGAACCTTTCGTATATGAGGGTAAGAACTATGTTGGATTAGAGGCATTATTAATTATAATTGTAGTCTGATTCGAAATATTATCTCTGTTGTAACTTAATATGCTGTAATCATCCAATATCACTGCACTTAAGTGAGATTGGCTTTTTCTATCGTTATGATTTTTTATTTTTTTTTGCGATGACATTATTTTTTCAGAGTGGGATGCTGATTATGCAACCGAGGCGTATAGGCAACAAGTGGAGGTCTTGGCTCAGCGCCAGGTTTGTGCTTTAGCATTTTGCTTCGATATTTCTGCAAATAGCTTGGTTTTGAAATAAAAATAAGGGTCCATCACATGGTATGCAGAAATTACGTGCCCAATAATTTCTGAATTTGAGCTAGGTTTTTTTTTTTTTTTGCTCTGTAGCTGTTGGAAGATCTTGAATATGAAGCAAAAGAGGCAGAAGAAGCAGAGAAAGAAAAACTTGAATCACTGAGGTAAGACTTCAATTAGAATATTATGGCACTGTGGGGATTTCCTAGTTTCATTGGCTTGCCTCGGGCGTAGCGAAGGATATGAACTATAGTTAAACTTCGATATAACTACTGTTTTTACTACTCTTTGGTCATTGGTGTTATTGTTGATAATACTGTATAGATATCATGTGTGAAGAACTGCAACTGTTATTGGTGCCACAATTAACAAAACCGTAAAAACACGATGAGCTAAATAACCAACGCCTCCGTTTCTATAGTGGTATGGTTTGTGCCATATAACCATAGAGACACGGGTTCAAGGCATGGTGCAGAGGAGAAGAAGAAGAAAGAAGAGAAAAAGAAAAAAAACACATAGCCAATGCCCTTCCCTGCTCACGGCATAATCAGCATATCAGTAGTTCATTTGCTGTCACATTCCCGATTGAACCTCAAGTGTCTACGCTCTGCTGTCTACATTGTTGGTGTTTCTCTGAACAATGAAACATAATACTTTACTAAGCTAGGACCATAAATTTGGATGTGTATGTCAATTTTGAAAACATTGGGCATTCACCGAAGTATCTCTTCCTTCGAGACTTCTTGTTCAATATATATGTGGCAGGAATGCCCTAGGCCTTTCCAAATTCCTTTACGGTCTTTTGATGTTTTTAAGATGATGATGACTGAGGGCCCTCAAATTTAGGTAAAAGCATAAGCATTTTACCAATGCATCTTCTGACAACAATTTTTAAATGACTTCAATATTACAGATTGAATGTGGATGGTGCCATTATTTTCATTATGTTTCTCGTTATATAAAGCGTTGTTGTTTATGGTCATTTAGTTGCCTGTCAATGCGAGATATTATGTCGGGCATGCACTTAATATAATTAAAAAAAACTACATTTCTGTATTATTCATCCTAATATATGAACGCCATCTGAACATCTAAGTATAATTTTAATGTTAATGTTCTTTTTATTTTTAGCAGGAATGAGGCGGCAGCAGCTGAAATTAAATCCAAACCAAAAAAGAAAACAAAGAAAAAGAAGTTTAAGTCTCTCAAGAAAGGAGCTCTAGCATCTGAAGTGGAAACAACACTGGAGGAACCACCTGAATATATGTCCATTGATGACGAGTCTATGTATACTGATGATCTGGATTCTTATTCAGACTTTATTCCATCACATTCACCTGTTCAGAAGAAACGTAAGAAGGCTCATTCCACCCAAAATGCAGATGAAGAGAAAACTAAAAGGAAAAGCACGAAAAAGCAAAAGAAGGGTCCTGAAAGCAGTCGTTCAGCTTTTGAGTATGATTCTTTGGATAAGCAACATGCAGGTGAGTTGATGGTTTTGAACCTTGATCACAGGCCACCATGCAGGAGCAGAATGGGGGGGAAGATATCCATTACGACCATGCCTGTAAAACGGGTTTTGTTGATTAAACCGGAGAAATTAAACAAGAAGGGCAGTGTTTGGTTGAGAGGTTGTATTTCCATGTCTGATTCATGGTCATCATCCGAGGATGCGATACTATGTGCTATCGTACATGAGTATGGGACACATTGGAGCTTGGTGAGTGATGTTATTTATGGGATGCCTGCTGGTGGATTTTATAGAGGAAGGTTTCGCCACCCTTTTCAATGCTGTGAGAGATTTAGGGACCTTTTCCATAAAAATGTATTGTCCATTGTGGAAATTCCCAATAATGAGAAGGTCACCAACACGTGCTCCGGAAAGTCCATTCTCAAAGTAACAGAGGTAATACCTTGACTTATGCTAATACCCTACTAAACAACATATAAGATTGCATGTGTTGCATTAGATGTCTGATGTCTCTACTAGGTTGGTAGGCATTTCATTGAGACGGGGTAGTTATTTCATAGCTAAATGATACATATTATAGTAAAAGTACAAAAGGCAATGATTGTGTTGTCACTGATATTAAACTGGGCAAGCATTTCCAAGAATGTGATATTTTTTCAAAACAAGTAAGAAAAAGGAAATAAATGTCTCGTTCGGCTTTATTTGTCCTTTATTTGGCTTGGTCTCTTTGTTTTCTTTGGAGGGAGTGCAGATTTGTTTCATAACAGTCTGTTCCCCAGTATGTATAGTGCTAATTGTGAAAGTGAGGCTGGAACTGCAACACATCATCCCTCAGCAAACCACACTATATTATGTTTATTGCAGGCTGATAGTTTTCAGTACCATCTAAAACTCTAGAAATTAGCCATAAACCTTAAGTTGGTGCATTGGCAGCGTGAATAATAAGGACCCGTTCTATGAATTTAGACAGCATACATGCAACTTTTGTCTCATGAAACTGTGAATAATAAGGGCCTTTATATGCATTTAAACTAATGAATTCTACTCGGTTATGTATGTGATATATTTTGACTAAACTCAACTTTTGCCTCATGAAAACCTTAGAAGTTCTTGTATCAAGAACGAAATGTTTTCTGTTTTTTTAGCTTTTCTTTTTCTTGGAAGGAAGTTCCAACTGTGCATTCGCTGACCTGAATTCTCCATCTGCAAAGTATAAGTTTATTGGAATCTGTTTCATCGAATTTTATAGAAAATGCAAGAAACTGGTTGTTGATGATTCCTGTCTCCTCGCAGGACGGTACTCAAACATTATTGAACGTTGCTAGTGATCTGGCAGACAATGAATGCATCCTCCAAAAGCACTTCACTGCCGTACTTACATCTGTATGGAGGGCAAGATCACGCTTTAATCACTGGTCTAGCTTGTCATCAACGTACCAAGAGGGTTTTGATTCTGCAAAACGGGTTTTCAGTCTGAGGAGATGCACAAGGGAACCACTAAGAAATCTAGGAGCTGTAGGTGAGAGCAGTAAGTTAGTAGCAGCTGCTCTCCAGGATACATACAGTAAACAGCAGGAAGATGTCTCTCAATCTGAACAAAGGGAAGCCACTTCCATGATGGAAGAACCATTAGAGATAATACTGGAAGTACAAACTGATCATGAAGATTGTGAGATACCGTTACCATCACATGTTAATGTATTGATATGTGGCTCAGATTCACCACATACCAAAAATGCGTCGGAAGGTGATTCACATCCAGATTTGAGAAGCAACATGGCCGAACACCGCTTCAGGTATGCAAACCATCAGTTGCTCTTGCAGCTGTTTTCTTAGATATTTTTGACTTTCTCCCTCAATCTCATTTTATGCGTAATATAGATTCAATTCCTAGTTGTCGGTGAATCTTTGGTTTGGTTGGTACTTGAACTGGCACTTGGTGTTCAGCAGAGTGACGGCACTACCCTGATTCGTTTATCATTTGTTAATGTGCATCATAAGTGATTATTTTCTCTTATGCTGGATGCAGGGGGGCATCAAAAGCTTGCTTTGATGGTGTGACTCAGGGTTGGGCATCATCATCTTTTCCGGCGTTTGATTTTGTTAAATCTCGATCTACCCCTTCAAAACCACAGTCTGCGGGCAAACCTTCAAAATCAAAGCAGCTTCTGAGAGGAGCTTCAACAGAGCAACCCAGGGAAGAGGAGCATCACACCCCTTCAACAAGTAAACAAACTACTCATATTTTAGCCCCCAAAACAGCTTTGACTGCATCTGTTGGTTTCCTTTCTGGTGACTGTGATATTATAAGAAGCTGCACAGGTGGTGCTGATGTTGGTGCTGAAGACAAAGAAGATATCATGGGGATGGATGGATACGATTTTTATGAAGTGGATGCCATTCCTTATAATTATGACCCTTCTTTCATTTCGGGTCTTGATGACTGTACATTGTTACCAGACATTACAGACATTGGATGAATAATTACCAAAATATTTAAAATTAAAGTTATAGATTATTCTCTTATGAAGTGTTTTAACAAGGCCAATGTTAATTAGTTAAGAGAATAGTAAGTAAAATAAAAATTAAGTTAGGTGAAAGAGAAATTCTTATAAGAGGGTAAAGTAGCAAAACTAATCGAATTTCTTATGAATGACGAAACCATTAGTTCTTTCCTCAGTTTCTCAGTATTATCACCCCTAGATCTTAAGTTGGCTTAGTAAATTAAATAGAGCTCAAATTTTTCCGAATCTCTGAACTATGTCTCTCTAACCTGCTGGACATCATAATTAAAATCTTACCAAACAAGTAAGTTTAAGAATGTAATGAAAGGGGTAAAAACTCATCTTACATTAAATGAGTTTTTAACAATTAACACTGCATCTGTAATTTTGTATGTTTTTTTTTTTTTAATAGATAAGCCAGGTGCTAAACCTGAAAGTTACTGAACATCACAAAGTAAGAACAACATGACTGACTGCGAATCACTATCTAGGACCAAGTAATAACTCTCCAGTAACAGACTCTTAGTTAACAGAATCACGTATACAAGAATCACAAGTAACCAGTAACAGTAGTAGTAACACCCGATATACGGGAGATACAGGTAATAATAGTAGCAGTAACACCCGCTTACATCCGGGAGAGCTTGGATCGTTGAGGCATGATCCACAACCCTAGAACAAGTTTTAATTTTTTTTTCTGAAGACCATGACCTTCCAAAACTAGTTTATCAGAATCTTTACCGGTCGGAAAACTTAAAACTCGCCAGATTAATTGTCGGAGCTGTTGTTGTACCTGCCGGAAGAACTCATTACCAGATTTAGGGCAAACATCAAACAGATTGTGACCCGAACATAAGAACACCATTACAGAGGAGATTACAAGACCCACATAAGAAAATGAAAGCAATAATGACCAGAATGTCTTAAAACTAAATCTAACATCCAAAAACAACATAGGTAACCTAAGCGACAGTAGATCAGTAAACCGATCCAGAACACTAAGATCCCCAAAATGTAAAACCTTCCAAAATAAGCTCCAGTCAGCATCATCAAATCTGAAAACTCCCATACTGCAACAGTTAGGCGTAGATGATGCCGAAGAAAACACAGATGTTGATGAAACTCTTTGCTCGTAAACCAGCGCTGAAATCAGTGATATGCTATGATCTCTTTGTCTCCAAAGATCACAACCCAACCCTGCACAAAGATGATGAACACCCAATACAAAGCAAAGTGCTTCCCAGGTTGATACAAACAGATCTTGAAATTTTTTAAGCTCTTGTACCTGTCGGAGAAAATCGTCGTTGAGAGAAAGATCGCTGCAAAAAAAATGTACTTCAACCGCTTTAAAACAACAACCTGATGGAAAAGATCTATAGAAAACCCCAAAATAATGAACAGAAGAGCCTATCCTCAAAGAGAAAACCAGATGACAACTTAAAAAAGAGATACATGGAATTAAGAATACCCAAAGTAAATTACAAACTACACCAGAAGGTGTAAGACAAGTTGAGCAGACGAAGAAGGAAAGAGGACTGCCCAGATCCACTCCATTTGGAGCCGATCTGAGCAGAAAAGAGGCCGCCAGATGATTTGATAAACGAGCGAGCAAGATATCCCAAGGTAATACATGAGTATGTGTGTACAGTTAGTTGTAAGGAGGTCTAGGTTGAAATTGGTGAGATGGATACATTTTAAAATACTGTATGGTTCAATCCATGGAGATAGGAACTGCCGAAAAAGAGAAGCAGTGTAGTTGCAGGAAATCCCACAACCACACCCTCGTGATAATCTATGAAATACTCTAAGAAATCATGATGAAACACTTCAGATATTTTATTAAAACTTAGAACAAATACAAAGATAGTGAAGGTAGACCCTAACTTGGGAAGCAAATAATTTTCTCTCTCTTAAATATCTATCCTTGTCTCACCAAAAATATCTCTCTCCCTTACAAATGTATGTGGCTCCTTTTATAGGAGTTTACGTAGTGGAGTACAGCCAATAAAGCCCATTATTTCGGATCTGGCGCGCGTCAACGTCTCTTAGACTTTATTATCGCCGCATGGATTCTTTACAGCCGCACGATTCTTTACACCTCTGTTGTGACTCGGTGACGTCATCTGATTCGTCATTTTGGACATATCATATGCATTCGGGTTCGCTTGCTATATAAAGGATCATTTCGCATATCCAGTGAGTGTGCGGTATTTTGCACCCACATTTTGCCTCTTCTCATATCGTTCTTTTGAGAGAATGAGCGGTATGAGAAACCTAGTTTGTTATTTTGCCGCACCGATTCATCTCTTCATTTTATTTTCAACCGACATGTTTCCGTAATTTTAGCTTAACCGTCTACACGTGTTGGCTTTTCCCATTCTCAACAAGCACGTTCTGATTTAATTGGTCGCCCCTCTCTCCACAACTTTCTTATTTATTAACCACAGTGAAGAGAGAGAATTTTTTTCTCTTTACTTGCTCTATTTTTTTTTCTGCAAATTTCCCTCATCTTCATCTTTCTGAAGTCTTCATCTTCCAATTTTTCTAGAATCTTACTTTGTGGTGATATCCTTCGAACTTTATGGATTCTCAACAAGGGTTAGTTTGTTTTTCCTTTTGTTCTCCATCACTGTGATTTTGTTTTTATTTGTTTGAATTTTGACCATCATTGTTTTTCTGCTACTTTTCTTCATATTCCCATACTGGTTTTGTTGCAGTAAAAGTTCCTCCTCTGGTAATCTTTGTATTACTATTTCAAACCCTAATTCTTCTTCGAGCTCTAGAGATGATGAATCTCGCAAGAGGAAGTCTTCGCATAACAAGGTAGTAAGAAATACTTTTAAAAAATATTGTTGCCTGTGTTTCTTATCTGCGTTGTTCTTCGAAGGTGACCGAGGGCGAGACTAATTTCGAGAAGAAAAAGACTAAGAGAGTTCGTCGCACTCCCACGTTCAATACATCCCTTTTCATACCAGATCTCACTTACAAATCTCGTCCTCAACAACAAGTCTCCTCTGGTGAAGCTGTTAATAACCCTATCATTTCCCAAGCTACCGCAAACATTTCCGCACCTACGATGAATGTCACTCTTCCCGATGATGCTACTACCACTCCTTTAAAAGACGTTGTTGCCTCAGCTTCTTTGAGTATCTCTGCGTCTTTAAAGGAAATTTGTGGTTCTGAGAATTCCGCGCCTGTGGATCCCGTTATCACCCCTTCTTCTGATAATACCGTGTCGATGGAAAGTACTACTTATTCTATTCCTGCGAATATTCCCGCACCCATGGATAGTACAATCATCCATACTTCAAGGGGTATTGTTGCCACCTCCCCTAATGGCATTGTTATGGCTACCCCTTCTCTTTCCCTAATCACTTGTTCCTCTCTGGAGGCCACTTTTGCTGATAAAGAAATATTTGAAGGAGTCGATTCTGCTACCAAATCTTTATCATAGATTATTAATGTCGCTCGTTCATCCATTAATGATCCTACTAAAGTTCGCATTTGTGACACTCATGCCAAGTTGTTATGTGATTCTCTACCCGATAAATCAACTAGGAGTGAGATTTTTTCACAGTTGGATCCGAGCGTTAATCTTGCCTTTGATCTTTTGGTAAGTGTTTCTTTCACCTGTACTTTTCTATTCATGCTACTTTGTCGCATCTTACGTTTGTTTTATTTCTTTTTTAGGAATCTTGTCGCCGCCTAGTCCAAACCGAGGGATTATCCGAGTCTTGCAATACCATTCTAGAGCTTTCTCGACAAAATACTAGGTTAAAAGGGGATCTTCTCGCTGAATCTCTTGTATCCGAGAATCTTCGTATGAAGAATCAAGAACTCAAAGGTATATTTTTCTTTCACTTATGATTTTTATTGTATTTGTGTCCACATTTTGAATTTTTTCACACATATGTAAAGACTTAAACCATAAGCGCGTCGCGTAGAGATATAATTATCAACACTCTGCTGATGATGCTCGTGCGGATAATGAGAGATTTCAGAGTCAACTAGATCAATTAACTAATAACTATTCTTACCTGCTTGACCAAATAGATAATTTACAGAAGGGAAACCTTTGTTTATGTAATCAAAATGATTTTCTGGACTCTCGAGTATCAATCTTTCGGGATCATTGTACAGTGCTGATTTAAGAAATCAAACTCTATCAGATGAAAATTGAGTCCTTGCAGAAGAGAAGCGGTCTTTTGTAAATGACCATGCGATGTTTACGCGCCAGTGCCTTGTTCTTCAAAAGACTTGCGATGATCAAAATGAATCCCTTCGCGTTCTAAGAAACCAATACGATGAGGCCGTGAGGAGTGTAAATAATTTAACCTTGGAGAATGAGAAGGTCATCCAAAGCAAGATAAAAGTGACGGTAAACATGAATAAATTCCGAGAACATCATACACAATTAAAGGGGTCTTATGACATTCTAGTAAAGGGAAATGCCTCTCTTTCTCAAGATGAAAAGAAGATTCAATCTCGTCTTCAAGGTTTAATTGGTGATGATATTGATGAATGTACGGAGGATATGAAAAGTAGTGGCCTCGCTTTATCTCAATATTTCATCTCTCAGAGGGAAGGTAGTCACACTGAGCTGACTGCCTCAGTTTACTTGTATTTTTTTAATTAATTGTATCTTATAGTTGCAAAATTATCGCCCAGGTAATAATTAGATTTTTTTTTTGCAGCATCTGAGAGGTCATATCAATATACCATCTCGAAGTTGAGGTCTGATCTATCTAAGTCTCATAAAGAATGCGAAATACTTTCCGTAACACTTTCCTCTTCCCGAGATAGAGCGAACATGAGGTGTTTGTATCTTAAAAGATTGATGGAGGTTGGCATGGAGAATACTAAGAAGAGTACCGCACGATATGTTCATGTCAAATCTCAATCTATCGCAGATCGAGTTTACCTCACTAACTCACTTCCCTTATTAGATGTGGAACCTCTTGATATAAATGAAGACGAGGAGATTCCTAAGCCTGATAGTGACTATTATTATGAGAGTGGCGATGATGAGGAGACTCTTCTTCAGGAAGATCAACCCGAAAAAGATGAAACATGTGGTGTTCTTCCTAAGGATCCAATTCCTGAAGCTGGCCCTAATTCCGAGGTTAATGTTGAAGTATCCGCATCAGAGAAAAACATCTCTCAGAATGATGCTTAGCTTTTCCTATTATTCTTCTTCTTCAACCTTTTGTGTGTTTGGCTATACTCTAACTTTGAAAGTGGATTCTATTTCTGCAATTTTTATATAAGATTATTTCTAAAAATGTGAATAATGCCTCCCTCATGTTATTCCCATACTTGCCTTTATTATTCGTCTTTGCAGAAATATTCTTGTCTTATCGTCGTGCGGTTATATCTGCGCTTCATTTAAGCTTTAATTACTTTTTTCCCTTGGTTGTTTCTTTGTGCATTACTCTTAAATTCTTCCCCTGCAAAATAGTAACCGTTATATTTAAAAGAATTTTAGGATTTTATATTGAGGTTTTATTTAGCCTCCCTAGGTAGATGTCTTATCACCCTCCTATTATTTCCGCCTTTAGTTATTCTTGTCGAAATCGCAGGCAGTCATTACCCTTTCAAGTAATGACCCATTGATCTTGCCTTATCATCTTTCGTACTTTTGCCTCTGCGGGATGTATTAATGCATCAATATGACAAGTCTTATTACTCCCGTGAGTAAAAGTCTCATGATATTGACGTCTTTGACATAATTCAGCTCCCTAATGGAGGGTGCCGTCCCTATATTTCCCCTGACTACCCCTTCAAGGAAGCTTACCCTACCGGGTTAGGGTGGGCTCTTCCCATCCAGTGATGCAAAAATCAGTTGTGTTCGTGATCCCTTATCCCTCAGACGATATGGCTTATGGTTACGAGACCGCACCCTAAGTGGGGTTTCTTGAGGACCGAGTATATCATAGTCAAGACTTGCCAAGAGCGGCCAGGTACGCTCCAGATGCCCCATGCACTGTTGACTCAACCGTGTACCCCGGCGCCCTGATCAAGTTTCTACACTCCTTAGGAGAGAACTTCTTACCTTAGTCTTTCAACTAAGGTGTCTCTGCTGGATCGGCTTTTATTTTTCCCCACATCTCCATGACTCAGGTTCCAGGGTCGGTGTAGCTTTCATCTGAGTCATGCTAACTAGGTTTTCCTCAATTATGACGCGCGTTAGGTCTTTTTATTGCCTCTTGCTGTTATGCGAACTAGGGTGCACGCCACAATTGGATGCCTAGCCTCCCTAGTTAGAGGTTTTAACTTCTGTTGCCTTCTATTAAGGTCTTATTATAAGGTCTTATTTTTGCCTTTTTATTATATGAGATTTT
This sequence comes from Papaver bracteatum, assembly GCA_023529315.1. NCBI lineage: Eukaryota > Viridiplantae > Streptophyta > Magnoliopsida > Ranunculales > Papaveraceae > Papaver > Papaver bracteatum. Next base: position 1,004,323 of record JAJJWX010004447.1, on the reverse strand, counting down.
TGATATATATAAAGAAGAATAATTTTTTATTTTCATTCATACGCTTGATTAGTACAACTCTGATGTCTTATTTATTCATTTATTCGCCTATATAATAACTACTTATAAAAATAACCCTGCGACTTGTTTGCTTAGATTCATTAGATTCGCGTACGAATTGTTTTCTTCAGATGTATGATGACTACCGAATGACCTACAAATAATATTTCTTCAGGTATGTTATGTTCCATGGGTGGTCTAGCCTGCACCCCGTGTTCCTTCCCTCACTATCCATTAATTCATATGCTCCATTTCCAGCAATCCTTTTGATTATATAAGGTCCATACCATGTCTTCTCTAGTTTTCCGTCTCCTCCTATTTCATAGGGTGGTATATCTCTCAATACAAGTTCTCCTGGTTGGAATAATCTTTCTTTGACGCGCTTGTTACATTCTCGGGCTAGTCCTTTTAGGTAATTCTCCATATGTTGTAGAGCAATTTCTCTATTTCTTCTAGATCATCAAGTTTTGTTAGGATCAAATTTGTGTTTAGGTTCTTTTACCATGCTTCTTTCTTTGTGGTGGGTATGATAACTTCAGTTGGTAGCACCGCCTCTACTCCATATATTATAAAAAATGGTAACATTCCTGTAGCTTCTCTCCTTGTTGTCCTATACACCCGCAATGCGTTATGTACTTGTTCGAACCATCCTTTATTGTCCTTCCAGATTCTTTTTTAGCATATCCGCAATTATTTTATTAGTTGTCTCAGCCTTCCCATTGCTCTTCGGATATACGAGAGTTGACTTTCCACTTTGGATCTTGAACGCGTTAAGCAACATCTCTATGTTTTCGCCCTCAAATTGCTTTCCATTATCATAGACTAATTACACAGGAATTCCAAATCTGCAAATGATATTTTAAAATATGAAGGCGAATACATCTCGATCTCGGATATGTTGGACTGCTTTCACCTCCGCCCATTTTTAAAAATATTCTGTTGCGACTATTAAGTATCTCCTCTGCCCCGTTCCTGGTATAAATGAACCTACAATGTCTAAGCCCCATTTTGCAAATGTCCACACACTTGTTGATGAATTTAGCGCTACACCTGGTGCATGTATCATTTTCCCATGATGTTGGAATTCTTCACACTGCCTAGGTACCTCATTTGCGTCCTCATGCATGTAGTCCAGTAGTACCCTTTCATATTTGTTTTGTAAGCCAAGGATCTTCCTCCACTATGGCTTCCTGCGTCTCCATAGTGTATCGCCTTCAAGATTTCCATTCCTTATTTCCGCGTTAAACATCTGAGTGATGGTCCAAGGAAGGATTTTCTATAGAGTATGCCTTCTCTTAATTCGTAATTTGTCACTCGTCTCTTTAACTTGTGCGCCTCTAATCCATTTCTTGGAACTTCTCCCTTATTCAGATATAAATTAAGTTGGGTTCTCCAATCTGCGTCTTTATCCGTTTCTTATGTAGTTTCCAATATCATAACGTCCGCGTTTTCTCTTTATTTTTTAATTTATGGGGACATGAGCATCTCTATCTTTATATACCTTGTGGTAGGATCCACTAACATAGAAGAAATGAACGCTAATGCGTCTGCGAATCGATTATCTTTCCTGCATATGTTCCTCCAACTTATGTTTTTGATTTTTGCTGAAATTTCTTCAACAAGTTTCTTGTATTTTTGTTGAGATGACTCATTTGTACTGAATACCCATTGTATTTGTCGTATTATCAATTGTGAGTCACTAGTTATTCTAACATCTTCTAATTTCATTTTAATTGCCAGCCGTAACGCGTGCACCACTTCTTCATATATCCGTTTCATTATTGGTGGATACGAACTCCAATCTGGATGAGTAAGCCATTCTTTCTCCTTTTGGTGAAATGAATACTATCCCAATTCCATTTCCCTCTCTATTTGATGATCCATCCACTAGTATCTCCCATCATTTTTGGTTACGCTCTGTTAACAAGTCTTTAGGATTTCCTTGGTCTTCATCTATAACCATCATTTCTTATACGCCTTCGTCTTCTTCTAAAGGAAATTCTGCCAAGAAGTCCGCAATAACCTGCGATTTCGGTGAAGATAGTATTTCGTACTTCTTGGCAGAATTTCCTTATCTCCCTTATCTTTTCGAGTTCCTCATTACATATTTGATTGGCACTCTTGTTAGTACTTTGATTTTGTGAGCTTGAAAATACGTACATAGCTTTTATGTTGCATAGACTAGCGCGAGGATAAGCTTTTTGACCTTTATGTAATTTTTCTCTGAGGAATTTTAGGTTGTACTTATATAATAGATTGGATTCTCAATTCATCCATCTAGGCGTAGCAATACGACACTTAATGCGTGCAGTGTTGATGCTAAATATATTAATAATTCTTCTCCCGACTCCGCTTTATGCAAAATAGATAAATTCATTAAATAATCCTTAATGCTTTGTAACGCTTTCTAGCATTCATTCGTCCATTCGAATTTAGTTCCCTTCTCAAGATGTTAAAGAAGTGGTTGCATTTGTCTGAGGAGAGTGAGATAAACCGGCCTAATGAAGCTAGCAGTCCATTCAATTTTTGTACGTCTTTTATGGTTGCAGGTGATGGCATGTCTCGAACCGCTTGCACCTTCTCTGGATCCACTTAAATCCCTTCTTTCGATACGATATAACCTAGAAATTTTCCTGATGCTACTCCAAATATGCATTTTGCTGGGTCGATCTTCATTTTAAATTGCCGCATCTGTTCAGATTTTTTTTTTAAGTTCTCAAGATGATCTGCTTCCTTTTTGCTCTTCACTAGCATATCATCCACGTAGACATCTAATGTTGTATGCACCCACTTCGCGAATATCTTTTCTACCATTATTTGATATGTTGCACCTGCATTTTTTAAACCAAAAGGCATTCTTGTGTAACAATATAATCCTCTTGTTGCGAAGAAACCCGTGTGTTCTTGATCTTATTCAGCTAGATGGATTTGATTGTAGACTGAATATCCATCCATTAGTGATAATCTATCGTTACCTGCCGCTGCTTCCACTATTTGTGGTATATCTGGTAGTGGGAAACCGTCTTTTGGACATGCCTTATTTAGGTCGCTGAAGTCGATGCAGATCCGTGTTCCTTTATTTTACTGTGGCACTACTACCATGTTTGCTATTCATTCTGGGTATTTTGCTGGCCTTATTATTCTTGCATCTAACATCTTTTGTAATTCTGCATCTATTTGAGGATGATATGTTATTGCTATCTTCCTTATCCTTTGCTTGAATGTCCGTGCGTTCTTGTTGATATCTAACATGTGACATGCAACATAAGAGTCTATACCTGGCATTTCATCCATGCTCCATGCGAAAATATCTTTGTATTCGCGTAAAAGGTTGACCGTCTTTTCTTCTTCTTCCTTGTCCACCTTAGTTCCGATTTTCAACAGCTTTGGTTCTTCTTCCATTCCAATATTTATGTCTTTTGTTGGCTCTACTGCGGTAAAATTCACTTTTGGTTCTTCTAGTGGTGATGGTTCCTTTATTTTATGTATTGGTTCACCTTCATTTTCTGGGATCTCGTTTGGTATTCCTTTTCCTGCCTGTGCTCTTATAATGTATACTCTTAGTTTTTTTTCCCAGCTCTTTTGCCTTCCTCCATCTATCCTTTCACTTCTTTGCGCGTCCTTCATAATTCTTCAAATCTATTTGACTGCAAATTTTTGCACTCCTAGTGTCCCCTTTGATTTCGCCTATTCCACTTGGTATTAGAAAAGGTACTCACTGATGAAGAGCTGAGGCCACACATTTTATCGCATGCATCCATGGTCATCCCAATTGCATGTTGTATGGTGATTCCACATCCACCACGCACAATGTTACATGCGTTTCTATTTATCCTAAAAGTATTTGCATGGTTATCTCATCTTTTGGTTTTGTTATTGTCTTATTAAATCCGTGTATGTTATATGCTGAGCACTTCAAGTTCGCATCCTTATATCCCATACTTCTGAATGCGCGATAGAATGTCTACCGAGATTCCTGTGTCTATCAAGGTTTTTTCCACCACCCATCGTTCTGATATTTTTGCACTTTCACTTTTTTCTTTTCGCTATGCAATTATTGTAATCAATAGTGGATTTGTTCGCCTCAAATTCTCTTTTGGTATATCATCCGTTGAGAATGTTATCTTATGTTTTCTCGTTCCTTCAAGGGAACTATTTTTTCCACTGTCATGATCTTTTTTCCTTCATAATCATGTTTATGTATTTTACCTATGATTCCAGCATGTAGATCTGCATCATTCACAATCGTTTTTGTTATTGAATTACACTGTATACTCCTGCTCTATTCTTTTGCTCCAATTATCCTTATTGCTCCTGTTTGTTCATTTCGTACTTTAAGACATGTTTGGCTTATGTAGTTATTCTCCTTTTGTATTTGTTGGATCTGTGGCTATATTTGATGAAATTGGTTGCGTCTTTCGTCCATCTATGAAGAATCAACAATTTCGCCTATTTTTCTTCCTGAGGTTCTTCTACTTCTCTTAGTTGCTATCACTTGTTCTGTTGTAGATGCTTGCCTCACCATTAGTTCTTGAAATAATATCTTCTCTTGAGAAAGGAAAAAGTATTTTTCAAAGATCTAAAAATAAAAAGTTTTCTTCACCAACAGGAATATCATCCAAACTATTTTCTAGCGCCAAAATGTAGTTGCAGGAAATACCACAACCACACCCTAGTGATAATCTATGAAATACACTAAGAAATGATGATGAAACACTCAAGATCTTTTATTAAATCTTAGAACAAATACAAAGATAGTGAAGGCAAACCCTAACTTGGGAAGCAAATAACTTTCTCTCTCTTAAATATATATACTTAGTTCACCAAAAATATCTCTCTCCATTACAAATGTATGTGGCTCCTTTTATAGGAGTTTACATAGTGGAGTACATCTAATAAAGCCTCTAATTTCGGATCTGGCGCGCGTCAACGTCGCTTGGACTTTATTATAGCCGCATGGATTCTTTACAACCGCACGATTCTTCACACCTCTGTTGTGACTCGGTGACATCATCTGATTCGTCATTTTGAACATATCATATGCGTTCAGGTTCGCTTGCTATATAAAGGATCATTTCGCATATCCAGTGAATGTGCGGTATTTTGCACCCAAAAGCAGGACTCTGTTCCTCATGGTAACTGCCGTAAAAGAAAAGCAGGACTGAAGAAAATGGAGGTCCTGCTAAGTGTGGAAATTAGCCGCAGAAGTTAAGTGATGATGCTAATCTAGCACGAAGAACCGAGTCTTGCTTTTCTTTTTCGGCATTTTCTATCACCATGGCTTTTTCCGCCATAACGTTTGGCAAGTATCATGCACATAACGAAAACTACTTTGAACCGATCCAATGCCATTATCTTTCTTGTTTTTTGTTTTTTCTGTATGTTATTTCAATGTTCCAACTTTTAACTATATATATACAAATAGATGCAGATTAAGGGCGTCACACAAAGATGTTTCTTCTATTTCAGCGAAGGAAACACGTAAATTAGGTGCCGAGAACACAAAGACTGTTGTTTTCTTAAAATCGGGGGTTACATCTTTTTTAGGATTTCTTGTTTAGGTTTAGTCCTAAACATTTTTAGAATTTAGTACTCCTTGCTCATTTTGGTGTTCTTTTATTCTCTACTTCTCCAATTTATTACTACTAGAGTTCCGGTGAGATTTATTTTTTCATAATTTAGATCTTGGTAAATCTCATCTTTTAAGGATTAAAGGTTAATTTTATGAAATCTGGTAGCAGTTTCTTTTACTACTTTCATTTCTAAAAAGAAGTTACTATAACCTTTTCATTTTAGCATAAAAATAGGTCAAATTGAAAGAATTGAAAAAACAAAGTATTAGTTTGGGTATGTATGATGTGGGATATTCTTTAATTTAAACCTTGAAGTTTTAATAAAATGCCCATGAAAAAAAATGCAATTAATAAAATTAATGCAATTAAGTTTCTAAATCTATTACTATTTTTGAGTCTCTTGATGTTAGGCCTATTCCTATGCACATGTCAAACAACATAGTTTGCCACTTTTGCACCTACTATGGGTATGGTAAAGTGGCAAACATATGTGGCTAAGTGTCAAATATATTACTTAGGCATACGCGACAGAATCTCTATCGAGCGATAGGGACTACATCCCTGGATGGTCAAAACATCGCTCGATGGCCTGGACGGTGCTAATGCTAGTCTTTCCATCGCTCGTCGGTTTGATCATCGCTCATCAGTTCCTCATCTAATGCCCAGAAATCCTCCCCCTATAAGTACTCAACTTCAAAATCATTTCAACTCACACCAGAATTTCTCAATCTCTCACTACTCTTCTAATCTAAAACAAGATAAACTAATAATACTTTATTTACGCTTCTTAATTATTATTTTTTGTAATATGGATTCTCAATCTCAAAGCAAAGGTAAAGGTAAAAAGAGTAACAAAGTTTGGGGTCCAAAATTCACTCTCTCTGAAGATGAATGTATTTGTCGTAATTATCTTGTTGTTTTTTTACGCAAGATTGTATCAATGGTGCACAACAACATGGTAACACCATGTGGGATAACATATTTATGAAATATCAAGAACAAACCATGAAAATCAATAATCGTGATACGAATGGGTTGTCATAACGCTTCATTACGATCAATAAAGAAGTCACCTATTATGATAATGCAAGGCAAGAAAGGCTTGAAAAGAGGTGATGTGGATGTTGGTGTGGAAAGACAATGCCGTACAGATTGCCAATACAAACATGGAAAAAATTTCCAATTCGAAAGTTGTCATCATATTTTAAAGGTGTTGAACAAATATGTGAATGTCACTCTCTTTATTCTAGGTTTTTGAGTCACCCCGGTCGGAAGAAGAAAGAAAATCCCCTGTTCTAGTTGACTACTTCTAAGATAAATAAAATAGACCTATTATAATATAACTTACCTTCCCATTATAGTCTATTACGTCTTTCCCATCCCAAAGCACATCAAAGCAATCTATCCTAATGGAAGTACACCGCATTTAGGAGCGCTGATTGTGCATGATCTTGATTAATGAAACAAAACATGTATCTAACGTTGATAGGATTTCTATTTCCCATAGTTTGTAAAGAAGTTCCCCTTTCATCGGAATATGTTTACGATGAAAGGGGAACAATGAGAAGATATCAATAAGGATTTTGCTGAGATACAAAAAGGATGAAAGAGATACGAAAACATATTGAAACAAATATAGTTGCAGGAAGAACAAGAGGTTGAAAGTAACATATTCCGTTTAGTTTCAATAATAATAATGTGTATCTTAAATTGAAATAATACTCGACCTTATATAGGCATGAGAAATACGACTTAATAACTAACTAAAAATAAATAAAGAGTTAACTAAACTATCTTAGGTAATTAAGGGTTTAACTAAAATTAAAACTCTACTAACGAAATAAAGAGAAAACTATAATTCAGATTCAAGAGTATGTGTATGTGGTACTGCATCATTCCACCCTTTTTGAATGAAGCTCGTCCTCGAGATGTCTATAAGAAATAATACTTCATTATCTCAATGGAAAGTGAAGATTTCTTAAAAATTGAACACATTGGATATGTTTCAATCAACAGGAAGGTCTATAACATATGCATTATAATTGATAATGAACCATATTTCTTAATCTTGGTTTGTTGTAAGTACCTACTGGAAATCTCTCCTTATGTAAATGAATCTTAACCGATTCTCTCTCCTTGAACGCTTTAAAGCGTTTGTGTTTGTCTGCAGTTGCTTTATACTTTTGATGCGTGTCGCAAGTGCAACAAATTAATCAAGATATTTCCTACTAATTAACTAGTAATGTAGCGGTAGTAAGGATTGTTCCCACAGAGAGCTGTGTAATTGATGGGTTATTTAGATAGCTAAATAAGATAAAACAAAGGGGATTGGTTGAATCAAATTAAAAAAAAAGAAACAAATAAACGAAAGATGATCAAGGAATCCTTCGCCGTTACCAAGCGTTAACAGGATCAAAATACTTATCTATCATCTGTTAGAACCATTCATCACCAACCGTAGAATGAAAACTAGATCAGTGTTATCCCCAAAACTCCTTCTATCACTGGACACAAAAGTTTTCGACTACCAGATTATATTCAACGAACCACCAAGTAGTAGATCACTCAAGGTGTAATCCAATCGAACGCTTTGAGCTTTGTGAATTTAGGTTAATCCCAGAAGTTAAACTCTTAGATCAAGGTCCACTTGCTGATGTTATCTTCACTCGCAATTGATCCACAAAATCCCTCTGCAAGGTCTCACAATGTTTACTTGTGTAGAGAGTCAATCGGCGATTACTTATATCCTAACTCAATACTATCAATAGAACAATCAGTAGACCAATATAGTTGCGCACCCAAATTAATCTAACAATCATTCATAAACATTATATGTTGTAAAGGAAAATGATGATGATAAAAACTCTGAATAGATTTATATAACCAATAAAGCTTTACGCTAGATTATTGAATTCATCCTTAATCAACAAAGGTTTAGCTACACATGATTACAAAAGAATGGGTTCCCCCTAAAGGGGTAAACCCTAGGTTTAAAATTGTAGAAGTTATAATATGGGAGGTATAATTGTGTCTCCCAAGGTGTGGTATATCATATTAATGTCTTGAGGGTCTTCTTATATAGTGCTCACATGGTCTAGGGTTTAGAACCTTTTCGGGACCGCGTATCCTTGATTTAGAAGCCCAAACTCGTGCCAAACACCTTAGTTATGGTTGGGTTCAAATCAGCCATAACTCTGACAAGAAAAGATTGCTAAAACTCTCAGAGTTACGGTTGGGTCCGAGTCTCTTGGACCTCGCCGTAATTCTTCCTGTATACTTTTTGTCTTTCGCCATTTCAGCCGTAACTTCTTCATCCGATGTCCGATTGACCTCATTCTTTTTGGGTTGAATTCTTATCGTCATCCTCTACAACATAAAAGTTCCCAAATCTTCATATCTCTTCACTTTATTTTACAGATGGGTTGGACCTAGCCATAACTCCTTATGCAAATTGTAGTAGAAATTCTTCTCTTTTACGGTTAGGTTTGGGGTTGCTTTTCCCACACGTAAATCTTCCTGGAACTTGTATACAAGAGTTGTCTTTGCACCTTACAACTTCTTATTTTCATGCGGGAATGAACTCCTTTCCTCTTATTAGATCCTTTTAACTCTATTTCCATTGATTTCAGATGATTCACCTAGAGAAACAAATAAAATAGAAAACAAGAGTAATACAACATCGAATGCAAGAAATATAGCTAAAACAAGTATGGAATGGACACTAAAATCATGTAAATTATTCACTTATCATATTCCCCCATACTTAGCTTTTTCTAGTCCTCGAGCAAACTACCTAAACAAATACAACAACTCCATGTCGTCGTGAAAACGGATGCACTTAGCTAATGCAACATGGATTTAAACCCCTAGGTGTCCCTAGTGGACGAGTTATAATATCGTGAGGGTTTACAAGAGATATACCCATAAAACCTACTCCAACTTTAAAGAGTTCCAGCGTCCCAAGCATCCAAAGAGCTATGAGGACATAGAGTTTCTGCATGCTAGTAACAAGAATTTAGAAATAGCAAAGAACATATTATCATTCTTAATGTTGAGTGAGAAATAACCACGCCATAATGAGAGAACGCGTGTTTGAGAGCAATCAATAAGCATTTTACCTCGACTTCTGCCTCACTTAAAAGGATTTTATGATAATTGCACTCAATAAGACGGTTTGTTTATGGGTCTCACATGTGTGTAGGTAGTAATGAAGAGAGAAATCCTACACACGTTCAATGGTAGAAAGGATATTTCTGGAGACCCCACAAGATCGTGGGAAATAAAAGTGTTTTTCTGATGATCTCTAAGAAAGGAAATCATCACCACATTCACATCCGATCGGTAGTAATTATAGCACCACTCTCACAGTATCCAATAGAAACAGCTTCCTTCGGCTCGTATTCTTCATCTTCTCGGTCTTCGTCTTCGGTCTTCAACTGTTGATGATAAACTCTTGAACTTCATAAAACTCTGACAATTTGTAACTCTTTCCCTCAATTTCCTTGTTGCTTGAAACTTCTTTATATATTTTTCTTCCCCATGGCCTTATTGAACAAATAACAACCTAAATGCAAATCTTTTTTTTTTAAATAAATATATTTTTCTCTCTTTTTTTTCCATTTTTTTTTGATAAAGATTGCAACTACAATAATAAAAACGAAACAAAATTAACATGGCCACAAAAGAAGTACTTTACCACTTGAATCTTCATAACTTGTATAGTCTTCGTATCATAAAATTCAATAACTCTCATATTTAGATTTTCCTCGCTCTTGTAAATAAATCTTCAACTTGGATATAGAATTCCGCTCCTTGTATTGTAAGTCTTCAACATGTATATAAAAATCCGCTTAAAGTATGTTGCTTTACTTAGATATGAAATTTTGCTCTTCCTTGTATTGTTGCTTGTAAACCTTAAACGTTTTCAACTTCCCTTGTAGATTTTTATGTCGCTCCCTTGTTGATGATGATGGTTTTTCTATGGACCTTTTGTTGGCGAGAGAGAATGGTGCTAACTGCAAATCAAACTACAAGAAGGTGGTTTTTATTTATATAGGTCACCCTCATGATTGACAAAATTAGCACTCAAGAGATCAAAGAGTAGTGCTTATATTGGTGGGAGGTTGGGAAGCTCACCATTCTACCCGGAATTTACGTATAATGACACACACTCAAAAGAAAGCTCTTTAGTCAGCTACAAAGAAAATTTGGTATGTTGCCTATGTTGATTTGAAAATAGGTAGTCTACACTAATAATTGATCAGCAACTCTAATAATGCATTTCCCCCTGCACCTCATTTGCCACCGGCATGATTAAATCCATTATTTAACACTCTAACAAGCAAGAAATTCGAACGTAGTTCCCTAACACTTCCAAGCCCAGTTATGTCAGTCAGAATTCTCTATGTAAACATACCTAGAAGTATGCTAATGACTCTAAAATCTCTACAAGTTGAAGGTTTTTATGCAAAATTTTTAAAAACTCTATATGCAAAATATCCAAACACTCCCCCACACTTAAACTTTACGTTGTCCTCAAATGTAATTGACTCATCCTAAGTAAAATCAAGGTGGGGAATCCTAATATGATATGCAAAAGAAGAAAACTAAAAAAAAAGGATAGAAATACAAAACTAATGGGTTGCATCCCATTCAGAGCTTAGTTCAACGTCCCCAGCTTGACCCGCTGGTTATCGTTTGTACACCAACAATCTGAAAATCTGTTAGTCTGCCCAGAAAATAGTCTGCAATTATAATAACAGCTTCACAAAAACATTAGCACAAAATATAAATATTGAAACAATCACTTTATTGAAGTTTTCCCCATACTTAGTCCTTTCTACACTCGGAAGTGGATAGAGAACATAGAATTCGGGAACTTCAAAAGGTTTTTCAGCTTGGTGAACCTGCACACTGCTAGAATCAAACACATCAAGTCGTAGATACTTAGAAGCAAAATAATCCGTTAAAACTTTGGAAGCACATAACTCCAATCCTAAGTGAGGTATTTTCCTAAAAGTATGGTTAATAACTCTTTGAGAAGCTACTTCACTTGGATGGAAATGATCAATAGATATTAAATTATGTAAAGGATTAGACAAACCTTGTTTGATATCCCCATCGTTTATCTCTAGTGAATTATATACCTCAAGCATATCGTGGTCCTCTATCAAACTTTTGATTTTTGCTTCAACCGAAATCTCAGCATCATTATAATCCTTGGAAAGTTCAATTGGGCCTTCCAAGACTTCAATCAATTTGGTTTTATTCTCAATCTCTATCTGTTTAACAACCTCGTCATCCGAATCAAATTCCGCTCTCATGAACTCTTCCTCGGTATAAATTTTTGGATGTTCTTCATGAGTCTCAGTCGAGGGAATGAATGGGTATACTTCTTGCAAATCAACCGGCCTAAAAACATTGTAATATGGATATTCATTGTAACGTTGATATGCATTCAAGTATGTTAAACCGTTTATAACAATGGTTCGGTCATACCAAGGCTCCTCCTTTTAAATAGGTGAGTGATCATTATTACGATCCGGAGATGGAATAACTTCATCACTATTACATGGACTTTCCAAAGGTTTCTCATCTTTCTCCATTTCTTCCTTAATCTGATCCATGTCTCTTCTTAAGTTGTTAAAGCCCTCTTGAAGTTCTTGAAGTGATTGATCAACGCTTTGTTGATGTTAATCTAACCCATGGTAATATTTTTATATTTGTATGTGAATATCTTCCATCATGGTACACATTTATTCTGCAACACTTGAAGAAATAGTATTAGAAGCATAAATATCCTCCCATCCTTTTGATTGTTCACTTACATGCCCGTTATAAGGTTGTTGACATGTATAAGAATACCCGTAAGGTTCTGTGGGATATTGATCATAGCCTAAAAATTGGTTTTGATTATACCCATATGATGGTTGGTAGTTTTCATAAGAATGAGATTGAAAACCATACTGATAACCACCATTATATGTCTGATCTTATGCTTCGTATATGTTATATCCATAAGGAAACATGACAACTCACAACAAAGAGAAAATCTAAATAAAAATCTAAAAACAAAAATAAAAACAAGCTAAACAAATAACAAATCAATTAGCAACTGCTCCCCGGCAGCGACGCTAAAATTTGATGTGTATCGTAAGTGCAAAAAATTAATCAAGATATTTCCCACTAATTAACTAGCAATATAGCGGTAGTAAGGATCGTTCCCACAGAGAGCTGTGTAATTGATAGTTTATTTAGACAACAAAATAAGATAAAACAAAGGGGATTGGTTGAATCAAAGTAAAACAAAAATAAACAAATAAAAGAAATATGATCAAGGAATCCTTCGCCGTTACCAAGCGTTAACAGGATCAGAATACTTATCTATCTTATGTTAGAACCATTCATCACCAACCGTAGAATAACATCTAGATCAGTGTTATCCCTAAAACTCCTTGTATCACTGGACACGAGTTCTCGACTAATTGATTATATTCAACGAACCACCAAGTAGTAGATCACTCAAGGTGTAATCCAATCAAACACTTTAATATTTGTGAATTTAGGTTGATCCCAGTAGTTAAACTCTTAGATCAAGGTCGAATTGCTGATGTTATCTTCACTCGCAATGGCTCCATAGAATCCCTCTGCAAGGTCTCATGATGTCTAACTTGTATAGGGAGTTAATCGACAATTACTTATCTCCTAACTCAATACTAGAAATAGAACAATCAGTAGATCAATCTATTTGGTCACCCAAATAAATCTAACAATCATTCATAAACATATTATATGTAGTAAAGACAAACGATGAAGATAAAAACTCTGAATGGATTTATATAACCAATAAAGCTTCACGCTAGAACATTGAATTCATCCTTAATCAACAAAGGTTTAGCTACACATGATTACAAAAGAATGGGTACCTCCTAAAGGGGTAAACACTAGGTTTAGAATTGTAGAATTTATAATATAAGAGGTAGAATTGTCTCTCCCAAGGTGTGGTATATCATATTAATGTCTTGAGGGTCTTCTTATATAGTGCTCACATGGTCTAAGGTTTAGAACCTGTTTGAGACCGTGTATTCCTTGATTTAGAAGCCCAAACTCGTGCCAAACACCTTAGTTACGGTTGGGTTCAAGCCAGATGTAACTTTGACAAGAAAATATTGCTAAAACTCCCAGGTTTACGGTTGGGCCTGGCCGTAATTCTTCCTGTATACTTTTTGTCTTTCACCATTTCGGCCGTAACTTCTTCATCCGATGTCCGATTAACCTCATTATTTTTTGGTTGCATTTATATCATTATCCTCTACAAAATAGAAATTCCCAAATCTTCATATCCCTTCACTTTATTTTATGTTTGGGTTGGGTTGGACCTAGTAGTAACTCCTTATGCAAATTGTAGTAGAAATTATTCTCTTTTACGGTAAGGTTTGGGGTTGCTTTTCCCACCCGTAAATCTTCCTGGAACTTGTATCCAAGAGTTGTCTTTGCACCTTACAACTTCTTATTTTCATGTGGGAATGAACTCCTTTCCTCTTCTTAGCTCCTTTTAACACCATTTACATTGATTTCGGATGATTCACCTAGAGAAACAAATAAAATAGAAAACAAGAGTAATACAACATAGAATGCAAGAAATATAGATAAAACAAGTATGGAATAGACACTAAAATCATGTAAATTATGCACTTATCAACTTTGCATTTGATTCTTCAATTTTGTTTTTGACTTCCTGATGAAGTTGAGAAGCTCGTTCCACCATAGTATCAACTTTGGTATTGGAATTTTGTAACTTAGGAAGCACCACTAGGTCCAAAACATGATTAGAAACTTTAGAATATACAATCTCAAAAGGAGTCTTACCATTAGATCAATTCACAGAGGTGTTGAAAGAAAATTCCATATGAGGTAAAATGATATCCCATTGATTGATATTGTCCATACATTCAGCTCGATTAAATTTCCCAAAGACCGATTAACTATTTTTGTTTGACCATCTGTCTATGGATTAGAAGTAGTGCTATCCCATATGAGGTAAAATGATATCCCATTGATTGATATTGTCCACACATTCAGCTTGGATTAAATTTCCCAAATACCGATTAACTATTTTTGTTTGACCATTTGTCTATGGATTAGAAGTAGTGCTAAATGTAGCACAGTTCCAAGACGAATTGTAGTTGCAGAATATCCTACAACTACACCCTCAGTAGAATTTGTAAAACTTAAGAAGTTCTTAATGATGAATGACAATTTTCTTATTAATGCTCTCAATTGATTACAAAGAAGTATCTAAATGGAACTAGAATAGACACAACTTTCTCTATTCTCTTTCCTAAGATATTTCCTAACATTCACTAAAAGAACCTCCCAAATTTTACATTTGAACTACTATTTATAGTGAAATTTGTACAGCTGTATATGCCTTGCGAAGTATCGCAACTTATATTCGTAGGTTTGTTCTATATTCGTAATCTCTTCACACTTTTCCCGTGTTCCTGCTATTATCGCAGTATCTTGCGATTCTTTCCTCTTATGTTCGTAAACTAGTATCTTACGATATTCGGTACCTACATCTTGCCTCTTCTCATGTCAGTTCTGCGAAGAATAAATGTCATGAGAATCATTATTCTCGTAAATTTAATACAGTTATCATCATCTGTTAGATTCGCAACAAGTATTTTCTCTTTCATTAATCTTTTGACACATTTCTTCGTAACCGTTCTTTTCAACCGTTCACGTATAATCACATTAATGAGTTTCCATCTTCATCAAACTCTCATTTCGTTATAAATATTATCTTTAATTTTATTTATTTTTATTCCTTCACCCTGTTCATCTTCCTCATCACATCTGCTTCTGAAATTTCTTCCCTTTTTCTTCTATTACGACCTCTTATCTCTTTTACATCTTTTCTTTTCTATTTTCTATCCGTCATCTAATGGCTCCAAAGAAGAAATATGTAGAACAACTTAATGCAGAGTTTGCTGATAGAGACCTCGTTCTTTCTGAAATTGATGGTCACAATAACAAATCCTCTCTCTGTATGGAACTCTTTACTGATCTTCACTGGGATGATCAGAAATTTTTAGTTTCACGAGGTCAAATCCTCGCAGGTCTTCCTCTTCCTCTTCCTCTTTATGATGTCACTCTTCCTCTATTCTACGAAATTATTTCCCACCCAAATTTCTCACGAGCCATTTATCAACTAACTGGTGATTGTATTCGTATTCTGGTTGAGTTCGCAAATCGTGTTGCTTTTGGAAAATCTTTGTATCCAATCGAACGTAGGAATCCTGTATTTAGAGATGTAGAGATTATTGCTGAGAATTACACGGTTGAGAATTTCTTTAAGAATTATACACTAATTCCTGCGAAGAGATAAGATAAATGTTGGGGCGTTCGTCTTCATCGTAGATCTGATGTCGCAGAAGATGATATCCTTATGCATTATATTGATTATGCTTCTGGAAACAATCATACTCCTTGCCGTTATCATGATGAAGATTGGTATAACTATCCTCTTGCATTATCGGGTTCTTATATTTCTGGAATAGTAGACCTTCCTGCGAACTTTCGTGATCGTAACTATCAACCTTGGGTCTTTTCTTGGCCTAACCGAGAGAAAGATGTACGTATCTTCATCCCTTTATTTTCTTTGTTATTTTCCTTCTTTTGTTGATCCTTTTGCAATATTTCCCAGGTGAATGAACTCAAGGAAAGTTATCTTAAAACTGGGAAACCCAGTACTCGTGAGGCTTTCAACTTGTTTTCAAATGAGGTAAGAAACATTCTTATACATTTTAAACAATATATTGTTGCCTCTGTTTCTTATCCTTATTTGAATTTGTAGGTTCTCCCTAATATCCCTGAGGCTGTTGTGAATGAGAACAAGAATTTAATTTCTTCCGAGGTGCTAACTACAAGACAAAGGACACTTCGTTCTGCGAAGAATACCCAAATTTCTGGTGACAAAGAAAATGTTCTTCGTAAAGGAAAAAGGAAACTTGAGGATATTGTTTATAAGAATAAGAGGAAAAGAGTCCCAGTCAATGCTTACTCCAATGTGAACTCCTCTAGCAAAAATGTTGACGAAGAACAAAGTGATGAAGGTGATAAGCTTCCTGATAAGGATCTTAGTTTCAATTCTGATACTATTTCTGATAGGGGACACGATGAAGATAATGATGAAGAAGATGATGAAGAAGATGAAGACTTTAGCAATGTGGAAACTTTTGAGTCTGCAATGATTCAATTGTCTGAGGCTTTTCTCCACTCTTCTCGTGGATTAAGAAACTCTTCTACTGCGAATGCTCGTAAACTTATTGCGAAGGCTTGTAAAGTTCCTACTGTACTCAACAATAATTCCCTTACTGGAATTTCAAGATTCGTCTCTCCTGCTTCATTATACTCTTTGGGGAGTATGGTAAGTTTCTTTTATATCCCTTGTTTATTTCCCTTGTTTCATTGATTTCTAATCCTTTTTATTTGCTCAGGTTGGGAGAGTCAGTTGCGCAGTTGCTTCAGACTGGGAAAGACGTCATAATATTGCTGAGAAGAAAACTTTAAATCGTTGTAAGAAGTTGGAGGTTGAGAATTTAAAACTTCGTCAGAAAATAGAGGATTTAAGTATTGATAATGTGGAATTGAAATCTCGTTGCGAAGATGATTCCTAATCTGCGAGTATCGCATCTGGAAGTTTTTCTCTTCTTGAGAAGAATAATCAATTGAAGCTTGAAAATACTTCTCTTCGTAATGATAAGAAGCGATTAGAAGGTAAGTTTGCGTATTTTAATTACTTTGACTTCGCAATCTGCTAATCAATTCCTTGATTTCTTCCTTTATTCTTTATTCTCTTATCCTTTTGCTTTGTGAATGCTGCAGAAAATTATACGAAGATGAATAATGATCTGGAAACAATTCTTTCCGCACGTAACCAGAAGATTTCTGATTTAAAGTCTCAGTTTCATATTTCTCAAAACAATCATAGCTTAAGTATCAAACGTTTCCGAGCTATGATGACTCGCAAGATTTGTGAAGACAACCAAATTCCTCTCAAAAAGTATCAGACGCTCCTTTCTGAAGAAATTCCTGAGGATACCCCGTATTTGGAAATCTCTGATAGTGAAGCTGAAGATGATATCTCCGAAGAAGAAAAAGAAGATCATTTTGATGGGAATAAATCACCCGCAAAATATCTTTATTCTATTTTGTATATCTGCACTCCAGTTCTTTTCATATTGTCTGTTTGAGTACAACATTTTCTTCTTTCTTGCACTTTTAATCAATCAACAATTCCTTTTTGAAACTTCATTAGTATTAATGTCTTAATTTTGCGATGATGAATTGATCTTTCTTTAATTGAGTGCTTTCCTTATCTCATAAATTTGATCATATGAAGAGAAATAATATATCTTGAAGACCTAGATTAGTATTCCTTTTCCCCTTATTATTATTCTTCGATGATCAATCTTTGTTGTAAATATTAGAATATCTGCCTCATTTTAAGCTGCGAAGTTACAATTTGTTGCGAGGTAAATAAGAAATCCTCCCCTTAAAATATAAGAAGTATAAAATCTCCGTGAAAAATTACGAAACATCCTTGAAGAAGTATAAGAAGTATGAAATATCCTTGAAGAAGCATAATAAGTATGAAACATCCTTGAAGAAGTATACGAAGTATGAGATACCCTTGAAGAAGTATAAGAAGTATTCAATCCGTGAAGAAACATTCAATGTTTGAAGAAGTATAAGGAGTATTGAATCTCTGAAAAAGTATAAGAAGTATTGAATTTTTGAAGAAGTATTCAACTTTCGTAAAATTTAATGAATATGAAATATCCGTCTTTGATTGCGAACAAAATTGCCTCTATTACTATGAATTCTTTATATATATTCTCGTAAAAATTCTCCAATGATACTGATGGAATTTATTTCATTAGTTGATGTGGTCTTATCATGCCTTCCTAAGTAAAGGTCTTATTTTGCCACCTCTTTAGTGATATTTTTGCGATAATATGACGAATCTGAACATTCTTGCGAATATACAACCTCGTGACATTATCGTCTTGCGATGAAATTGCAGGACGTTATCACACTTTCATGTAATAACTCATTGATCTCATCTTAACTTCATTTTATGTAATTCTGCGAATATGTATATATATTTTTTTTTTATATCACAGAAGTATCATTGTTGCACAAATATGACAAGCCTTTATGTTCTTGCGAACAAGAAGCCTCATGACATTTGCATCTTATAGCACGTATCAGCTCCCTAATGGAGGGTGCTGCCCTTTATCTTCCCCTTGGTTTCCCCTTCAAGGAAGCGTACATCGACCATACAAGGTTAGCTCTTCCCATCCGGTTTTGCAAACAACCAGCTTTTGTTCGCAACCTCTTATCCTTTTTGCCTATATGGCTTATAGTTATGAGGTTTCACCCTATGGGGTATCTTTGGGCCAAGTGCATCATTTGCCAAGACTTGTCAAGAATGGCAGATGTGCTTCAAGCCCATCCGGCACTCTTGACTCAACCGTGTACCTCGGCGCCTTGATCGTTTTCTGCACTTCTTTAGAAAGACAGTATGCCTTAGTCGCCCAACCTAAATCATGTTACATCACAAGATTAAGTTGAGAATCCAAGGTGTCTAACCCGGATAGGTACCACGATTTTGGGTTGTACCCCGTAATGTTCATGTACTCAGGTTCCTTGGTGGTGTTCCGGTTTCCCTAATCCATGCTTATAGGTACCCCCTTAAATGACGTACTTTAGGACTTTGCCTCTTACGAAATGTTGCTTCGCGAACTAGGGTGTACGCCACAAAGGTTTGCCTGTGTAAAATTTCTGCGGCTTTCTTTCTTTTTTGAAAGCTAATCACAGTTTGCGGTCTTTTGTTCGCAAATATCTTTTGCGTCTTTATTTAATGAAAGCTAATCGCAATAAATCTTTTGTATTCCTAAAAATACCTCACAAATATTTCATGTTGCGAAATACCTCATTTCATTTTCTTGTTTTTCAAAATACATTTTATTATATGCTGTGAAGAAATATACTGATTACCTTTTTTCTTCATTTTCTTTTCTTCGTAAATCATATCCATTCTCTATCATCGTAAATTTCTTGTATGCTCAATCATTGTAACTTCATTCCTTCATGTCTTAATCCTCAGCCATTAAATTTTCACTTTTCTTTGCAGCCTTTGCTCTTTTTCTCCAACTTTCCTTTTCAACAGTTTTTCCTTCGCAAACTTCTACTTCAGTATCGTAACATTTCTTCCCTTCTGTCCAATCACCCTTGATAACTCCAATACCTTTAGGATGAGGAAATTTTATGCATTGATGAAAAGTTGAAGCTACGCCTAAAATCCCGTGAAGCCAAGGTCTCCCTATCAAAGTGTTGTACGGTGATTCAACATCAACATCGCAAAATAAGATTTCAGTTCGCATTCCACCTAATGGAATTCACATGCTTATTTCTCCTTTAGGTTTATTGGCAGTTCCATTAAAGCCATAAATCCTATAAGTAGAAGGTATTAGATCTGCGTCCTTTCCCCCCATGATTTTGTAAGCAGGATAGAAGAGAATATTGACAGAACTTCCTGTATCAATTAAGATTCTATTAAGACCAAATGATTCTTCGTCTGTATCATCCTCACTTTCTTCCATATTCAAACAAATTTCCAATCTTACTACCAATGGATTATCATGTATTTCGCAACCTTCTGGAATTTCTGTGGCTTCAAAAGAGATTTCACGCTTCTGCCAATCTTCAAGTCGTGAAATTTTTGCAATGTTCATTATTTCTCTTCCTTCACCATCTCTCGCATATACCCTACTTAACATATTATCATGAAAATATTCTATGGTTTTATATGAGTGAACTATATAATTGCAGAAAACATTTCTTGCTTTTGGTCCCACTTCAATGTGTAAGATTTCCTTTCCCTTTTCTTGTGTTGTATTCACCATGCGAGTTTCCACTGGGGCTTGTGGTAATTGTTGCGGCTGTGCTTGCTTGAGTAAAAAGTGATCCAATTTGCCTTGATCAATCATTCGCAAGATAATCCTTTTGATATTATTGCAACTATTTGTAGAGTGTCCATGAAAATGATGATACAAGCAAAATTCATGACTTCTTGGACCCATTGGTGGTTCCTTTCCCATATTCCATGGAGTTGGTATATGCTCCATCAAGATAATTTCCTGCCATATCTTTTCTACACTTGTATTCAAAGGTGGCATCTTTATTTCTTCCCTTATCATTCTTTGACCTACTTGACCATTGTTATAATTTTGTCTATGATTCCCTTGTCCAAAATAATTCTGCCTTTGTCCCCCATAATTTTCCTGCTGCTGATCTAATCTTGGAATCTGGTTATTTCCTCCTCGGCTATAGAAATTCCTTTCTCTATCATACTCTTCTTGATATTTGCTACCCATTGCTACCATTTTTGGCTAGCTATTGTTGTTTTTCTTCTCTTCTGATATCTGCGAAGATGTTTGCGAGGATGTCTGCGAAGTACCTGCTATGACATTGATTATTTTAGGAAGTGAGTTTGCTCCTGTATCTTGTTTGTTGGTGTTTGTCACAGGATATGACTCCATATTGTTTTGCTTTTCCTCTAATGTAATGTATTCCTCTTGTAATTCTCGCAACTCTTTCATCATAATAGAATTCTTTATTCTGAAAATTTGAACATATAGTTGTTCAGTTGCGAACATCGCATTTACGAAAGATAAAATTAGGTATCTCTCATCCACACGCCCTGCCATATCACTGCACATAGTTTTCCATCTTCTTACCAAATGTTTCAAACTTTCACCAACTCTTTGTTTTAAACCAAACACATCTTCAATACCAAGTCGTGAGGAATGATTTGTGATATATGCTCCTAAGAAAGTTGCTTGTAGATGATTAAATGACGTAATAGTGTTCTTGGGAAGTCCTTCGAACCATTTTAGAGCTTCTCCTGTTAAGCTTGATGCGAAGTACTTGCATAATACAGCATCGTGATTCTCCCACTGTAACATGCATCTTATATACGCTTTAATGTCTTTGAATAGCACAGAAGTCCCGTCAAAGATATCTTTTGGTTAGTGTAGGCAGATTGCATTTTGGCGGAATCCCTCCCAATTGTACTTCTCTAGCAAAAGGAGTCCTCGCAGCTTCTTCTATTGCTTCATATAATTGCCTTCTATCTCCTCCTCTTCTATTGTTTAACATCCCTCTCATTTCCGCTAATTCTCGAAAGATTCGTTCATTTGCCTCAGTATTCTCATCCATTGGCCTCTTCAACGCAGCCTCTCTTCTTCTACGTTCTTGCATATCTTCTCTTGCGATTCTTCGCATTCTGTCATACTCTTCATTTGCATAATTTTGCAAATGTCTTCTTTCCAGATTATCACAATTGTTTTGTTGCAGAGCATCTTGAAATTCTTGTTCTTCCATTTCTATTCTCCTCATCCTTCTCATGTGATTATCAGGAATTTCTTCTTCTTCATTTGTCCTTCTTATATGATTTATCTCTTCCTGATTTTCCTGAACTCTGATTCGAAAATTTGGTTCGTTCCTTGCTATTTCTTCTCGTTGATTTCTAATCCTCCTCTGAATTCTACCATACTCAAGATTTTGATTGTTGCGAGCCTGTTCACGTATTCTTACTCCATCCTCGTAATTGTTTTGATGCATAATTTGTTTTCTCTCAAATTCTTCCATGAGTTTCCGCTCTTCCTCTTGATTTTCTTCACCATTCTGATTATTTTCCCTTGGAAATGGCTCTGTTCATAAATTCTCCATGTTTTGTTCGTGATTTGGTACTAGAATGAAGCGATTCTCTCGATTTCTTTCAAATTGATTCTATGCTTATTCTTGCATAGCACTTTCACTATTAACTGTTGGAGAATTTTTTTCTTCTCTCTCTGGTCTAACATTTGATCTCACAATACTTTGAGATTTCCTCCTTTGTAACATCTCATTTTCCCTTCTTAATTCTTGATTCTGTCTTGTTAGATTGGCACGTTCTTCAGCTTCTAACCTTCGTTCTTCTTGAACTTTTTGTCTCAATGTTTCTACTATCTCCATTTCTCTTTCACGAATTGTTCCTCCCATCAATCTCCCATTTTCTCTAATTTGTGGTTCTCTGTATGTTTCTGCTGGTGTATCGGTTCTCCAAGTGTGTATACTCACTCGATCATGATCTACTGTTTGTTGAGTTTGATTTCTTCGATTGTTCCTTCTCCTACTAGGTTCTCCTGTTACGATTGATTCTCCACCTGCGAGTCTTGCACTTATTCTTACTGTAGTCAATGGTTCTGATGTATTTATTCTTCTAACCATTTCTTTGATGCAAAACTCTTTCCTCCTCCCCTGTTTCAAGCGCCAATTATGTAGTTGCAGAATATCCTACAACTACACCCTCAGTAGAATTTGTAAAACTTAAGAAGTTCTTAATGATGAATGACAATTTTCTTATTAATGCTCTCAATTGATTACAAAGAAGTATCTAAATGGAACTAGAATAGTCACAACTTTCTTTATTCTCTTTCCTAAGATATTTCCTAACATTCACTAAAAGAACCTCCCAAATTTTACATTTGAACTACTATTTATAGTGAAATTTGTACAACTGTATATGCCTTGCGAAGTATCGCAACTTATATTCGTAGGTTTGTTCTATATTTGTAATCTCTTCACACTTTTCCCGTGTTTCTTCTATTATCACAGTATCTTGCGATTCTTTCCTCTTATGTTCGTAAACTATATCTTGCGATATTCAGTACCTACACGAATCCATAAGTATTTCCAAAAATTACTCAAAAACTTCGTATCACGGACATAAGTTATTGATTTTGGAACTCCATGAAGACAACCACTTCTCTAAAGAATAAAAAATCTATATTAGATGCATCTGTGATAGGTGTGATAAACACCTAATTTTATATCTAGTATTTATGCTTTCTTTGCGAGTTTTCATGTAAATTATGTATCTTATGTGTGAGTTTGAGTTTATTAGGTTCTCTGGAGTCACACGGAGGAAAAGAAGAAGAAACCATCCGTTTAGAGCGAAAAGGACAAAGTCGTCGTTTCATAGGCGAACGTTATCTGGAGCCCAGTCACGGTTAAGGGGCAACTCTACTTGAAGAAGTACTAAACATGGACCAGTCGAGGTTAAGGGGCTACTGTTGTAGCTAACCCTTATCATAAGAGACCAGTTGCCAATAAAAATTTCATTTCTATAACCCTAAAACGAGAATTCCATTTCTTGTTTTCACAACACCTGATATTCACAAAAAAGAAAAAAACTGCCAGCAACCCTGAAATTGAGGGAGAAATCAGAGAACCAGAAAATGAGAGAAATTAAGAGATCGAGAAATGGAAGGGATCGATGGGATTGCTGGGAGATTTATGAAATTCAGGAGAAGATCGAAGGCAAGATAAGAAAACGAGTAGATGGGTGTTCATCAAAATGGTAGATTGAAGGATTGGGTGGAGATCGGTTTTTGGGGTTCGATTGAACATGAAGAATAATAGAGAATATAGGGGTTCTGTCTGAATGTTGTTATTGATTCAAAGATGAAACTAATGGCGCTATTGACATGGGTTTAGGGTCTGCTTCTGAATCTGAAATGATGAAGGAATTGGGGGTTTTGATTCCGGTTCTGGAATAATGAGTTGGTGATGACCTGAGCAGTTTCTGGTTATGGAACTGAAGCTAAAGTGGTGCAGTTCAAGAGAGGAAGCAGTGTACAATGGTGTTTGAGAGAGTTATTGTTGGTACTGGTACTGCATGCAACGAAGCAGAGCTGGTGCAATTTATGGATGTGCTTGGTGAGAAAATGCAGGTGCATGAGATGGTATTTGCTGGTGCTTGCTGTGGAGGTTACAGGGAGAACATGAATAAATGTTGGGGTCTGCTGTGTTGCTTCTGAGGTTAGGTGTGGCTGGAGATGGATACCATGAACATAGTAGTGGTGGTTACTTGCGAGGGAGTTAGCTTGGAGAGTTTAAGCTGGTGCTGTTGGTTTGTTGCAGTTGAAGCCACAGGTGGTGACTTGAGATGGGTGTGCGGTGAACTGAGATATGAGTGTTTCTGTGGTGCAGTTACGCTAGGAATGAATGTTTGTAGCAGTTACAAGGTGCACTTGAGCAGTTGGGGAATTGCAGGAGCAAGTGAAGCCACTGCAGTTATAGTCAAGTTCATGGTGTTGCTGTGTTGCGAATGTTTTGGGATTTGGAAGATACAAATTGCAGCTCAAACTGAGATGGTGTTAGGGAAGCTGTTTGAGGTGTTGGAATGGTCTTGATACGGTGGTTGAGTTGCGGTTCAAGTGGAAGCTATGGTTTAGAGAAATATGTTGTGGTTATGGCATTTTGTTGGTGATTTGGTTTGGAGGAATGAGTTGCAGGAGTGCAAAGAAGGCTTGAGTCAAGCTGCTGGTGATTATGAGAGCAATGGACTGATAGTGGTTGTTGCAGGAACTATTGAATGTAATTGCAGGGGACAGATATAGCTGACACTGAGATATTGTAGCAGTAAATGAGAGTATTGTAAGGAAGCTAAGGTAATTGAGGTATGCCCAGTCTTGCACATGCAATGGATTGAGGCAATGACTGGTAAAATGGTAGAGAAGGTTAATGAGGTTGCAATGAAAGATGAGTCTGAGCTGATGCTGGTGATGTGGTCTGTGTTGGTAATGGAATGTGGTTTGAGCAGGTGCTGGATTACAGGGCATTGGTGGTTGGAAGCATTGCAGGTGGAGGTTACTAAGATTGGTGGTGTTTACCAAAGAGAAGCTAGAGGAATTGAAAAGCTGCAGGGACTTGTATGGTTATGAAATGTGTAGCAGGCATATGGAATTGAGCCGAGTTTAGGAGGGGCCAGGTCACTGGTGGAATGAGATGAATGAAGCTACAGAAAGAATGTTCTGTGTGTGTGAAAATGCAGAGAATGGTTATATTTACTTGGTATTGAGCTGGAATGGAGTGTAGGATGAAGCAGAGCCATCATGGCTGGAAGAGATGCAGTTCAATGCAATCATGGTGCAATAGTGTATGGCCTGTGCAAGTAGCCTGGCTAGGAATAGTCAGCCGAGTCAGACAGCTGATTCGATTTGAACTCAGTTAACTGGGTGTCTAACTCAGCTCCCTTGACCAGGTTGACTAACAGAAGACCGTTATGTCAACGGTTAACCTTAATGGAGTCATGACGGAATATTCCGTCGAATATACCAGTGACAGTGACAAATTCAGATGACCGATGACAACTTTCCGGCCAATTTCCAGCCAAAAACCCAGTTTTCCGACGAACGTTTTTGGGACAAATTTTCTACACGGGTTTCTCTCACACGTGGGCTTGGTGGATTTCCAACTAATGGACTTTGAAGACAAAACCTATTTTTGGAAGGAGAAAAAGCTATAAAAAGGAAGTTTTCTACACAATTTTATACAACGTTTTATTCTATTCTTGGAGATTTTGCAGAGAACTACTTCTAGGGTTTGCTTTCTTTTATGTTTCATCTTATTTCTTTGAACATTATGATGATGAACTCCATGAATATGAGTAGCTAAATACAATAATTGGTTATGGGATAAAAAGTTGATTTCTTCAAGCATGTTATTTGATTCTATGAATTAGTTTTGTCTCAGTTTTATCGTTTATGATTCATTGTTTTATTAACATATGATTTGAATGCTAGTTTGGTTGAGTCCGGAATCAATTGGATTTGTTTTCATCTCTAAAGCTATATTAGGGTTTTTAATACGTAAAAGTTGTTATCTCTGATTTCTAGTAGCATCTTGTGGTTAATACTTGTAGTGATACATCTTTTTAATCGCATATGAATCATAACCTTTGTTAAAACGAATTAGTGCTTTTACACGTTTGTTTGCATCGATTAGTCTTATTTCATAGAACTTATTGCTCTTAGGGAGTTAAATCTAATTGTGTTTTTACACTTTAGGTTGCTTTTTAAGAAGATTTCACAATAGCATCTTTTAATGTTGCTTGTGATAAAATCAGGAAATAAACGGGATACTCTTGCGATCAAGATATCCTAGGACTTTTGATAATTGAGAGATTAAATACCAATTCTAATCATAGATGAAAAATACATGTTTATGAATGATACTATCCCTTAACCAATATCTTTTCCTTAATGATTATTCCAACTATTTACCTTGCTTTATTTAGTATTATTACTTAGATAAAAACAAAAACACACCTTGGGTTATTTGGTTACTTAAGAATCTGAAAATTGCATAACAACAATTGCCTCTCTGTGGATACGAATTCTTTCTTATCGAATACTATATTCATAATTAGTAAAGTGAGGAAGTAAATTATTTTTGACGCATACGACACGCATCAAATTTTGGCGCCGTTGTCGGGGAGGCATTCGGCTTGTTATCTAGTTTTTAGTTTCTTTTTATTATTTTTCTGCTTGCATACTTGTGTTTCGTTTCTTGTCTTGTTTCTCACTTGTTTGTGAGAATTGTTTTTCAGGTACCTAATCTCTGGCTTCTAAAGATTGGAATTATCCAAGGTGCGGGATAGCTACTCGAAAAGGCACAATACTCCAACCAAGGCAAGGCACAACGGAAGAACACGACTTGGAAGTAGAACACGAAGCTCTTCAGCAAGAAGGAGAAGGAGTAGAACACGAGATTCCTTTTGAAGAAGAATTTTAAGAAGAAGAAGCAATGGGTGACCCTGCAAATCGTTCACTAAAAGACTTAGCTTCTCACAAGATGGATATACAGCAGGGTTGCATTCAAACCGACTCCACTTTTGAAATCAAGCCGGGACTTCTTAGAGAATTACCAAAGTTCCATGGTTTGGTGAATGAAGATCCAAACAAGCATCTTATGGATTTCCACACCATTGTCATGGCTATGCTCCCAGCAAATATGGAGGCGGATGGTGCTATGTTGAAGGTTTTTCGATTCTTATTGGAAGGTAATGCTAAGGATTGGTTATACTACTTGCCTTCCGGGAGTGTTACAACTTGGAATGGTCTCAAGAAACTCTTTCTAGAGAGATATTTTCCTGCATCTAAGGCTAATCAAATTCGCAAGGAGATTTTCGGAATGAAGCAAAATGTCGGAGAATTGTTATATGATTGTTGGGAACAATACAAGAGGTTGGTAGCAAGCTGTCCTCATCACCAATTTAGTGACGCCATGATCATCCAATAATACTATGAAGGACTCCAATCAAGTGATAGGAATCTTATCGACGCAGCGGGTGGTGGTGCACTAGTGAGCAAGACGGTGGAACAAGCTAGAGAGTTGATTGAAAACATGGCAGCAAACTCTCAACAATTCTTGAGTCGTGGTTCGGATGTGCTTCTTCGGCGAGTCAATAAAGTGAGAGAGGTGGAGGAACTTCGTCAACAAATGGGAAACATCACAGCAATGCTACAACAAGTTTCAGCTGTAGTGATACCAAGTTCTCATGGGTATGAAGACGTCAATGAGCAAGCTAATGCGGTTTTTCCAAATCAGCCAAGACGGTATGATCCTTATTCCAATACTTACAATCCGGGATGGAGAGATCACCCCAATTTTAGCTATGCGAACAATCAAGGAGCAGTTCAACAACCTAATTTCAATAATTCGGGTGGATTTCAACCTCAACAACAACAATTCCAGCCGCGTCAACAATTTCAACAATCTCAATTTCAACAACAACAACCTCAAAATCAGGGGTCAAGTATGGAGGAGTTGATGAAATCTTTTATGCAAAGAACGGAGAGCACGATGAAAGAGTTGCAAACCCAAGTTGGTTCTATGGCTCTTGAGATGAACCAAATGAAGGCACAAAATAGTGGGAAACTCCCTTCTCAACCTATTAACCCAAAAGAGGGTGTCAATGCGATTACATTGAGAAGTGGTACACAACTTGTGCAACCCGAAGTTGCTGATTCGGGCAAGATGGAAACACCAAAGGAACCTGTTTTGGAGGAGAAGTGTGACAGTCCAGATTTTTTTTTTTTTTTTTTTTTTTTTCACTTCCGTTTGACTATGGAGTTTAGTCAATCGGCAAGTTCCAAAACTCCTGAACTGCCATTTGGGGTAAAAACAGTGGAAACAAGAGTAAGACGTACGTTTTTACTAAACAAGATAATAGTAAAGATATTTATTTACATTAGACCAGTAACCCAAAAAGAGTGACAAAAAGATTATATTATATACAACTGTACAATGATTTGAAAAGTTTCCAAACACTCCTATGAAGTCACAACACATCATATTTCAGAACAAAAATAGCAAGAAATGATAGTGTCGTGTTCTTTTCCAAATCGAACCAGATTACACATGAGTATATACATGAAAACAAAGTGAGCGTACTCACTTTATACCCCAAAAGCTCTACGCACCAAGCCTTCAAGAGCTTACTGCCTCAAGCCGCTCTCATACTCTGTGGAAAATAAAACAAAACGGGTGAGCCACAGCCCAGTAGAGGAATGCGTAAAAGCAAGTAATGCCCAAGTAAGGTTTAAAATGAGTAAAACCTAAACAATACTTAAAATTGCTGAGCACATACTTAACCAAAATATCGAAGGCTTTACAAAGCAGTACACAATAGAATTCATCTAAAGTACAAACAAATTAAAAAATATTCTACTGAGAGGGTTCTACTATTTGTCGAGGTTTATCAGAAAACCACCCTATCGTCCCGGACGATCTTCCGCAGGTCACCATTAGTATGGATTGCCCCTAAAGGGCCCGACAATCTCAGCAGTAGAATTCAAATCAAAGAAGTGCTCAACACAATCGATGGATAAGTTACAAACATCGTTAAGTATGAGTAACAATCAAACCATCCCAAATGTCAATTCATAAACCATGAAAAGTTACTTACCTTGCATAAAACAAGCATTAAATTACAAGGAAGTACAAAATTATTTTGCTGGGCATTAACTCCAAACCATCCAATACACCAAATCACCGTATTTGTGTAACAAATTCATTTCAAACCGCTTAGACTCAACATTTCAAGGGACTTGATACAAGTAAGAAATCCAACAATTCTCATAGCTTTATAAACTGTAGAATACTTCAGTTTAGGTAAATATACTAAAAAGAGAGTAAATTCAGTTGCTAGAATAACCAAAGATGTATAAGTAAAACAACAACGAAATTTCAGAAGTTTCAGTTCACCTAACTTTGTTTTTCGAAAAGCTCAGAGAACTCACTACTCAATGAAATTGAGTGTTCCTTGGATCATTGAAAACAATAGAAGACAAGCTTTCAAATAAAAATATAATAAAATTTAATGGGTGCTGTAGCTGTATCCAAATACTTCAACAAAACTGGACAGTACGTAAGCTTTTCGAGACTGCAGTTTCGGCTGTCTACTTTCAAAAATTTGTGCAATATTCGTTACACAAAGAAATTCAGAGAAAATGGTACCATTTGAAAGCTAAGAATTACCACTTTAACATAAAAATGATAAACACAGGTAATGAGGTTCATAACTATGTTCAAACATCTTAACAAAACGGAACAGCTGCGCAATCCTTCAGAAAAGTCAGTTTTTGCCGTCTGCAATCAAAAATTTGTGAAAAAATCATTACCTAATGAAATTCAACAAATTTGGTCTTGTTAGAAAGATAAGAAATCCCTCTTCAACCTAAAAATCATAAGCAAAGGCAATAAGGTATGAAACTGTGCGTATAAGTCTCGACAAAGCAGAACAGTAAGAAGCTCTTCAGAAAAATTCAGTTTTGATAGTTTGCAATCCAAAATTCGTGTAAAAATCATCATAGAACGGAATTTAGCAAACTTGATTTCGTTAGAAAGCTGTGAGAGTCCTCTTCAACATAAAAATAAGAGGAGAATATGTTGAAGTATGTATCTATATGAAAATATCATGACCAAACAGTACAGCTACAGGAGTTTCAGAATTTCAGTTTTCCAACAAGTTCATGAGATTGTTTCAAAAATAAATCGTTGATCCAAGAGAACAAAATAAATATTAAATACCCAATTCAACAATTTGATGAAACAACAACTTCCTATTTAGGTTGAATTAAACATGGAGTTGGAATAAAATTAGGGCAAGTTGAAATCATGACATCAATGAACTATTAGAATGAAAACAAATTAAACCAACCCCATCAAATTCAGAGCAAACCCATCAATTTCAATCATAAACATGACCAATTTATAAAAATTGAGAACAAAACTTCATAAGAAACAAACTGAAAAGAGGAAGAAATCCCCTACCTTTTGCGCAATACACGAATCCAAAGCAACCAACTTGAATTAGACAAGCAAACGATATGAACCAAGCTTCAAATTCCAAATTTTAAGACAAAACTGATTTTTCTTTTGCTGTAGAAAGGAATGCAGGTTAAGAGTGAAAACAAATGTATGAATTCCATGAAATTCAGTAGCAAAGCTTATCTATGAGGGCAAAAAGTCTGAAATACCCCCCCTTTTCAACACAAATTCGACACACATCTTTGTATGTGTCCTTTCTACAGCGAGTTTGAGCACAAGTAAAATATTAGTAGATGTATACCCTACGGGAAGGCTCACACGAAAAGAAACATAGTTTCTCAAACAAATTTAACTAGGTTTTATGCATCATAGCGATACATTCAGCTTTCGAATCCAATTGGATTGGCTCACACCCTATTATTTTAAATAAAAAAAAACTTGGGTACTACATCATTACCCACTTGAAAAGAATTTCGTCCCGAAATTCAAAACAAAGAAAGAGGCTAACGAATGTTACCTCTTAGCAACTCCGGATATTTTTCCCGGATTTCAGATTCTAGCTCCCACGTCATCTCTTCGGAGTTGTGATGTTGCCAAATCATCTTCACCAATTTGATCGTCTTGTTACGTAAGACTTGCTCTTTAGAATCAACTACTCGTAACGGCCTCTCCTCATAGGTCACATCTTCATTCAGTTGAATGTCTTGCCATTCAATGATGTGAGATGGATCCGCATGGTATTTCCGAAGCATGGAAACGTGAAACACGTTATGGACAGCTGCTAGCGATGTTGGTAAGGCTAACCTATAAGCTACTTCACCTATACGCTGCAGAATTTCAAATGGCCCAATATAACGTGGTGCCAATTTACTTTTCTTACCAAATCTTTTTATACCAGGCCTTGGGCTGACTTTTAAAAATACGTGGTCTCCAACTCCAAATTCTAGAGGTCTTCTTCTTTGATCGGCATAGCTTTTCTGCCTACTTTGAGCTGTTCTTAGACGATCTTGGATAACTTTTATCTTTTCGGTAGTTTCCTTAACAACGGCTGGTCCCATTACACTCCTTTCACTGACCTCTGCCCAACACAATGGTGTTCTACACGGTCTACCATATAAAGCTTCAAATGGTGCCATCCCAATGCTAGATTGGTAGCTGTTATTGTAGGCAAACTCCACAAGTGGTAGCTGTTCACTCCAATTCCCTTTAAACTCCAATGCACAAGCCCTAAGCATATCTTCCAACACTTGGATTGTTCTCTCTGACTGTCCATCTGTCTGGGGGTGAAATGCACTACTCATACTCAGTGTACTTCCCATGGATAACTGAAATCTTTCCCAGAATTTAGATGTAAACAATGGATCTCTGTCTGAAACAATCGATAATGGAATACCATGCAGTTTAACAATTTCTCGGATATACAAATTACTGAGAGTAGTAATGTTATCTGTTTGCCTCACTGGAAGGAAATGAGCTGATTTGGTAAGTCGATCAATGATCACCCACACACTATCTCTGCCCTGCTGTCCCTTTGGTAATCCTCTTACGAAATCCATGGCAATGGAATCCCATTTCCACTCTGCAATTGGTAACGGTTGAAGTGGTCCTGCTGGTCGTTGATGCTCAGCCTTCACTTGTTGACACGTAAGACATCTGGACACAAACAAAGCAATATCCTTCCTCATACCTCTCCACCAAAACTGACGTCTCAAGTCGTAATTCATCTTTGTGCTTCCTGGGTGGAGTGTGAGTACAGATTCATGAGCCATTGTTAAGATTTCTTTTCGCAAATGTTCATCATATGGTACACACAATCTTCCTTTAAAGTAAATACCTCCATTAGTCCCTAAAGACCAATTTTCTGGTGCCTCTCCCACACTTAATTTTCCTCTTACTTCTTGTAGACTGATATCAGTAGATTGAGCTTCAATTACCCTCTTCACAATCTCAGGTACTACTGCCAAGTGATACAAAAATGCCTTTTCATCATCGAGATCAACAAAAAGATCCAAATTTCTCACATCTTCTATCATCCTCAATGAAGCTATTGAACCACAATCCTTTCTACTAAGTGCATCTGCTACTACATTTCCCTTCCCCGGATGATAATTCAAAGTAAACTCATAATCCTTCAAGAGTTCAAACCATCTTCTTTGCCTCATGTTCAAGTCTTTTTGTGTAAACATATACTTCAAACTCTTGTGATCTGAGAATACAATAAAATTCTCCCCATAAAGATAATGCCTCCATAATTTAAGTGCAAACACCACTGCTGCCAACTCCAAGTCATGAGTAGGATAATTCTTCTCATGAGTCTTCAACTGTCGTGAGGCATAAGCGATTACCTTTCCCTTCTGCATAAGAACCCCTCCTAAACCAATTCCCGACGCATCACAAAACACTTCATACCCGAGTCCCGGTTCAGGTGTGGTTAAAATTGGTGCTGATGTCAATCTGTGTTTTAACTCTTCAAATGATTTCTCACATTCATTTGTCCATTCAAACTTTACACCTTTCTTGGTTAAACGAGTAAGTGGTACAGCCAACCTTGAAAAGTTCTCCACAAACCGTCTATAATAACCTGCCAATCCCAAGAAACTTCTAACCTCAAATACATTTTTCGGTGATTTCCATTCAACTACAGCCGCAATCTTCCCTGGATCCACAGCAATACCTTGACCAGAAATTACATGACCCAAGAATAACACTTTTGATATCCAAAATTCACATTTACTTCTTTTGGCATACAACTTATGTTCTTTCAAAGTCTGTAGCACAATCTGAAGATGCTTCTCATGCTCGTCTTCACTCTTTGAGTAAACAAGAACATCATCTATAAACACTACCACAAATTGATTGAGATAAGGCCTGAAAACTCTATTCATCAAGTCCATGAAAGCTGCAGGTGCATTCGTCAATCCAAATGGCATTACAAGAAACTCATAGTGCCCATAACAAGTCCCAAATGCTGTTTTCATAATATCCTCTTCTCGTATTCTCATTTGATGATACCCCATACGAAGATCAATCTTAGAAAAACACATTGCTCCCTTCAACTGATCAAACAAATCATCTATTCGCGGTAAAGGATACTTATTCTTGATAGTCACTTGATTTAGCTTCCGGTAATCTATACACATCCTCATTGTCCCATCTTTCTTCAAAACAAACAAAACTGGAGCTCTCCATGGTGATGTGCTTGGTCTGATGAACCCCAATTCAAATAACTCATCAAGTTGCTTCCGTAACTCCTTCATTTCCTTTGGCGCCATACGATAAGGAGATAAAGAAATTGGTGTAGTTCCAGGCTGTACTTCGATCACAAAATCAATTTCTCTCTTTGGTGGTAATCCTGGCAATGCTTCTGGGAATACATCTGGAAATTCTCGAACAACTCTAGTATCTTCCATTACCTTACTGATAACATCCTCCTCTTCTAAAAACGCCAAACATGCCATATGTTCCTCCATCTCATCTCGTCGCTTCTTACCTGGAAGTGATGGAGTCATAATCTTCCATCTCTCTCCTTGAACAAAAACACGATTCCCATTCATTGTCAGAAAAGAAATTTTCTTTTCAGAACAATGCAATATTGCCTGGTTCTGTGACATCCAATCCATACCTATAATAACATCATATTCCTGCATTCTCATAGGTATAAGGTTGATAGACACTCTATGGTTTCCAAGGGTTAGCTCACAATCCTTACATACCTTACTAATACTAACAACACTTCCAAGTGGCGAAGATACACTCAAATTAAATCCCAAAGAATCATAATTTAAACCTAAATATGCAGCTAAGTGAAGGGATAAAAATGAATGAGTAGCACCCGTATCGAACAAAACTTTAGCATGGGAACTGAAAATTAAGAAGTTACCCTCGATGACGTTGTTCTCTGCCCCTCCATTACCCTCTGCAACATAATTAAGTTTTCCTTGCACATTAGGTTGCCTGGGTTGGAACGCTGGTGTAACTAATGCGTGGATCGATTCTGTGGTCTCCCGCCAACATTCTGATTACGTGGCTGAATTTGTGGTCTACCTCCAACGTTTTGATTACGTGGCTGATTATTGTTCTGTGGCTTTGGCTTAGCTGGAAGAGGACATTCTCTAGCAAAATGACCCACTTGGCCACAATTATAACACTCTGACCCAGTCTTGTTGTTCTTCTTTGCAACATAATCAGTACGTGGCCGCTTAGGTGTTGCTGGTGGGTTTGGCTTCACCTTTTTCTTCTTGTCTGATTCTTCTCTTTCCTTCAGTATTTGAACCCAATTAGCTTCAACAGCTAATGCAGTTCTTAGAACCCTCTTATAAGTAATATGTTGATGACTAACCACCCTATCTCGAATGGGTGCCTTCAAAGCACTCTCCAACTTACGTGCCTTCAACTCCTGTGTTGGTACAAGATGTGTTGCATATCGTTCTAACTCCGCAAACTTCTTATCCAGCTGAGTTACTGTCATATCCCCTTGCTGTAAGAACATAAACTCCATACATTTTGCAGCTTTGGCAGTAGGCGGAAAATATTGTTCTAAAAATAATTTTACAAAGTTTTTCCAACTCATCCTTGACATATCCTCCATTCTCTGAACAGATTCCCACCAATTGTCTGCATCTCCATGAAACATATATGTAGCGAACCTGACTTTATCTTTTTCTGGAACTAACATAGCCTTGAACTCCTTTTGTATATTCTGCAACCATTTTTCAGCAACTATCGGCTCTTCCGTTCCATGAAATATGCCATCAGGTCCTAAGAATTTCTTAAATCTTCGCACATCAACTTCCTGACTGGGTTTGTTCTGCCTTTCCATTGCAGTAGCCATAGTCTTCATGGAACCTGACAACTCTACCAAATTCTTCTCTATAATCTTAGTCCTCTTACTATGCCCCTTCATCTTCTTATTTGGACCAGAATGAGATGAACTCGCTATATTTGACATCTACAAATCAAACTCTCACACGGTTAGTTTTGTTAGTAATTGCTCATTACTAACAGACCAATCATATACATATCATGTCATCTGGTTGTTTTCTCAAAGTTCCAAGATAAAAAAAAACTGAACTTTAGTTTCATAAATTCAACAATAGAATCAACATTTCAATCTTTGAAATTCTAACCATAACAAAGTAAAATTGCGGAAAATTCTACATACAAAACAATAAAAATCCCAAAGCAAATCGAAACGTTTGCTCTGATACCAACTGTGACAGTCCAGATTTTTTTTTTTTTTTTTTTTTTTTTTCACTTCCGTTTGACTATGGAGTTTAGTCAATCGGCAAGTTCCAAAACTCCTGA
Organism: Papaver bracteatum; assembly: GCA_023529315.1. NCBI lineage: Eukaryota > Viridiplantae > Streptophyta > Magnoliopsida > Ranunculales > Papaveraceae > Papaver > Papaver bracteatum. Next base: position 968,174 of record JAJJWX010004447.1, on the reverse strand, counting down.
ACTGCCATTTGGGGTAAAAACAGTGGAAACAAGAGTAAGACGTACGTTTTTACTAAACAAGATAATAGTAAAGATATTTATTTACATTAGACCAGTAACCCAAAAAGAGTGACAAAAAGATTATATTATATACAACTGTACAATGATTTGAAAAGTTTCCAAACACTCCTATGAAGTCACAACACATCATATTTCAGAACAAAAATAGCAAGAAATGATAGTGTCGTGTTCTTTTCCAAATCGAACCAGATTACACATGAGTATATACATGAAAACAAAGTGAGCGTACTCACTTTATACCCCAAAAGCTCTACGCACCAAGCCTTCAAGAGCTTACTGCCTCAAGCCGCTCTCATACTCTGTGGAAAATAAAACAAAACGGGTGAGCCACAGCCCAGTAGAGGAATGCGTAAAAGCAAGTAATGCCCAAGTAAGGTTTAAAATGAGTAAAACCTAAACAATACTTAAAATTGCTGAGCACATACTTAACCAAAATATCGAAGGCTTTACAAAGCGAGACACAATAGAATTCATCTAAAGTACAAACAAATTAAAAAATATTCTACTGAGAGGGTTCTACTATTTGTCGAGGTTTATCAGAAAACCACCCTATCGTCCCGGACGATCTTCCGCAGGTCACCATTAGTATGGATTGCCCCTAAAGGGCCCGACAATCTCAGCAGTAGAATTCAAATCAAAGAAGTGCTCAACACAATCGATGGATAAGTTACAAACATCGTTAAGTATGAGTAACAATCAAACCATCCCAAATGTCAATTCATAAACCATGAAAAGTTACTTACCTTGCATAAAACAAGCATTAAATTACAAGGAAGTACAAAATTATTTTGCTGGGCATTAACTCCAAACCATCCAATACACCAAATCACCGTATTTGTGTAACAAATTCATTTCAAACCGCTTAGACTCAACATTTCAAGGGACTTGATACAAGTAAGAAATCCAACAATTCTCATGGCTTTATAAACTGTAGAATACTTCAGTTTAGGTAAATATACTAAAAAGAGAGTAAATTCAGTTGCTAGAATAACCAAAGATGTATAAGTAAAACAACAACAGAAATTTCAGAAGTTTCAGTTCACCTAACCTGTTTTCGAAAAGCTCTGTAGAACTCACTACTCAATGAAATTGAGTGTTCCTTGGATCATTGAAAAGAATAGAAGACAAGCTTTCAAATAAAAATATAATAAAATTTAATGGGTGCTGTAGCTGTATCCAAATACTTCAACAAAACTGGACAGTACGTAAGCTTTTCAGAGACTGCAGTTTCGGCTGTCTACTTTCAAAAATTTGTGCAATATTCGTTACACAAAGAAATTCAGAGAAAATGGTACCATTTGAAAGCTAAGAATTACCACTTTAACATAAAAATGATAAACACAGGTAATGAGGTTCATAACTATGTTCAAACATCTTAACAAAACGGAACAGCTGCGCAATCCTTCAGAAAAGTCAGTTTTTGCCGTCTGCAATCAAAAATTTGTGAAAAAATCATTACCTAATGAAATTCAACAAATTTGGTCTTGTTAGAAAGATAAGAAATCCCTCTTCAACCTAAAAATCATAAGCAAAGGCAATAAGGTATGAAACTGTGCGTATAAGTCTCGACAAAGCAGAACAGTAAGAAGCTCTTCAGAAAAATTCAGTTTTGATAGTTTGCAATCCAAAATTCGTGTAAAAATCATCATAGAACGGAATTTAGCAAACTTGATTTCGTTAGAAAGCTGTGAGAGTCCTCTTCAACATAAAAATAAGAGGAGAATATGTTGAAGTATGTATCTATATGAAAATATCATGACCAAACAGTACAGCTACAGGAGTTTCAGAATTTCAGTTTTCCAACAAGTTCATGAGATTGTTTCAAAAATAAATCGTTGATCCAAGAGAACAAAATAAATATTAAATACCCAATTCAACAATTTGATGAAACAAAAACTTCCTATTTAGGTTGAATTAAACATGGAGTTGGAATAAAATTAGGGCAAGTTGAAATCATGACATCAATGAACTATTAGAATGAAAACAAATTAAACCAACCCCATCAAATTCAGAGCAAACCCATCAATTTCAATCATAAACATGACCAATTTATAAAAATTGAGAACAAAACTTCATAAGAAACAAACTGAAAAGAGGAAGAAATCCCCTACCTTTTGCGCAATACACGAATCCAAAGCAACCAACTTGAATTAGACAAGCAAACGATATGAACCAAGCTTCAAATTCCAAATTTTAAGACAAAACTGATTTTTCTTTTGCTGTAGAAAGGAATGCAGGTTAAGAGTGAAAACAAATGTATGAATTCCATGAAATTCAGTAGCAAAGCTTATCTATGAGGGCAAAAAGTCTGAAATACCCCCCCTTTTCAACACAAATTCGACACACATCTTTGTATGTGTCCTTTCTACAGCGAGTTTGAGCACAAGTAAAATATTAGTAGATGTATACCCTACGGGAAGGCTCACACGAAAAGAAACATAGTTTCTCAAACAAATTTAACTAGGTTTTATGCATCATAGCGATACATTCAGCTTTCGAATCCAATTGGATTGGCTCACACCCTATTATTTTAAATAAAAAAAAACTTGGGTACTACAAGAAGAACGAGGATTCTCCCCAAACTTCTGAGGTACCTATTCCTAACTCTAAAACTCCGGTTTCTACTTATGTTCCTCCTTTACCTTTTCCTCGCAGATTTGCAAATTCTAAGAAGGAGGCACTATAAAAGTAGATTTTAGACGTTCTTAAGAAGATTCATGTGAACATACCACTCATTGATGCTATTAAGCAAGTTCCAAAGTATGCAAAAGTGTTGAAGGATTTGTGTACCAATAAGAAAAGGCTCAAAGGTAATGAAGTTCTTAGTGTGGTGGAGAATGCTTCGGCGATCTTACAACACAAACTCCCACTGAAATGCAAAGACCCGGGTAGCTTTGATATTCCCGTAAAAATTGGTAACACTACATTTGACAAAGCAATGTTAGACTTAGGTGCATCCGTTAATGTTATGCCTGCATCTATGTATAAGTCACTTGAGTTAGGTCCTCTCAAAAAGGCTGAAATTGTGTTGCAATTAGCCGATCGCTCTAATATCTACCCAATGGGTATTGTTGAGGATGTTCTTGTGCAGGTTAATCAACTAGTATTTCCAGCAGTTTTTTGTGTTTTAGAGATGGATGAAGGTTCACCGGACTCGTCTCTTCCATTGCTACTTGGGCGTCCCTTCATGAAAATGGCGAAGACCATTATTAATGTGGATAAGGGAACGCTAACTATGGAGTTTGATGGAGAAGTAATATGTTTCAACATTTTCGAGACGATGAGATATCCTAGTGATGTCCACTCTTGCTTCTTCATTGATGTGTTGGATACATTGGCACAACAAATGTTTGAATTGAATGGTGATGATGCTTTGGAAACCGTTCTAACTACATCCATTGATAATGGTGTAGAGTGTGGTAATGAGGTTAAAGAAGCCCTTGGTGATCTCAACTCACTACAAGGATGCCCGGAAACTCATAATATCTCTTTTATTTCTTTACCATGCAGTGATGAAAAACTTTTACCTTCTATTGTTAAATCTCCAAAGTTAGAATTGAAACCTCTTCCTAGTCACCTAAAGTACTTGTACTTGGGTGAAAATGAAGAGTTACCTGTGATTGTTTCTAACAAGCTTAGTGAATTACAGGAGAAAAAACTTCTAAGGGTGCTAAGGAAGCACAAGACGGCCATAGGATGGACAATTGCCGATATTAAGGGTATAAGCCCTGCCGTTTGCATGCATAAAATTCGTTTGGAGGACGATGCAAAGCCTACAAGGGAAGCGCAGCGTCGTTTGAACCCTCCTATGATGGAAGTTATGAAAAAGGAGATACTCAAGCTTTTGGAAGTGGGTGTTATCTATCCCATATCCGATAGCAAGTGGGTGAGCCCGGTACAAGTTGTACCAAAGAAATCAGGTGTGACCGTGGTGGAGAATGATGAGAATGAACTTGTCCCAACTCGTGTGCAAACCGGTTGGAGGGTTTGTATTGATTATAGGAAATTGAATGCCACTACTAGAAAAGATCACTTTCCATTACCTTTTATTGATCAAATGCTTGAATGTTTAGCTGGACACTCTTATTATTGCTTCCTTGATGACTATTCAGGTTATAATCAGATTGTGATAGCACCAGAGGATCAAGAGAAAACCACTTTCACTTGTCCTTTCGGTACTTTTTCTTATCGAAGGATGCCTTTTGGCTTGTGCAATGCTCCAGCTACTTTTCAAAGGTGTATGGTAAGTATATTTTCGGAATATGTTGAAAACATAATCGAAGTGTTCATGGACGACTTTAGTGTCTTTGGTGATTCATTTGACCTTTGTTTGAACAATTTGTCACTAATCCTTGAATGATGTGTTGAAACAAATCTTGTGCTTAATTGGGAGAAGTTCCATTTTATGGTAACTCATGGCATAGTTTTAGGCCATATAGTATCTTCTAAAGGCTTGGAAGTTGATAAATCTAAGATAGACCTTATTCGTGCTCTAACCCCTCCCACTACGGTGAGGGAGATACGCTCTTTTCTTGGTCATGCAGGTTTCTATCGTAGATTCATCAAGGATTTTTCCAAGATAGCATCACCACTTTGTACTTTATTGCAAAAAGATGTGGTTTTTAACTTTGACGAAAAGTGTGTGGCGGCATTCAATCGTTTGAAAGAACTTTTGATTTCAGCCCCTATAATTAAACCACCGGATTGGAGCAAGCCTTTTGAACTCATGTGTGATGCAAGTGAATATGCGGTTGGTGCGGTGCTTGGGCAGCGTGTGGGGAAGATACCTCATGCCATTTATTATGCTTATAGAATGTTAAATGAAGCCCAACAAAACTACACTACCACTGAAAAAGAGTTATTAGCTATTGTTTTTGCTTTGGAAAAGTTCCGCTCTTATCTAATTGGTACAAAAGTTGTTGTCTTTTCAGATCATGTAGCACTTAGGTACTTGCTTACAAAGAAATAGGCGAAACCGAGGCTCATACGGTGGATTTTACTCTTGCAAGAGTTTGATATAGAAATCAAGGACAAGAAAGGAATTGAGAACACCGTTGCGGATCATTTGAGCCGTCTTGCTGTGGACAAGGAAGCTATCCCGTTGCGTGAAAGTTTCCCGGATGAGCAACTATTCTCAATTGCGTTTACGGAACCATGGTATGCGGATATTGTTAATTACTTGGTGTCTAAACAAATCCCAAAGAATTTGTCTCGTGCTGAGAGGGAAAAACTTAAGAGGTTAGGAAACCAATATATATGGGATGATCCATACTTTTGGAAACATGGCAGCGACCAAGTCATACGAAGGTGCGTTCCCGAATCTAAATTTAACTCTATCTTGTCTTTTTGTCACTCTTATGCTTGCGGAGGACATTTTGGGAGTAAAAGAACAGCTCACAAGGTACTTGAAAGCGGTTTTTATTGGCCAACCTTATTTAAGGATGCACATATATTTTGCACAACTTGTGATAGGTTCCAAAGAACAGGCAATCTAGGTGCCCGAAATCAAATGCCACAAACTTTTATTCAATTTATTGAAGTTTTTGATGTATGGGGTATTGATTTTATGGGTCCTTTTGTCAACTCCCATGGGAATTTTTATATCATACTTGCTGTTGATTATGTGTCGAAATGGGTGGAAGCTAAGGCCACCCCAACTAATGATTCTAAAGTGGTTTCAGATTTTGTGCAAGCTAACATTTTTGCAAGGTTTGGAATTCCAAGAGCCATAATTAGCGATGGGGTTCTCACTTCAAAAACAAGTTCTTACAAGGATTGTTGAAGAAGTACAATGTGTCGCACAAGATTGCAACACCTTATCATCCCCAAACCAATGGACAAGCCGAGGTGTCGAACCGAGAGGTGAAATCCATTCTAGAAAAGACGGTGAATCCAACAAGGAAAGATTGGAGCATGCGACTTAATGATGCTTTGTGGGCTTATAGAACCACATACAAAACACCTATTGGGATGTCTCCTTTTAGGATTGTGTACGGTAAACCTTGTCACCTACCCGTTGAGATTGAACATAAGGCGTTTTGGGCTATTAAGCAATGCAATTTGGAGTTAAATGGTGCTGGAAAACAAAGGAAGTTGTAACTCCAAGATCTAGAAGAGTTGCGCAATGATGCATTTGAAAGCTCGCGCATTTACAAGGAGAAAACTAAGGTATTTCATGATTCTATGATTACTAGAAAACAATTTTGTGTTGGGCAGAAAGTGCTTTTGTTTAATTCTCGCTTGCAATTATTTCCGGGTAAACTAAGGTCACGTTGGATTGGACCTTTTATTGTTACTAATGTGTTTTCTCATGGTGCAGTAGAAATTCGTAGTATTGCTACAGGAAAGGAGTTTAAAGTGAATGGACACCGGCTGAAACCATATTATGAGAACTTTACTTCCGAAGTTGTGGAAGGTGTGAACTTCGTGGAAGCACTCCCTCTGGAGAAGTCTTAGCAAACAAGGAGAACGTCGGGCTGACGACTTTAAACCAAGCGCTAAGTGGGAGGCAACCCACCGGTTTTGTATCTTTACCCTTATCTTTTTATTTTTAAGCATTTTATCTTTATTTTCTTGTTTTTGCATATCATTTGCGGAATTTCCCACCTTGAACTCTCTTTGGATGATTCAATTTTACATTGAAGACAATGTAAAGTTTAAGTGTGGGGGAGCATTTATATGTTTGTATAGTTTGTTTTAGTGTGTTTTATGCATTTATAAAAAAAAATCAGAAAAATAGAAAAAACAAGAAAAAAAATTGTGCTTTTTGAACTCCGAAATCTAGAAAATTGTGCCTTTAGGATGACACCATTAGTGGATGGAACCATTTTGAATGCAGGAGTTGAGGAACCAATTAACTAAACAGGATGAACATAGCTCAGAAATCACAATTAACATGATAGTTGTTACCATATCTCGGAATATCACCATATCACATTCTATTTTTATTTTTCCATATTTATCTATTGTTCTCTAAGTGCTTTGGTGGGTCACTAAACATCGACGTGTTATTACTGCTAGGATGAAATAGAGTGATTGAGTTACTAGAAAAAGAAAAAAATATATAAAAAAAGAAAAAGAAAAAAAGACCGACCAATTAGACCAAAACGGAATAAAATGACACTTGGGAATAGCGGTATGAGTGAAACGTAGTCCCTGTCTCCGTCGCCTAAACAAGCGTGGAATGCAGGATCCAAGGCAACTATCATGTACTTGCTGACAAGAAGCATGCGCTTGGATACAGTTTGATCCAATCATGTTGTCTAAAAAAATATTTAAAAAAAAATTGAAAAAGAGAAAAAGAAAAAGAAAAAGAAAAGAAAGTATTATATTTGGTTGAATAAAGTCACTTCTGGTTCCCTTGTATATTCCAGTGAGTTGATGTAGAATTCAAACCAAGTAGCTCAATCCAATAGGAATAGGTTCATCTTAGAAGTGACCTTCAGACAGATATGGGAAACATCGAACACTTGTGAACATTCGCCAACATCTATTTCTATATCCATCTTCTTAATCTTTCCATTGTGATTGTGGTTTGTTAGTTTCCGAGTATTGTGGCTTGTCCGACTATCTAATTAGAGTTTATTTACTAATATATGAATTGAATTGTGCAAGGTACCTCCTCCTTTAGTCATTTTGGATTCGTTCATTGATTTGTCACAAATAGACGGAATTGGAAATATAGGTTTTGTAGGTAGACCTCTTGTAAACCTTCACAAGACTATAACTCGTCCACTAGGGACACCTAGGGGTTTAAAGGCTTGTTATTTATGTTAAAATTAACCGTAGCCTCGACGTCACGGAGTTGTTGTATTTTATTTTTGTTTGATTTTCTCGAGGACTAGCAAAGTCTAAGTGTGGGGGAATTTGAAAGGTGTGATAAACACCTAATTTTATATCTAGTATTTATGATTTCTTTGCGAGTTTTCATGTAAATTATGTATCTTATGTGTGAGTTTGAGTTTATTAGGTGCTCTGGAGTCACACGGAGGAAAAGAAGAAGAAACCAGCCGTTTAGAGCGAAAAGGACAAAGTCGTCGTTTCATAGGCGAACGCTATCTGGAGCCCAGTCACGGTTAAGGGGCAACTCTACTTGAAGAAGTACTAAACATGGACTAGTCGAGGTTAAGGGGCTACTGTTGTAGCTACCCCTTATCAGAAGAGACCAGTTTCCAATAACAATTTCATTTCTATAACCCTAAAACGAGAATTCCATTTCTTGTTTTCACAACACCTGAAATTCACAAAAAAAGAAAAAAACTACGCAGCAGCCCTGAAATTGAGGGAGAAATCAGAGAACCAGAAAATGAGAGAAATTAAGAGATCGAGAAATGGAAGGGATCGATGGGATTGCTGGGAGATTTATGAAATTCAGGAGAAGATCGAAGGCAAGATAAGAAAACGAGTAGATGGGTGTTCATCAAAATGGTGGATTGAAGGATTGGGTGGAGATCGGTTTTTGGGGTTCGATTGAACATGAAGAATAACAGAGAAGATAGGGGTTCTGTCTGAATGTTGTTATTGATTCAAAGATGAAACTAATGGCGCTATTGACATGGGTTTAGGGTCTGCTTCTGAATCTGAAATGATGAAGGAATTGGGGGTTTTGATTCCGGTTCTGTAATAATGAGTTGGTGATGACCTGAGCAGTTTATCTTTATGGAACTGAAGCTCAAGTGGTGCAGTTCAAGAGAGGAAGCAGTGCACAGTGGTGTTTGAGAGAGTTATTGTTCGTACTGGTACTGCAGGCAAGGAAGCAGAGCTGGTGCAGTTTATGGCTGTGCTTGGTGAGAAAATGCAGGTGCCTGAGATGGTATTGGCTGGTGCTTGTTGTGGAAGTTACAGGGAGAACATGAATAAATGTTGGGGTCTGCTGTGTTGCTTCAGAGGTTAGGTGCGGCTGGAGATGGATACCATGAACACAGTAGTGGTGGTTGCTTGTGAGGGAGTTAGCTTGGAAAGTTTAAGCTGGTGCTGTTGGTTTGTTGCAGTTGAAGCCACAGGTGGTGACTTGAGATGGGTGTGCGGTGAACTGAGATAGGAGTGTTTATGTGGTGCAGTTACGCTAGGAATGAATGTTTGTAGCAGTTACAAGGTGCACTTGAGAAGTTGGGGAATTGCAGGAGCAAGTGAAGCCACTGCAGTTACAGTCAAGTTCATGGTGTTGTTGTGTTGCAAATGTTTTGGGATTTGGAAGCTACAGATTGCAGCTCAAACTGAGATGGTGTTAGGGAAGCTGTTTGAGGTGTTGGAATGGTCTTGATACAGCGGTTGAGTTGCGGTTCAAGTGGAAGCTATGGTTTAGAGAAATATGTTGTGGTTATGGCATTTTGTTGGTGATTTGTTTTGGAGGAATGAGTTGCAGGAGTGCAAAGAAGGCTTGAGTCAAGATGCTGGTGATTATGAGAGCAATGGACTGATGGTGGTTGTTGCAGGAACTATTTAATGTAATTGCATGGGACAGATGTAGCTGACACTGAGATATTGTAGCATTAAATGAGAGTATTGTAAGGAAGCTGAGGTAATTGAGGTTATGCCCAGTCTTGCACCTGCAATGGATTGAGGCAATGGCTAGTAAAATGGTGGAGAAGGTCAGTGAGGCTGTAATGAAAGATGAGTCTGAGCTGATGTTGGTGATGTGGTCTGTGTTGGTAATGGAATGTGGTTTGAGCAGGTGATGGATTACAGGGCATTGGTGGTTGGAAGCATTGCAGGTGGAGGTTACTAAGATTAGTGGTGTTTACCAAAGAGAAGCTGGAGGAATTTAAAAGCTGCAGGGACTTGTATGGTTATGAAATGTGTAGCAGGCATATGGAATTGAGCTGAGTTTAGGAGGGGCCAGGTCACTGGTGGAATGAGATGAATGAAGCTACAGAAAGAATGTTATGTGTGTGTGAAAATGCAGAGAATGGTTATATTTACTTGGTATTAAGATGGAATGGAGTATAAGATGAAGCAGAGCCATCATGGATGGCAGAGATGCAGTTCACTGCAATCATGGTGCAACAGTGTATGGCATGTGCAAGTAGCCTGGCTAGGAATAGTCAGCCGAGTCAGACAGCTGATTCGATTTGAACTCAGCTAACTGGGTGTCTAACTCAGCTCCCTTGACCAGGTTGACTAACAGAAGACCTTTATGTCAACGATTAACCTTAACGGAGTCATGCCGGAATATTCCGTCGAATATACCAGTGACAGTGACAAATTCAGATGACCGATGACAACTTTCCGGCCAATTTCCAGCCAAAAACCCAGTTTTCCGACGAGCGTTTTTGGGACAAATTTTCTACATGGGTTTCTCTCACACGTGGGCTTGGTGGATTTCCAACTAATAGACTTTGAAGACAAAACCTATTTTTGGAAGGAGAAAAGGCTATAAAAAGGAAGTTTTCTACACAATTTTATACAACGTTTTATTCTATTCTTGGAGCTTTTGCAGAGAACTACTTCTAGGGTTTGCTTTCTTTTATGTTTCATCTTATTTCTTTGAATATTATGATGATGAACTCCATGAATATGAGTAGCTAAATACAATAATTGGTTATGGGATAAAAAGTTGATTTCTTCAAGCATGTTATTTGATTCTATGAATTAGTTTTGTCTCAATTTTATCGTTTATGATTCATTGTTTTATTAACATATGATTTGAATGCTAGTTTGGTTGAGTCCGGAATCAATTGGATTTGTTTTCATCTCTAAAGCTATATTAGGGTTTTCAATACGTAAAAGTTGTTATCTATGATTTCTAGTAGCATCTTGTGGTTAATACTTGTAGTGATACATCTTTTTAATCGCATATGAATCATAACCTTTGTTAAAACAAATTAGTGCTTTTACACATTTGTTTGCATCGATTAGTCTTATTTCATAGAACTTATTGCTCTTAGGGAGTTAAATCTAATTGTGTTTTTACACTTTAGGTTGCTTTTTAAGAAGATTTCACAATAGCATCTTTTAATGTTGTTTGTGATAAAATCAGGAAATAAACGGGATACTCTTGCGATCAAGATATCCTAGGACTTTTGATAATTGAGAGATTAAATACCAATTCTAATCATAGATGAAAAATACATGTTTATGAATGATACTATCCCTTAACCAATATCTTTTCCTTATTGATTATTCCAACTATTTACCTTGCTTTATTTAGTATTATTACTTAGATAAAAACAAAAACACACCTTGGGTTATTTGGTTACTTAAGAATCTGAAAATTTCATAACAACAATCGCCTCTCTGTGGATACGAACTCTTTCTTATCGAATACTATATTCATAATTAGTAAAGTGAGGAAGCGAATTATTTTTGACGCATACGACACGCATCAATCTGTAGTCTTTTTGCAGGCAATAAAATGTTCCATCTTTGAGTATCTATCAACCACCACCGTGATTGAGTCATTACCTTTTGCAGTATGAGGTAAACCCATAATAAAATCCATACTTACATCTGCCCAAGGTGCATCAGATACTGGTCAAGGAGTACATAAACTAGTATTTTGAATTGTACCTTTAGAGTTTTGTCAAACCATGCACTTTAAGACTATTTATTATGTACATCACGCTTGAGTAAAGGCCAAAAATAGCGTTCTTCTACAAGAGAAATAGTTTTGTCACAACCAAAATGTCCACCAAGTCCACTTCCATGTAGTTTTGTAATAATATGAAGACGTAAAGATCCTTGAGGTATGCAAAGATGATTTCCTTTGAATAGAAAACCATCTTGAATGAGAAAATCATACACACTATGAGTTGTTCATATATTAATCTAAAATCTTCATCTTCAGCATATACATCTTTAATTTATTCAAAACCAAAACTATTATTACGAATAGGTTCAAGTAGATGAGCCCTCCTACTTAATGCACCAACAACTTGATTAGTTTTCCCAATTTTGTGCTTTACAGAAAATGTATATTTGTTGATAATAGATAACCAAGGAACATGCATTTTGTTTACCTTAGCAGGTGTTTGTAAAAAATTCAAAGCACGGTTGTCAGTATTGATAACAAATTGTCTGTGTATCAAATATGTATTACATTGTTTCTGAGCTTGAACTATAGCAAGTAATTCTAGTTCATAAGTAGACCATTTCTTTTGAGTATCAGAACTCATTTCATTGTGGAAAGCAACAAGATGATTTTATTGGGATAAAACTGCACCAATGCCAATGATGGAAGCATCACAATCTATCCCTGGTTTAGAAAAATAAGGCATAGATAGAACTGGAGTTGTACATAACTTTTGTTTAAGAGTATGAAAACTCTTATCATCTTTTTTGTCCAAACAAACCTTTCTTGTTTGAGACATTCAGTAAGAGGTGCTGCAAATAGTACTGAAGTTTCTAATAAATATTTTATAGAATGAAGCTAAGCCATGAAAACTTCTAACATCTCGAATATAAGTAGGAATAGGCCATTCATGTATAGATTTAATTTTAGAAGGATCAACATGTATACCCTCGTCAGAGATCACATAGCTTAAAAATGTAACTCTAGAAGATATGAAAATACACTTCTTAAAATTCACAAGCACAGTGTGATCTTGTAACACCTTAAAAACTTTGGAAATATGAATTAGTTATTTTTCACTCTGAATGTAAATCAAAATATCATTGACAAATTAACTAAGGAAGGGTTGTAAAACGTGATTCATACGACGCATGAAGGAGCTGGGAGCATTAGACAATCTAAAAGTCATAACAAGCCACTCATACAAACCTTCACGTGTTTTAAAAGTTGTCTTCCATTCATCTCCTTCTCATATACGTATTCAATGATAACCACTTCGTAAATCCAGTTTTGAAAATACCAAAGAACCAGCCAAAAAATATATCATGTCATCAATACGATAAATAAGAACCTATAAGAAATAGTGACTCAATTAAAATATCTACAATCTATACACATTCTCCATCCATTTTCTTTCATGGGCACTAAAAATGTAGCGCAAGTACAATGACTGTTGTTAGGCCTAATCAATCCTTTATCTAATAAATCATTAACTTGGCCTTGTAAAATTTCATGTTCATGTAAGGAATTATAAGGATTGTGTCAGGTTTGAGTCTCCGATCTTCCGTCCAAATCCTCTCTTGTTCATCTTCAAGAGTATCATCATCATCACTGTCTAGCTGTAACACTGAAACTTTTTTTCTAGGATTGTGAAGAAAGGTTTCATGTTGTTTCTTTTTCTTCAGTGCTTCTAAAAATTTCTCAGGAATATCATTAGTGTATACAAAACCATGTTTCTTAGAAGAAGATTCTCCTTGTTGTTTGAAAGATGAATCAAACGTTTTCTTTGGAGATTCAGAAGATTTTTCTGTTTGGATGTCAAGAACTTCCATAATTTTGGCTAACTATAAAGATACATCATCGAGTTTTTCTAGTTTGCCATTTATGTTTGTAATATCACCCTTGATGGTATCAACTTCAGAAGATAATTTAGTGAACCTAGTTTCTAAGGAATCAACCATAGAAAAGTTATCTGAAAAAGTATTATTTTTTTTAAGGGAGAAATAAAAAAATAAAAATAAACAGGGGTTGCAGAAGCAAATTAAACAAGATCTAAAAAAAGATGAAAATCTCAACTACTTACGAATGATACCAACTAATGAATAACAAAAAAGCAATAATGATTTTGCTGAGATACGAAAAGGATGAAAGAGAAACGAAGACAGATTGAAACAATTAAGGTTTCAAGAAGAACAAGAGGTTGAAAGTAAGATATTTTGTTTAGTTTCAATAATAATAATGTGTCTTAACTTGAAATAATACTCGACCTTATATAGGCATGAGACGGTCGACTTAATAACTAACTAAATAAATAAAGAGTTTAACAAAACTATCTTAGGTAATTAAGTATTTAACTAAAAATAGAACTCTAATAAAAATATTAAGAAATAAAGAGAAAACTAGAATTCAAAATCAAGAGGTTGTGTATGATGTACTGCATCATATAATCCATACGTGTTAGCATCTAATCAACAAGTACCTGAAAGGTCACCATCTTATCCCGCACAACCAAATTCTTCACCAAATACCCCAAGAAACCAAAATGTCAACTTAGTTCTCAATGATGGTGGTGGTGGGGGGGGTGATGGTTTTAACATGACAGAGTTTATGGAACACCATAATACCGTCGAGCATAACATTCTTCAAGCGAACACTTCAATTATGAATGCCCAACAAAAATATGTGTGGCAACTCGAATTTTGCAAGCTACAAGCATAGATTGAATAACAAGTTGGATTTAATAACAACTCAGCTAGTGATGATGATGAGGATGTAGTAGTACCTCTAGATAATTGATGTATTAATTTGAAATGTTGTTGCATTCTACTTAATATTAATTTGAAATAAAATGATTCATAATTTAAAATGTTGTTGAATTCTAATTAATGTGTTTAACTTAATTATAACACCATATTAACATCATTAAATCGTATTAAAATCTCATACGGGTGATGCGAAACTCCCTGAGGATGTGAAAATGAGTTTCGTTTTCAAAAAAAATTCTTTTCCATCTTCGCCATTCTTCTCGAGATGGGACAACAATTTCATCATAGATTTCGCCTTTAAGTCTATATCGACTTACAATCCAAACTAAAACTATAAAATCGTCTACTTGTTTTCTTATGTCGAAAAATCGACAAAACAGTTGTGCACGATCCCGATAGTGAGGGTTACCTGTGTCATTACAGAAGGTCTCATGAACTTTACCCCAATAACTTTGACTGACTAAACCATCTTCGCGTCGTTCTTCATCCTTGTTCGGATAGTATCTTACATAGTTTATGCAAAGAGATAAATATTCATCTAGAGTAAAGTTAGGATTAGGCATATCGATTGATAATAGATAGTGAGAGTAGAATGTGTGATTTTGAAACATGATGAGTGGGTAAATACATAGGGGATATATTGAAAACAGTTTGCGATAGAGTGTTTATCACTCGATCAACTGAAAAGTGAAAGTAACAATTGAATATTTTTATAAAAATTAATGTTGAATAACAAACTACAAACAAATTAACAATTAAATGGTTAAACTAATAATACATGAAATAAAACTTAATAATTATGTCCACCGGCCGTTCCATACTCTGCCTAGAGATTCACTATCATATCTTCTGTTAAGCTATCATACAAACTCTGGTTCTTAATATAATTACTTATTTTCCCATAATTTGTTGTAGGCAAGCCTCTTTCTGGTTGAATCCCAGGCCTCAAATCTTCATCTTCATAGTTAGTCTACTCCTTATCAGGACGGGTTTCCTAAATTACCATGTTATATAGAATTATGCAAGTGGGAATAGTCTTGTGCGTTTCAAGAGAAATTAAACCACGATATGGCCCACAAATGATAGCGAACTTCCTCTTCAAATTCCAAAAGCCCGTTCCAATCCTTCCTCAACGACATTTGGCGTTCGTTAAAATGCCGGTATGGAGGATCCATTTCGCAGGAAGGGGGATGTAATTGAGAATACTGGGGGTACAAAAATACACCATAGAATTGAATCCGTGAACCTAATCACAAAGAAAGTTCTTGGACGGTACCAAAGACCAATGTCCAAGGATCAATTAAGTCTTATCCAACAAACTAGGTCGGACGTATCTACTGTGATTGATCAATGCACAACCTGTGATATTTCAATTATAAAGATAAACAATATAATGCGGAAAAATAAATAACACAAACACCAGAAATTTTGTTGACGAGGAACCGCAAATGCAGAAAAACCACGGGACCTAGTCCAGATTGAACACCAAACTATATCAAACCGCTACAAATACTAGCCTACTACCAATTAACTTCAGTCTGGAATGTAGTTGATCCCTAACTCAGTCCCCCACTGATTCAGGTACAGTCGCTCTCCTTACGCCTCTTGAATACCAGCAGGACTCCGCGCAATTGATTCCCTTAGATGACGTCACACCAACTAAGAGTTGGTTCAACTCAATTGAAGACTTCAAACCAAATCTTCCTCCCACATATTAAGCATATATAATTTATTTCCTAATTATGGTCGAAACAGATGATCAAATCAAACATAGGATCAAGGTAACGGAAATCGATAGCAAGTTGACAGAAGTATAGCTATCCTTAAAATCCGGACTTATGCAACCCTAAGTGCTTTCTAGATTATTATTCACCCCAGTAGTATAAAACTTGCGGAATCACAAAGTTGAGACGAAGAGAATTTTGTGATTTCTATATATCTTGTTCAAGTGATAAATCAACAATCGAACAAGATCAGAATACTCAAGTTATCAAGATAAAGATAACTATACATGGCTTCACGAATCCTAATGAGTCTTTGATAGTCAATAAACCATAAAAGGGTTTCTGGAGAGGACGACTCTGGATACAACTAAGACACACCAAAAATTAGTGTCAGGATTCAAAGATCTCATCTGCCAAGAGTTCCCCTTATATAGATATTCAAAGCATAGGTTTCTTTAGGTTGAAGCTAAGATATCTTTGGAACCAAGCAATCAATATTCACTGTTAAATTAAAACTTTGAATCCCATTCACATAAACAAGATATACACTCTGGTTAGGTAAATCGTAACCGAACCATGTACAAAGACTATGTTCAACATAGTTAGCCTGTTAGATCATTACTATGTTGAACTCGCATGCATTTCTATCTCAAGCATATTTGTCAATGTTAGTGATCAAAACTATAAGTCTTGATTTCTAGTCTACTATAGCTAAGGTCTCGGACTAGGATAGAAAGTGGAGTTGAGCTCAAGAACTCTATGGAAATCATCATACAGGACGAAGGACTACTCAAGGAACTGATGGATCTTCATCTACCAAAAGGTATGTGGAGACTTGAACTTATCTATCACTCTAAAGTCTATTTATATCCTATCTTGAGACAAAAGTCATTTTGCTATATATAGACTAAGATTATACACATTTGGTATTTTAAGCCGAGTTTACCTCTCCTATCTATTTATCGAAATATATGTTGGTAAAGCTTTCGCTTTTTCCAAGTTCATCTTTACCTAGTGACGAAAGTCATGTTAAGTTTCAATCACTTTGAAAATTGCTCTGACGAAAAATGGTTTGTGAATAAAAACTATATAACGTCCTCTAAGAATGTTTCAATGATTGAAATGAGAGTTTAGACTATATAACCATTAGAGTATATAATAATTGTTGTGGAAACACAAACATATATATATATATATATATATATATAAGTCCTTATTCCTTGAACCAAAGTGTTCGAACTTTGTTGATCAATAACCGGAGAAGTGCGTGAGCTAAGTACGCCAGTCCACGAACTGGCGGAAGTTCTCAACCCGAGAATTTCTGCTAGAGTTTGTAAACTCCATCCGGGAACTTAAGTCCGCAAACTTGAGTAGGTTATGTCTAAAATTGATGTTTGTGAACTTATCTTTATAAACTAAGGAATGCTATTGCAAACCGTGGGTATATAGTTCATGAACCGATTCTAGTGAATCAAATCATTTTTGCTTCAATTGTGTCTTGTGTAGTACATGAGATTTCCTTGCAATTGAACAACTCTCTAACTAGTTCATTTGAGTTATTTGAACTAGTTATGGTGAAGAATAATATGGTTGATATGAAAGTTATGATATGGCTAACCATTTGGTTAACTATTGTTGAACCAACTAATGTACAAGTTTGGGTACGGTTACACAAACCTAGAAATGTGCATTTCATGTGTGTATAACAAGCTATGTTTTCGATCTAATGGTTGATAAATATTATCTTGAATCTAATCAGTTTTTCATCTAACGGTAAATATTGAATACTTTGTTACTAAGCTAACATTGATTGCAAATCCTGATTTGAAAGACTATATAAGGGAGAACTCTAGCAACTGAGAAACCTAATCCCCACACATTCTGTGTGATACTAGTTGTGCTAAGCTAGAGTCGAATCTCCTTTAACCTTTGGTTTCTTCTTCTAAACCAGGTTAACGACTTAAAGACTTTATTGGGATTGTGAAGCCAAACCGATACTAATTTTCTTGTAGTTGTGTGATCTGATATTGATGTTTCTATCATACAAGTATAATTGTAATAATTGTCTTGAGATTTCTATCTCTAATATGTAAGATAAAAATAAATCATAAACATCTTCGTCTCATCGTTTATGATACCACAATATCTTTTTTCGCTGCGTCGATTAATACTATTGTAAGGTGATTGATAATACTGAGTTGTTCTTCGGGAATATAAGTCTGGTTTATCAATTGGTTCCTGTTCACCTTGATTTATTAAAATACGGAACACAACTCGTAGGTATATTCGTGGGAGACGGATTTACCTATTACCATAGACTTTTCTGTGTGATACAAATTTGTTTATTAAAGTCTTCAACTTTGGGTCGTAGCAACTCTTAGTTGTGGGTGAGATCATCTAAGGGAATCAAGTACGTAGTATCCTACTGGGATCATAGGCATAGAAGCATAAATTTACCTTGGATCAGTGTGAGATTGATTGGGCTTCAACTACAGTCCAGGCCGAAGTTAGTTTGGAGTAGGCTAGTGTCTATAGCGGCTTAATACAGTGTATGTTTAATCTGGACTAGGTCCTAGGGTTTTTCTGCATTTGGGGTTTCCTCGTTAACAAAATTCTGGTGTCTGTGTTATTTCTTTTCTGCATTATATTTGTTATATAATTGAAATAATACAGGTTGTGCGTTGTTCAATCAATTATAATATCCGACCTTTTGGTTGTTGATTTAAATTGATTGACACTTGGATATTGATCTTTGGTACCATCCAAGTTATCTCCTTCTATTTGATAAAGACTCTCAAATTTTTATTTGCTTGAGTAAAGATCAAATCAAGTGAGAGAGATATAAACTCTTTGATATACTTTTATCTAGATTGAGTCTGACTGTCTAGTTGATTCTCTAGAAAGTATATTGGAGTTTGTCCATACAGATTGCTAATTCGAAATATTGGGTATGGTTATTAGACCCCCGTTTTTTCATAGCCGAAACTAGCCCGTTTGAAATTAAAAGCTTAACACTCATTTTCATGAACATAAAGACATTGATCTTGAGTCACAATCATGTGATCAAATAAGTCTAGTATTTTTAGAGAATTGTTCAAATGCAAATCATCTCATAGAAATAATTTATTCGCAATTGAATCATAATCGACATAGTTGGTAAATACACAAAGTACAAATACATGAGACGTTCGTGAATCGGCTGAGTCATAGTAAGTGAACCGGTTTGCAAACTTATGAACAAAATCGCGTTTCGGAGTTAACAGAAATTTTTCAGTTCACATACCGGTTTGCAAACTTAGGTGCAAAACTGAGTTCCGGAGTTAACAAAACTTTCTCAGTTTGCGAACCGGTTTGGAAACCTTAAGACTTTACCGGTCCTGGAGTTCACATAACCTTTTCAGTTTGCCACCGGTTTGGGTACTAAACTGTTTCAGGAACATAAAACTGTATTGGTTCGCATACCATTTCTAATACTTAAACCCGGTTCCCTTACCACAATTCCTGCATATGAATATGCGTACCTATTCGGATCACGAAACAAACAGATTTTCCCATGATGTGCATACGAATATGCATATCACACAAATACGTAATTCGATATATAACTACTCCACTACGTGTACGAGTACATGTAATATAGCTTTAGACGTATAACAGTTATCTCAGTTTGTAAGACTGATAACACTGTCTTGTATTCTGAATATAGTAGTTCTATATTTTTCTCTAAATCAATTCGAAACATTCCCGAATAACAACAATGACACATATCACTGTTCCAGGTTATTTTCGAATGATAAACTTGATTCGTGATTTGGCTCCGAACAATAAATTTTTCTCCATCGAAAATGATCAAGTATGAACAAATGTTCATTAAGCTTAGTCATTATATTTCGAGAAATTCGTAAACTAAATAATTAATTTTCGTCTCGAAATTCTTGTCTATGCAAGCTAGTCTAATTAGTTACGTATCAAACGTCTCAAGGATAAAAAATTGAATATAACTTGAGAAATAGGTGGTTCAGTCTTCACTTACTTTTTTTTTATGAAGTTCTCCAAAACCTTTTGTTGATCTTCGCCTTCAAACGGTAGAACACAAATGATAACTGGTTCGTTTCTCAAGTACCTTTATCCTAGACCGAGACTTAACCAATTGTAGACTATAAATCAATATATAGTTTTGACAACAAGCTTGAGATAGCAACTCTTGTGAGTTCGACCGAGCAATGCTCTAACAGTAACATTGAACCAACGCTGACCATTTTGGATAGATCTCATCTGCAATATAATAACCATGAGTGTATTGATATCCGTTGGTAACGAAATGGATTTATGGAAAATTTCATACTTTAGATCTTCAAATAGAGGCGATTTGTGCAAAGCATTAATATCATTTGGTGAACCCAGAAGACCAAAAAAAGCGTGTCATATCTAACATTCATATGAAGCAACAACTTCAAGGATTATGGTTGTTCTTGGGTACTTATAATGACCGGCCCAATAAGTAGGGCATCCCTTCCATACCCAATGCATACAGTCAAGACTACCTAACGTTCCTAGGAATCTCATATCGTCATTCTCCTTTAATATTTGTCTAATATCTTCCTCAGTTGGTTCTCACAAATACGTTGGACCAAAATAATTAAATATTACTTCAAAAAACAATGAAAGATAAGTGAATGAAGTTATTTTCCCTATACGAAGGTACTCATCGTTCGAATATGTTGGTTTGCCATAACCTAGAATCCTTAGAGTTGAGGTAAGCTTTTGTTCAGGACTATGAACTCTAATATTTAGTGCATCAAACTGATAATTAAATTGAGGTTCTATTCGACAAAGCTCAGAAATAATCTTTAAGACCGGGTGTCGGGGCATGCAGAATCGACCTTGGAAATTTTGATCAGAGTACACACAATTGGGAAGAAAATGAACGTGCATCAGCTTCTGGTGGAACCATTCCCTCCCTCGATACTTTATCTTCTTGAGAATACTTATTTTGGCTCTAAAACTATAGGTGTTTGGCCTGAATTCATGAGTATTAGAGTGTCGATTATTTCTTTATCTTCAGCTTCCTCATCATCAAGTTGTTGCATCATCCGTTGATGTATTTCTTGATGTATCTTAAATCGATTCATATGAATATTCCTCTCTTCATTAAAACTCGCCATTGATGATTATGAAATTTAAAATTCGGAATGCAGATAAAGAAATAGGTAAAATATATATAGAAGTAGGTGTAAGTAATTTAATGACTCAAAGGGGTGTATATATATGAACGAAGTAGAGGGAAATGGTCGTTACAAAATAGTTGTTGAACGATATAGTGTCCAGAAAGCAATGGGGATTACAACGCCAAAAATATTCGTAATATCGCTAGTGGTATAGTCAATATTTGTTGATAAAAACACTATCACTTAGTTGTTTTCTCATAATGGCGCAACTGATTTATCATGCCACCTAGTACGCCAAATATATTTTTCTGATATGGTGCATAAGAATAGGCCTTACTGGGGTGTTTGAAAATGATACCTTTGTTATTTGTTTCGTTATGTTCTATTTAAAAAAATTATTCATTTGGTAATTTTAGTGATCTTTATTTGTCTGTTTTGTTTAACTTTATTGAAACTGAAATATTGAATTGTGGACTCTGTATGGTTTGGTCCAGTAGCTCAACAAGAAGATTTGTAGGATCAAGCCGTCGTTCCCACTGTTAATGAGATATTAGAAGGACTTAATCGCAAACGGGCTTGCTCAATGAATTACCAGCAGTGATATGCCAGAAAAGATCGAGGCCTCGAGGGAAAGTAGGTGTGGTAGTATTTTTTTTGACGGTTTTCAAGTCAAGCAATACCAAATGTAAATATCCATAACCACCGCATATCTTAGCCAAATATCTGTAGACTTCTTTCCTTCTGGTACCCGATCTTGTGCACACTATAAAAATGAAATTGGTCCATAAATACTTAACTCCTATTTAGGCCAATCTATTTGCGCATGTCATATCAAGTGGTTTGCCACTTTTGCACCCACTGTAGGTATGACAAAGTAGAAAATGTGAGCGTCCAAGCTGCAAATATACCACTTAGGCATATAAGATGGAGTCTCTAGCGAGTGATAGAGACTCGGTAGTTTTAACAACATTCGTTGATCAGCATAGTGCTAGTATTTCCATTGCTCGTTGCTATCAACATCACTCAGTTATTTTTTATCCAACGTTCATGAATTCCCACCCCTAAAAATACTCAACTTCAAATTCATTTTCAACTCACGCCAGAATTTCTAAATCTCTCTAGAATTTCTTAACCTTACACATCTTCCATACTTTTCATCACTCTTCTAATTTTTCAAAATATGAAGATGGTTGAGTTCATAGAAAATAACATTCCGTGGAAAATCAAATAGTTGTTAATGTGCAAAATCAAATAAGAAGACGGAGTCCAAAATTTACTATTGCGAAAGACGAATGTATTTACAGATATTGTGTTTCTTTTGGTGATCGTCTTATCATTAGTAGTGCACTCCAAGCCCAACCATTTTGGAAAAGAACATATTTGGGAAATTTCAAGAAGAAACAATGAACCTCTACAATCGTGATGCTCACGAGTTAAGTCACCGCTTCATTGTAATCAATATAAGGAAATTATTAAGTATGTTTGCTTTAGTAATGTAAGCGGGTTGAAAAATGAGGGATGGTGAAACCATAATGGACTTTGAACAAAGGTGTCTGGTGGAGTTGTGATGCATCAACGGAAAAGACTTCCAATATGGAAGTTGTTTTGAGATTTTAAGAGTGTTGCCCAAATATAATCTAATATTTACATTTTAATTTCTTAATTGTCAACATAAGCCTAAGTATAAGTTATAATATTTTTTCTTACTGTATTAGTTAAAATTAAAATGTAAGAAGAACATAATATAAGCTTAATTTTCAACAATACGAACAAGTGCGCTTTTTTGATATAAACTTCGAACTAATCATGAATAGTCATTTTACAAGACATAAAATCAGACAATAATAATTTAAAA
The DNA here is from genome assembly GCA_023529315.1 of Papaver bracteatum. NCBI lineage: Eukaryota > Viridiplantae > Streptophyta > Magnoliopsida > Ranunculales > Papaveraceae > Papaver > Papaver bracteatum. Next base: position 945,093 of record JAJJWX010004447.1, on the reverse strand, counting down.
TATAGACTCTATAAATAAAAATCTGGGACAGTGTTATTCATCTTGTTTATCTTCTTCATTTCACATAACTTCCAGTCAATGCGCTCATGAATATAGTTTCCTTTGTTTATCTTCTTATTTGCCTTCAAATTTGCTTTGTGTTGATTTTTCTTGCCTTGAACTCTTCTTAGCTGCAGGTTTGAGTTGGTTAATATTCAAAACTTGAAGACTTCTGTGCTTTTACCTATTTATTTATAACTATCACATATCTTCTTAACAACATCTTCAAGTACTGCTCCAAAAAAATTAAGTTGCATTGCCGAATCAAGTTGGGCTTGAAATTCTACCATTTGAGAAAGGCTTCTCTTAAATATTGCCACACTTTTATTAACCATAACCCATGTTGTTTATAACCTATTATTTATTTTAATTTATTAACATAACTCAAATCATAACCCAAAATATTGTTTACCAAGTTAGTAGGGATTCATGGCTAGTTAGCGAGTTAAATGGAGATACAACTAATCCAAATATTTTAAAATTATAACCCTCTTCTTCATCCTCCAGTGATAAACTCTAGAATTTTAGAAGATAAAAAAAACTGTCCATCAAATCATCTACGGGGTTTAATCCATCATGGGATGGACTAATTAATCAAACAAAAAACATCGAGTAACCAGTGCATTAATTTAACAGACTAAAAACAAGTTTCATCCGGTTATAGGTAATCAATAGGGGGGGAAACCACTTTTAATAAAGGGAAAGCTGACTTTGGTCCATTATATTTGACTTCCGATCATCATTGGGTGTATTTAAAATAAGCTTTCCCAGTATCAAAATATATTTTTGGAATTTAGCCTTCCCAAACAGTCCACGTCCCTTTTAAGTTTTAACCCTAATTTTTATTATTATTAATCACGTGTACCAAGAAACCCTAGATAACATCCAATACTGAGATTTTTAGTTTGATCCCGAATGTTAAAGAAATTATGATCTTAGTATTTGGAGTTTTTTTGTAATCGGAGATGTTCTTGTGGAATTGTAATCTTTCTCCCGCCTTCATCAAATATTGTATTTATTTTGAATCGGTATTCACCAAATATTGTAGCACGAATATGATCACCAGTACACAAATTCTGATTTATATGAAGTGATATGCGAGATAGAACGATGCACATCAAGTCTTAAACGAGATAGTAGAACATACAACACCCTTCATACTCTAAACATCGACAAGAGACCCGATTTTGTCAATAGTAAACTAAATATGTTCATTCCCCATCAAAATCTCAAGTCATCTCACGTTCTCGTCTCCCAGCACGACATGGCTCTGGCCATTCATCATCTTCTTTCATATCTCGCTGTTAGAGATGATCCTAAACTCCAAAGAAAAACAAAAAATTGATAGGGGGAATGTTTATTATTATGTCCACCCAATATTAACCGAATTGGCTTTCCCCCTAATAAAATTTCCTTTCCCCTATTAATTATCCGGTTATACTCTAACATTTTTCATGAGTATAACTTTTCTTTTATCGGTGTTTCCATGAATATTAAAAATCTCTTGTTTGCCCAAATTTGCGTATTCTGCATGAAGACTCGTTCCCTTCATACTGTTTCTAAGCGAAACAAGCTTTAGGCTACAAATTTCGGCACTGTATGACATTTCCGAAGAAGTATCATGTTGTTTTGTTCGATTCTCTTGGTCACACAGATAAAGATTTTTTTTTTCCTAAAATCGTAGTAAAGGCCAAAACACCTAACCCATAACCATGAATGTTGTATTTCTAAAATATGATATCTGGCGCTACTCAACCCAGATGTTACAATTCTTGTCATTGATGCTAATGAGAGGCAGACAAGAGAGCATGCACAACTCATTAGAAGCTTCGGGATCGATCAAGCCATATCAAGAACATATATGTCATAAGTTTTTTTTTTCGGTTGCTCTAGTAATTAATACTCCCTCTGTCTTTTTTTATCCGTCTTATATTCTATTTTGGTCTATCTTTTTTTATTTGTCCGCTCTATTTATAGACGTATTTTTCACTTAAACTATCAAATATACCCTTTATTTTTTATTATCATAAAATCATTAAATAAAAATTCCTTTTTAATATATAAACTCAATCCAAAAAATCTTAAATAGTATCAACATATATTTGAGGAAAAAAATTTATTCAATATCTTTCATATTAATCCTCATTCCCATTTTAAATAAAAATATTTATGCACATTTATAAAATTCCTAATAAAGCTTCTACCTGTTCCATAATAAACCAATATATTTTGTTTTTATTTTCTTAAAACATTTCTTAAAGTAATAGTATTACCCAATTTATATTTTTGGAGTATATTAATTTTAATTATAGTAATAACATAACATTAAATAGGGTTAGTCATGGCATTTCATACAATTCCCTTAATAGTTTGACTTTGTCAATTATGACGGTTAATAAAAGACAGATGGAGTACTTTTTTAGTGGTTACTGAGTCAAGAATCGGTCAACTTGGTGTACGTCTCAGTTAATCAGTAACTCAATAGTTTGACTTTGTCAATTAGGATGGTTAATAAAAGACAGAGGGAGTACTTTTTTAGTGGTTACTGAGTCAAGAATCGATCAACTTGGTGTACGTCTCAGTTAATCAGTGACTCAAAACAAACATGTTGAGTCAGATCAGATGAGTCGGGTGATTTCAGTCAGATCCAGACGACTTAGATGAGTCAGGAGAAAACAAACATGGTGCTAGTTTATGGGCTACGAATAATAATACAAAATGTCAAACTTAAAATTGTAGTCAGACGATAACGATTAAGTGACATTGCTTTTTCGGTCCGAACCAAGAAATTCCTTAGATATGATGCAAAATGGATATTGTTCTTTTGTGGATCAGAGATTTTATATGAAAAAAAAAAAACGAGTCGGAGTTTGAAGAAGATCAAAGTTAAATGAACTATGATTAATAAAAGTGTGGGCTACATTTAAGAGAAGCCTTGAGAAATTTTCAAAAAAAAAAAAAAAGATTGAGAAGGAGAAGGAGAAGGAGAGAATGAGGGAAATAGAATGTTGTAAATATTTAGTTTGAAAATTACATATTTGTATGCAACAAAAAACTAGCCGTTAGTGCTAATCATTACATCGAACGATAATCAATCGAGTCTTGTTGTCACACGCGCGTCCGCGTGACAGCCTAAATGAACTCGCGGGTATTAGCCGTCCGATGTTCATCTTATTAGATTAGATCTGACCATGTTGACTTTCTAATAATTCATTCCAATTTATTCGTTTGAGCACCCGTATATTTTTCCTTTATTTTTAACAAGGCCCTCTCTTTCATCATCCTCCAATACTCCTACTCTTTTTGCATTCTACTTCAATACTCTCATTTCTCTCGCTTTTTCTTTCCAGATTCGGTAAAGCCCCGTGATTATATTCTGATCGATGACCTCAGTAGCAGATTATATAAGCTGTTATGTCCGTCTGTTAAGTTATAGCATCATAGTAATAATCACAATAATTTATATATAAGATCATAATTCAATTTACAAGATTAAAAATCATAGATTAGGGCTTTGTTATTCATTAAAAATTCAGTTTTAACAAGATTCTCTAAACAATAAGATAATTAATGAAACCTCGTCTACGTGGTTGCACACTTACTGGTTTTAATAAATGCAAGATGACAACAAAACAAAAAAAAGAATGAAAATAGATAGTGATATGTAGTCTTCTCGTATAGTTCTTCAAGTTTCCATTGTCATCCTTTCAAGCTTCTCTTCTCCAATCCATGGAAAAATGAATTAACACATCTTGCTGTAGATTTTAATAAAAAATTATCCTTATATCTTTTTAAAAGATCTTATGCCAAAAAAATATTAGAACTACGAAAATTTAAATCAATAAGTTAGTAAATAATAATCGAAATCATCTTCGGTCGATTTTGAGTGATAAACCCAAAACAACTATTAGGGTTTATCATTGTTTTAAGAGAAGAATCGGGATATTCTTCCTCGGCAAAATTTCCCAACCTTAAGAATATTGGGCCTATTAAAAATTAAATGAAAGTTATAAGGGTGTCAAACTGACTTAATGATGGAAGACTAAGATCAGCATCCGACGGCCAGCACCCGCGAGTTCATTTAGGCTGTCACGCGGATGCGCGCGTGACAGCAAGACTCTAATCAATATCATTCGCAGGGAACACCATCGTTCCGCTGCTTTCCCATAATTGTGCGGCTGTTTTGCAATTCACATGGTATGGCAAATAGATTTATTTGACATGGTGCATAGGAATAGGCCTTATTAACAACAAAATGACTCGTCACAAAAAGGAAAAAAATCTTGAATCCACGTGCCCAGATAGTCATGTGCAAACCTGTCGCATATATCCACTTAATAATTCAATATCCAATCCAATAATTAACGAATCTACGCATTTGATTGAGTTCACGCCCCCTCTTCAATAACCACGATTCTCTCCTTTTTTTTAACATCTCTTCATAATCTCTCCCAATCGTCTTTAAAACCATTTTGCTCTTGCTATCAGATTCCTAGAGTAGTATATTATCATAACAGACATAGTGTCCAAATAGTCCGCTCAATGGTGCAGTAATTGGCGTATAGTAATTTGAGATTGATCTTCCAAGAAGAAGAACAAATTTTGAGCAACTCAAGGCTTATATATCATCAACTGTTTTGTTTAAGGTAAATTTCGTATTATTTGCTTTCCTCTTGTGCTGTACCATTAACCATAGCATGACAGAAAACAATGCACTCCGCCGAATAAGCTTCTATGCGTCTGAATACTCTTGGAATGCCGTAGATTGAACCAATTATGCGTCTGAATACTCTTGCAGGCAAACTTCCTAGTTGTAGGATATTCTGGTATTTAAGTATGTTACACAAAGTGACCAAAAGGTGAATTAGATGCCATTGAGAATTGAGACTATATTCTAACTTTTGAGAATGACGAGAGACCGACGCAAACGTGAAATCTGTTTGGGCATCGTTTTACACCTCTACTTGCATGTAAATTCTATTACACTTGAAATAAAATGTGCCTTTTGTGGGAGCCGAACCCACATCTATATGGATAAAAACCAGGTACTTTGCTATTTGAGCAAAAATGTCACTACCTATAGTTTCCTGCAATATCAATCGTAACAACCCAATGCCAGATTTGTGAGTGTTTTGTGTCAAAAGATGCATCACAATAGACAATAGTACAATCATGAGGCAAGTCACCTAATGTTCCTGTGAAGTTAGTTACTTGTGGTGTGACCTATAATGTTCAGAATTTAGGACATGACATTGGTGAATTCTGAGTGGAGCTTAATTGCATATATCTAGCCACATTCAAATGGTTACTTGCTTGTCTTGGAAAACATTACAGCATCTCTGCTTCCAGATGCATCATGCTATAGTGAAAACAAAGCTCATTTGATCTTAACTACTGCTTTTGTAGACCCATTTATTAATCCAGTTAGCTATAGGGATGTTACTGCCAGAATCTTAGAGCATTAAACTCCCATGAGGAACAGCCAACCACAAAGACTTAGAGAAACTACAGTGCAAGAGAATATGTTCAGTAGTCTCATGTTCAATGGCAGTGGGTTGCACGGACGCTCCGTTTTTGGAGTCGTGTTCGCGTCCGACGTTGGACTCACCGATGACTCGGGTTTGAAGCATTTTTTTTCCATTTTCATTTAAACTTCTTCCTTTATTTTTACTATTATTAACTAAATGAAGAAAGACAAACATTTAGATCAATCATTTAAGTCTTTATTAGGGTTTTGTAATTGGAAATACATCACATATACCCTTGGTTGGGCATGTGTTGTTCTAAGAATGCAATTTGATTGTGTCATGTGTTTAATAGTGATTGATTGCTTGACTTTCGGCGTGTATAAACAAACGATATTTCATTTTCTTTTGAAATTTATACACATATAACATTATTTTCTAATTTTTAGGATCGAAACATTTGACTTTACTGTATGAATACATAATTATATATAAAAATAAAATATGTATATATGTGTCCGTGTCCTAATTTTGTAGTGTACGCATCCGTGTCCTAATTTTGTAGTGTACGCGTCCGCATCTGTGCAACCTAGAATGGCACCCTTTATTTTGAACCTATAAGGTTTTGAATCTACGTGGAAAATTCTTTTTGCACCCACTTTTTTGGGAACCTTTTATACATTATGATTTTGAACTTGAAAGGCATTTCGTGTAGAAAATTCATTTTGACAAGTGTTGAGTGAAAAATTGGGGTTTTACCCTTGAATTTGTCATAAATCATGACAAGATTAAGCTCCCCAAACAGGCATATTCTTTGTGATTTTTTGTTTTGAAAGAATTCCTTCTTTTTTTCCCACTTCCGGACAGAAATGAAAAATAGAGAAGCAAATTTACATTTATATTATTGTATATAATCATTTCGTGTTGGGCTAGATGTCGGTCCTCCCAATGAAGCCCTAGGAAAACTCCCAGGGTTGGGTTCGTCCTGCCAATTGATATTTCTCGTTCGATGCATCCACCAAGGCAACATTAACCCTTAGATCGCTTCAAGTATACCACTACAGCTAGTCCTGTCAACACAATTGTACCTGCCAAAATTCCAGTTTGAAGAGTCCCAAACCCAGTCTTTGTACCACTTGCTGTAGGGTCCAATGCTTTTTCTTGTAATTGCTTCTTTCTGGATTTAGGTGATTCGGAATACTCAAGGTGCAACCTTAGGACCTGAAAATTTTGTAAATGTTAAGATTTAAAAGACATTCTTGCATTTAAATGAGTACTACCCACTTGTAGAAGCAATAAACATTAAGAATCCCTAAACACCTGGACAACTTCTTTTTCAAGGAATTTTTTTTATCGAAGAAACACCAATGCTAATAACTCAGCTATCATACAGAATATAAGAACTTTTTAGGGGAAAAGAACTATTAAGCGCTGCACTTCAACACTTCAAAATTCACTACTCTCGAGCATCAAATGCAGTTAGTTTCAAACTTGACTCAAACGTGATGTTGGATAGACTAAGACAGGAAACTACGTTCAGAACTCATCTCTGGATCGGTCAATTGAGTATTATAGGACATTAGCAAAACTCATCACTAGGCAATCAAGCTTCTCATAAAATGCCACTCCCTTTTAGAATCTATGGCAAAAAATAATATAAAAACAAAATAAAAGAAAAAAATAAACAAAAGAGATAAAAAGAAAGGAGCATCTGATTTGCTATCAGAGAATCATGATGAGAACTCCATTAGATAACTACGAAAAAAATAAACAAAAGAAATAAAAAGAAAGGAGCATCTGATTTTGCTATCAGAGAATCATGATGAGAACTCCATGAGATAACTACGAATGAAAAATTTTGCTCGTGCTCAATCATTTTTTATCTAGCAGAATCACAAACCAACCATTTGAAGATCTGAACAACATTTAATCAATCTAGTTAATTTGGGCAATTTTCTTCATTTAAGGAATGTTATTGCAAGAATCGTCACAACCAACCATATGTTAAATGATTGGTTTGTGATGCTGCTAGATAAAATGTGCTTGAGCGGCGCGCGAGCAAAAAAAATTTCTGAATGTAAATGCTTGGTATTTAGAGGCGAGGAATTCCAAAAGCAAAAAATGATTACCTTCAAACCCGTTGTTCGAGCGTGGCTAATAGCCGCAGCAAGGTCACTATCAGTTGTAAGTAGCACTTTATCGCCTTCATCATCTTCATACTGAAAATAAGAAAAATGAGTTACATAATTAATTGAATAATATACACCAAACAAAGTTGAGAAAGAAGGCAAACATAAAACACCGAACATACCAAAAACTGTGGACGATCTTGATCACTGTCAGTTCCTATCCTCTGCATAACGGTAGATACAAGCTCCTCCAAATTCTCAGTACCTGTGAAAACTCAAAAAAAAAAAAAAAATTGTTATTCCATTACTGAGCAAGCTAAGGTTCCCACATGTATACAGCTTGGGAGAAAACATACCGCAATTGAGCCGATGTACACGACCCTTACGATCCTCAAATTTGAAGGCAAATGAATTTCCTAAGCCAAGAGAGGGATAAGACTTCCCTTGTTCTACACTATCTGACGCCATAAATGCGGACATTTCACTGCAGGAGATTGCAGCAGCATTAGCACCGGAAATAACCAGGTAGGACAGCCACTATATAAGTAGATGTTATTAAATGATACCTTTGCGTGTCATAATCATCTTCAGGTGGGTCTAAAGCGAGGGCAGAATCCCAGAACTTCTGCATCATTGTGGTTGCCATGTCATTGACAGCTCCAGAGCTACCCTCAACCTTCAAGAGAGAAATACAGCTTAATTAAGAAAGGTAGACTACACAACCTTTAAGCTATTTGAGTATTGTCACCTATACATTGCATACTTTTCATTGCCGCATCCTGCTAGTATCAAGACCATTGTAACATATGGACATTGTATTTGATTTTGATCAGTTACAGGAGTACATGATTAATTGTTATGGGGCTTACCATTTTAGAATGATTTCCAACTGTTAAAAGATCCATATGTAGCTTGGAGTCTAAGTATAAGAAAATAACTTATGCAATCTATGTTTTTTTAGCCTTTCGAAATATCATTTTCTAAATAATTACAAGCTAAACTTAAAAAGCTCAAGGCAGATGAACCTTAAGACACATGGGCTCTTCAGACAGGTTTCATTTTGAAAGAGAAATAGCCATGAGTATTGTGATGGATAGTCACAAAAATTTAGATGGTTTCGTTACAAAGGCAGAAACAAACAAAAAGACTAAATCGATACCATAGAAATTGCGGCATGAGTTATCTGCAGAACATCGATGCACGCAACAACACACCCATCTGCAAAGTGTCACAGGGAGCTGTTATTCATAATTCAATTTTGAAAAATCAAAAATGCAAAGGGTAGACAAAAATAAGAAGATAGCTATAATTTAAGAAACTAATTCTTACCTTTATCTACAACAGGAAGATGTAAAAACTTGCCATCATGCATTATATGCAATGCATCAAGAATTGTTGTCTCTAACGTTGCACATTCAGGGTCAGATGTCATAACCTTCCAAAGGAAATACATAACAATGAGCAGATCAAAATGCAATACTTGGAACATTTCTCAGAATTTATAAACTGGCCAAATGAGATACAACCTGGCCAAAATTGTTGACTCGCTAAAATCATTAAGCTGTAAGTTTATATTCCAATCTACTATCTAGGCAATACCAAGTAGTAGAAGCATTAGTACCTTTTCCACTAGAGTCAATTCAGGGGAAAGATTCTGAGCCACGACTCGCATAAGCACATCCTTCGAACTGCAACAGTGTAACAAACCAACCATAAGATTTGCAAGTAATACAAAGTAATAAAGCAAAAACTGCTTAAGTAACATGATTAAAAATAAAAAAATGAAAAATTAGTGGATTGAGACAAGGACAGTACGTAAGTATTCCCTGTGGCTTGTTTCCTGTTGTGATTATCACTGAATTGACTCTAAGATCCCGCATCTTTTTTGCAGCCACATAAACAGGATCCGAGGGTGAGACAATTGCAACCCTGGAAAACAAAAAAGATGGATGATGAAACCAGGTGAAACAAAATAGCAATACATTAAAAAAGAATAATCATAATACTGCTTAGACAATACAGCAAGAAACTGCTGCATAACAAAGAGTAGCATTACTTGGTGTTTTCAGTGATAATGGTAGATAATGAAGGCTTAAACATCCGCTCCCTGAAAGTTTCTATAAAAGCATATGGCCCTGCAACCCAAGTGAAGAAAACATAAGACTTGGTAAAGAGATGTGTATATATGCAGCAATTTCATATATGCAGCCATTTATTATGTGAATATACTTTGTAGAACAAAAATTTAATAAAGAATGGTACCCATCCCCTTGGGTTAAATAAGATAATCTATTTTTAAAGCTAAAGACTTGGTAAAGACGTGTATAAGTTCCATATGTTTCAACTGAATTGTACTGGTTCATCCGTTCTCTAACACTGCATCGCAGTGTGCTTTTAAGAATTTTAGCTTGACCAGCATCACTAAGTTTCGAATTATATCACCTAGCTGCCATGATCAGGCATTATCTGTGGAACACTTTTTTCCCAGCATTGACGCACTTTCAATGCATTTGAAATAAACAATACAGGATGATCTGACTATAAGGTTCGCGGGGTGAATGTGTTTGACATTTCGTAATCACGTCTAAATTGCGTACATATTTAAACTAAGACTTAACCCTACATTTTTTGTAGGTTTGTCCATAATTACAACCACAAAGGTAATGGAGAATGGTGAAGTTGCCAAGTTGAATGCACATCAGAAATCCATATGACTACAGAGACTGAAATTGAAAACATAAAACTTGTACTAGTAAAGTGGTTTAGGCAAATAATCAAGCAGCACGCAGCAGCAAAAACAAAAACTAGATTGTTGGCAAAGAAAAACCAACCAGATAAATCCTTTCCCCACTGACGTTCCACCCCTCCCACAGCAGCTGCAATTGCACTACCTTGTTCTGCAGCCTTCTCCATCCTGGATATAGCATCATATAGACACTTTGTAATATCTAACAGTGCAATAACTTCACCATTTTCAACAACAGGAAGATGCCTGAATTTTCCTGAAAAAAGCAAGTGAAAGAAAGGAAAGCAAGCTTAAATGCAGAACAAATAAGATGTTTTCCGAGTAGTGCTACACTGATACTAAGATTTGTTACCAAACCCAAATCAATAAACAAGATTTGAAATATAGAGGTCCTCAACCATAACACATAAGACAGGCTCCCCAGCTTAGCAGAGAGATGGTAGAGGCCAGAATTGTAACAATCCAGAATGAGTAGTTAACACTGGATTATTAGACAGGCAACAGTGTAGATATATCTAGAAAGTAGACACTGATGCAGTGAAGACTTAAGGCCACACAGGGTTTAAATCATATAACATAACATAGACCATTAGTTGAAGCACTTCAGTACTTGCTACACAACAGGATATATGTATATACTGCTAGCTATGAAGCAAGTGCCACCTAATCACTCGATAAGCTCATCACAAGTCATGACAATATTAGTACCTTCAGAACCAAGGCCATCAAACAACATATTCTTTCATGTTGATACAACTAAGCCACCCAACAAGAATATACATAAACTTAAGCTCGCAAAAAGAAATACTAACCCTGAACCATCTTTTGCAAAGCCTCAATAGCTAACGAATCAGATGCCACAAATACTGGACTCCTTGTCATTACTTTGGAAACTATCGTTTGTTCTGGCCTTAACCCTTCAGCAATGACTCTAGTTGCAATATCCTAAACCCCAAATAAAAACTTGTTAAAAAACAAATAAACAATGGCAAAAATGAAGCAAAAAACTGAATGAATCAAACATTTCTCCACCTTGTCAGTAACAATTCCAGAGAGTAAAGCATTTGCATCAGTAAGAAGAACTGCATCAACTCTACGAGCAGCCATCCTTCGACAAGCATCAGATACAGTAGTTCCTTCAGGTATAGTTAACGCTTTCGATAATCTCAACTTCTTCACCGTCCTTTCTCCACCAACAGACCTTATTCATCAAAACATAAATCCAATCAAAACTCAATAAAATCAATCAAAGAAATAGGGTTTTAGAAATTGAATAAACAATTAAAACTTACGATTGATGAGGAGGAGAAGTTGGTTTCGTAGAGTTCCCATTGATGCCGTTGCCGTTGCTGCTTCCGTTGTCAGTCAAAACAGCTTTTTTTACCGTAGATGGACCAGGACCACCGCGTTTTGTAGACAGATGATTTCTTCTTGGTGGATTAATAACTTGACTACTCATTTTAGGGTTTATGGAAATCGAATGCACAGAAACGAGATTGATAATAGGTAGTACTCAAATTTCAAACCCTAAATGGAGTTTCAAAATTTTGAAAAATGAAACAAAACCCTAAATATATGGAGAAGAGAGATTCTTCTATAATTAAAAATATTCGAAAAATAAAAATATTAAATATGAGATTGGGAAATGGTAGATTTGGTATTGGATTCGGGTTTTTACTTACGTCTTACCTCCTTCTCTCGCTCTCTCTAAGCTCTGGATGTTAATGGTAAACACAGAGAGAGATTGAGAGAAAGTGGAGGGTTTGTTTCCCACCTGATTTATGAGGTAAATGAAATTTTCAAATTTATCTTCTTGATTAAACAGGGGGAGCTTTGAACGGCGTGTTTCTAACGTCGTTAGGATAAAATAAGATTCTTGTCTCATTCTAACGGTTTTGTATAACGGTAGGGCCTATTTGGATTTTGGAGTGGAGTTATTTTTCCACTAATGTTTTTTTCCAGCGCTGAGAATATCATTGTCATTTCACTAAAACCATTCAGTTTGCTGTATTTCTTCGTCCGATGACTAATTATGACCGCGAAAATGATAAAACTAAATGGTTTTGGTGCTCTATGAATCAGCCGCACAGCCAATGCAGAAATGCAGTCATTTTTAATGGAGTTGTAAGAAAGTCTGATCAAATACTAAATCAAACGTAAACTTGGAAACTTATATGGGAAATTTGGAAAAAAAAAAGTCAGAGTTTTTAGTGACATATTGACAATTACTTAGTGAAAATTTTCTAATATATCTCTACAGTACTAAGGGTGCGTTTGGCACGGAGGTGATTGAGGGTAGAGTTCAGTCAACGAGAGGAGTCGATGGTGGAGTTGAATTCCAAGGGTGTTTGGCATGGGTGGAATTGGAACTCCAGGGAGTTGAAACTCCTTCATTCAGTGGAAAATCAAATGACACCTCCCCCATGGAATTTGGAACTCCATCCTTCTAACTCCTCCCGTTGACCATTTTGACATTTTACTTTCTTCTTTTCTTTAAATAATAATTTATTTCCTATACTTATAAATTTACTATGATAATTAAAAAGTAATTATATTTTATTTTAAAGTTTATAATATTTTTTAATTGGTAATATTTAATATTTTATTTTTTCGCATATTCAAAAATGGAAAAAAAAATATTTTCTTATTATTTAAATACACTAGTATTGTTGATAAATTATTAAATTTAAAATTTAAAATAATAGTTTTATTTAAAATACCAAAACTGACTATTATTTAATATAATTATTTATTTGAATTATTAATTTAAATAAATTTTCAATTAAATATAAAATTATTTACTAAAATTATATTTACATAAATAATTAATTATTATTGTTGATAAATTATTTTTTCATTAAAAAAATAGTAGTTTTATTTAAATAATATTAATATTATATTAACTTAAATCATAATTTATATAGCTTTTTCACTTCAAAAATCACATTTATATTATAATATTATTTTTATATAAATACTATAATATTTATTTAATTACTAATATTGCATTTATTAATTTACTAGTTTTTTACGTAGTTATTTATTAAAATATGCATTATTAATGACAACTAAATTAAAAATTATTTAAAAATAATTAAACATAATTTTTTGAAGAAATTCAGTGATTCAAGAATAAATTTACCAGCAAATAATATATTATAAATAAATGTTTTGAAGAAATAAACATTTTAAAAAGAAGAATGAAGTAATTACCAATTTCATCAATAATCACATGCCAAACACATAAATTTAGAAGAATGGAATTCAAATTCTAGGTAGTTGGAACTACCTAGAATTCAAACTCCTTCCATGCCAAACGCAACCATTTAAGAGAGTATGCAAATCTCGTGGATGTTCTCCAAATCTTGTGATTGTTCTCCAAAGGAGTGGAATTATTTTCCCACTAATGTTTTTTCTTTGGGGTGAGAATATTATTGTCATTTCACTGAAACTGGGTTGCACGGACGCGGTGACGCGGATACGACAAGATACTGATGCGGACACGACCAAATATTGAAAATACTAAGACGCGTGCATGTACATATACATTTTTATTTTTTTTGGACAATCAACATATTTCAATTCATTCAAATCAAAACAGTGATTACATGTTCGCTTACAAGAATGACAAAAACATCAAAATAAGAGATAATCGAAACCCTAATACAAAAAAGGACATCAATTACATGTAGATCGCGAAGAGAAAGAGCGATAAACCGCAAAGATATCCAAAACAACTTTATGTATAAGGGAAAGATGATGGTAAATCCGGAAATATATTCCGACCATTTAATCTGATTGTATTCTTCTTCTATAAGAGATGCTCTTAAAACAAAGGAGTACTTTGCCCATAAAATTGTCGATCCACACGAACACAGATGCGCGATGTCGTGATAAATCGTTGATGTTTTTGAAACAAGAATATCAAGCCACGAACCAGCCATTAAAATTTGAAGAACTCGCCCCACAACGACGAAGAAAAATCGCCCCAAAACGACGAAGAAATATGTCAAAAGACACCAAAAATAATGTAAAAATATCTTATTCTATTACCTATTATCAAAAACCTTTAAAAAGAAAAGAATCCTTGCTCAGATCTGGTCCAAAAAGACCAAATCTGAACAAGACGGCTATTGAGTTTGTTTTTTTTTTTGAGAAAGGGAAGATGAAGAGAAAGGATAGAGAGAAGGGAGAGAAAGGATAGAGTTGAACTGCGGTGAAATTTTTAATCACTGCATGTACATATACGTAATCTAAAGATAAAATATCATAAATGTGTGCATGTATAAATTTCATGTACAAATAAATAAATAATATTTAAATGTTAAGTAAATCAAATCTAGAATGTAATTAACCTTAATAAAAGTATGGTCTGACCACCCTCCTAGATGTACATCTGATCAACTCCGCTTTGAGATGAGAGGCTGACCTGTTGTCAATGAAATCTTTTCTCGGATCAAAAAATAAAATAATAATAATAATGAATGAATGAATGCAATAATGTAAATATGAATATATTCAAAGTATGTATGAATAATAATATAAAAAAAAAGCAGCGCTGGTGCAATAGTTTGGAGGTCAGGGTAATGAGTTTCAAGTTTGTGGTTCGAAACTCTTCATTTTGAGAAGTAAAAATGTGCGTCCAACACCTGAAGTATGCCCAGCTAGCGTCCAACACCAGAATCACGTGGGACGCGCATGTGATGTGTCCGACACGCGTATGATTCATGTCCTAGGCGCGTCCCACGTCCCCGGTGCGTCAGACGCGGACACGACATCAAATCCCGGGCGTCGGTGCATCCCAGCACTGAAACCATTGGTTTGCTGTTTTTCTACATCCGATCAATGTTTATTACCGCGAAAATCATAACACAAAATGGTTCTGGTGCTCTATGAATCAACGGCACATCCAATGTAGAAATGGAATCAGATTTAATGGAGTTGTAAGAGCATATCCATTGATAGTTAGAAAAATATCTAAGATATTACTTAATTAAAATTTTCTAATATATCTCTATAGTACTAATTTAAGAGAATATGCAAGTCTTGTGGATGTTCTTCGTAGGTGATAAACCTTCATGTGAGTTATGGTTGTTCTGACATGAGTGTGGAACAATCTTTTCCCACTAGAGATTATCAATTCTTTTGACATGATCTTTAGAGTTGATGGGTTTCATCTGAGACTTGGATGCTTTGCATACTGCAGAATAATCTTTCAGATCATTCAGACAAGATGCTTCTTTTAACACTTTCACAGGAATATTTTGAAGTAGCACTGGCTTCTTATCAAAACTTTTTTTTCTCTCTCCTCTATAAAAAAAATCTCAAAAAAAAACCTCATTCGTTTGCCTCTTCACTGCTCAGATTCGGTTAATGTAGTTATATTTAGCTTTTCTGTTTTTTCCATTTTAGTTTAGTTATATGGGCTTCCAGTTTCTTTCTTGTTTATCTTCCCTCCTTGCTTTTCATCCCTTTTCCAGATCGGCTTCATTTCTTCAACAACTTGGAGGACGATTAAATATCGTTGACAACGGTGGTGATGACATTCTGATCTCTTCCTTGATTTAGAATCTTCAAAGTTTTATTGTGATGCTTCTTTCCTAGGGGTTTCTGCTTTTTCTTTGCAGAGACAGTTCATCAGGTTTTTGATTGGGAAGGTTAAGGTGGTGACGATGGCTGTCAGATATTCGTATCCTAGATCGTATTTTGTTGACGGATTGGTGATTTTGTTCGTCTGTTTGATAATCCATATATTTTCTTTTATTCTGTTTTAATCAACACCATTTGAAATCACTTATTTCATCACCAAGGTACTTGTTTATGTATGAAAAAGTGTCAACGGGTTTCGCTATGGTGGCTTGGTTAAGGAATATGGTGAGGTTTTTAGGCTGTGGATTTTGAGCAGGTGCGGTTCCTGTCAGAAGTGGCGCCGGAGTTAAGGTTTCAGGAGACCGGAAAAATGTATTCCTCTTTTGGGGGATATGGTTTATGTTATATGTGATTGCATTTCTTGGGCCTTGTGTTATTATTAGGCTAGGGTGTTTCCTTTGGTGGGGTTTGGGATTTTTATATCATTATGAGAAGAATCTATTGGGAGTTTGTACTTTATACTTATTATTTCTATCAATAAAATTACTATTTACCGATTAAAAAAAACACTAGCTTCTTATCAATTGACTGAAAGTTATATTCCTTATGATTTTCCGCTCGAGATCGAGTCTAAGTTCCTATTGAACTAGATATTGAATGAACAACAGTAACAGTAAATAGAGGAATTCCAAGATTTTCTTCTGACTTGATGAATCTAACAGTTTGTAAACCTTTATCAAGAGAATTATGATCTTTTTCAAATGTGACATAAGCTTATTGTCACCATCTGATAAAGTCGTGCGAGGACTTTTTGCATAATTTATAAAGGGGGATATCAGTATTAGCGGGGGTGATATCAATCCATATATAACAAAACGATCCTGACCGTTGAATCTGTTAGAGCACTGCTCGGTCAAACTCGCAAGCGCTGTTATCTCAAGCTTGTTTATCAAGTTAAGGTGATCAAAACTAAAAGTCTTGATTTCTAGTCTACTTATAGCTATGTCTCGGATTAGGATAGAATGTGTAGTTGAGATTTAGGCTTCACGGCGTTCATCGATTGAAGACGAAAATCTACTGAGGAGAGCTTGGAGGAACTTCATCAACAAAACGTATGTGGAAACTAAAACTTATCTATCACTCATAAGTCTATTATATTTTATCTCTTAATGAGAATAAGTCATTTAGCTATATAGACTTATGCATTATACACATTTGATATTTCGAGCCAAGTTAATCTCGCTTATTTATTTCTCGAAATATGAGTTGGGAAGCTTTTTGCTTTAGCTACGTTCATCATTATTCTTGACGAGTTTAGTTGGAAACAATTTATTTGTTGGAAACTAAATAATAAGTCAAAAGATGATCATGTGAAAATCGCATTGAAACATCTTACATGATTTGTGAAAGACAGTCATTTGATGTCGACTCAGTATGTTTCGTATTGATCATTCGATCACTTGAAAATTACTTATAAGCTAATAGTTTGTGCGAGACAGCTCTTGTCATCTTCTAAGGATGTTTCAATGATTGAAATGAGAGTTTAAGACAATTAACCATTGTCTGGATATAACACAATATGCATACCAGTATGCAAATGATTGTGGTATGATTCAGGTCCAGGAACCAAGTTTGCATACCAGATTGTGAGCGGTTTTAACTGTCAAAGTCCGGGAACCAAGTTTGCATACCAATATGAGAACGGCTTTACCTGAGTTGAGGTCCGGGACGACAGTATGCGCACATGTTTGCGAACTGTCGGACAAGACCAAAGTCCGGAACTTAAGTTTGCGAACTTAGTTGGTTAAGTTTAAAAATCAGTTAAATATGATTTCATACTCATGAAAAAATACATTTATAAATTAAGGAATGCAATCTTTGCAAACCGTGGCTAAATGTTAATGAATTGATTCTCTTAAATCAGATCCAATTTTGTTTCAATTGTATCTTGTATACTTCTATGAGAATATAAACAACTAAATAAGTAACACAATTAGATTCATTTGATTATCATTTGATCTAGAAGTGTTAGATGAATATGGTTAATACGAAAGTGTTCATATGGCTAACTTCGATTAACTATTGTTGAGCCAACTCAATATACACGTTTAGGTACGGTTACCCATATCAAAATGAAGGTATATTTCATTTGTGTGTAACAAGGTAAGACCATCCAACGGTGGAGATATATTGCTTTGGTTTTAAGCAAACTTAGTTTGAATCTTAAATCAGGTTTTGATATAACGGTGAATATTGATTGCTTTGTTATTAAGCTAACTTAGAATGCAAACCCTGATTTGAAAGACTATATAAGGGAGAACTCTAGAAACTGTAAAACCTAATACATATACTTCTGTGTGATACTAGTTGCGTACTAGAGTCAAATCTCCTTTAACCTAGGTTTTTCCTAAAACCATTATAGGTTAACGACTTGAAGTCTTCATTGGGATTCTGAAGCCAGGCCCAACTATTTTCACTGTAGTTGCTTGTTCTGATCTTACTTGTTCTATCATATTGATTACTATCTTCTCCAAGATTGGATCGAGATTTATCTCTGATAGGTAAAATATAAAAAATAATCACAAAACTCTTTATCTCATTGTTTGTGATTCCAAAATAACTTTTTATACTACCATATAGTTAAGTTATTATGAGGTGATTCATATTTCTAGGTTGTTCTTCGGGAATATAAGACCGGGTTATCAATTGGTTCATGTTCACCTTGATTTATCAAAAGACGAAATAAAAACTTTATAGGTACTTGTGTGGGGGAAAAATTTATCTATTAGAATAAAATTTTATGTGGGAGACAAAAAAATTTATAAAGTCTTCGACTTTGGGTCGTAACAACTTTTAGTTGTGGGTGAGATCAGCTAAGGGAATAAAGTGCGTAGATTCCTGCTGGGATTCAGAAGCATAAGGAACGCGACTGTATTTTAATCGGTGTGATACTTGGTTAGGGATCAACTACACTCCAGTATGAAGTTAACTTGTAGTAGGCTAGTGTATGTAGTGGCTTAATACAGTATGGTGTTCGGATCTGGACTAGATTCCGGGGTTTTTATGCATTTGCGGTTTCCTCGTTAACCAAACTTCTGGAGTCTATGTTATTTTTTTTCCGCATTATATTTGTTTATATAATTGAAATATCACATGTTGTGCGTAGTTCAATCAATTGGTAAATCCAACCTTTGGTTGTTGATTAAAATTGATTGACACTTGAACATTGGTATTTGGCACCGTTCAAGTTGTTTCCCATAATAATCAGGCTCACGGATTTTATCTATTTGATTTACTGATTACATTAAGAAATAGAGATATAACTCTTAGATATATTTCCTAGATTGAGTCTGATTGTCTAGTTGATTCTCTCAGAATTATATTGGAGTTAGTCCATACAGATTGACTAACGAAATATTGGGTGTGGTTGTTAGACCCCTGCTTTTTTCGGGATCAATGGACTTTCTTCATCAGTAGAAATATAATAGTTGCACTAGTCAATATCTTTTCTCGAAACTTTTATTTTATAGTAAGAGGTTTATCAAGAACTTATACTTTAACTGAGAGAGACGTGTTCTTTTCTGCTAATTATTCAGTTGCATATCCTTCTCTCTGATCTCTAATCTAAAAGAATTAGTTTTTGTTTCAATTTCTAAACCTCGGTGGACAAAAGACTAATGGGATTTAGGAGTTTGGACAACTCTTTTCAGCATATATTTCAACATCATAATCAGACATTTACTATGTGTTTTTAGTTATCATATCTCGATAATTATGAGACGTGGATGCAGCAACATACGAAACTTATGGATCTCCATAATCTTTTAATACGTTAACAGAATCATTCTTAGGTTCTTATAATCATATATAGATTCAAGTCTTACCAGATTGGATCGCAACAAACACAAATTGTTATATCTTCTTAGAGCACTTCTCGGTCGAACTAGCAAGCGTTGTTATCTCAAGCTTGTTTGTCAAGTTTAAGTGATCAAAACTATAAGTCTTGATTTCTAGTCTACTTATAGCTATGTCTCGAATTAGGATAAAATGTGTAGTTGAGATTTAGCCTTCATGACGTTCATTTATTGAAGATGAAGACCTATTAAGGGGAGCTTGGAGGAACTTCATGAACAAAAGGTATGTGGAGAGTTAAACTCGTCTATCACTCAGAAGTCTATTTTATTTTATCTTTTATTGAGACTAAGTCATATAGTTATATTGGTATTTCAAGCTAAGTTTAACTCGCTTATATCTTTCTCAAAATATGTGTTGGAAAGCCTTTTGGTTTAACTACGTTCACAATTATTCTTGACGAGTTTCGTTGGAAATAATTTATTTGCTGGAAACTAAATAATGAGTCAAAAGATGATCATGTGAAAATTGCCTTGTAACATCTTACATGATTTGTGTGAGACAGTAATTTTATGTAGACTCAGAATGTTTCGTATTGATCATTCGATCACTTGAAAATTACTTATAAGCTAATAGTTTATGCGAGACAGCTATTGTCGTCTTCTAAATATGTTTAAATGATTGAAATGGGAATTTAGAATAGATAACCATTATCTGGATATAACACAATATGCAAACCAATATGCAAACTGTTGTAATATGATACAGGTCCGGGAACTAAGTATCCATACCCATATGCGAACGATTTTAACTATTAAAGTTTGGGAACTAAGTTTGCATACCCGTTTGAAAACTGTTTCACCTGAGTTCGGTCCGGTACGATAGTATGCGTACCCATTTGCGAACTGTCGTGCATGACCAAAGTCCGGAACTTAAGTTTGCGTACCCGTTTGCAAACTGAGTTGGTTTAAATTCTAAAAAATTTTATGTATGATTTCATACTTATGAACAAATACATTAATAAATTAAGGAATGCAATCTTTGCAAACCGTGGCTAAAATGTTCATGAACTGATTCTCTTGAATCAACCCGATTTTGTTTCAATTGTGTCTTGTATACTTCTATGAGAATATAAACAAATGAACAACTCTATGAATAACACAATTAGATTCATTTGATCACCATTTAATCAGGAAGTGTTTGATGAATGTGGTTAATACAAAAGTGTTCATATGTCTAACTTCGGTTAATTATTGTTGAGCCAACTTAATATACATGTTTAGGTACAGTTACCCATATCTAAGTGAAGGTATATTTAATTTGTGTGTAACAAGCTAAGACCATCTAACGGTGGAGAGATATTTCTTTGATTTTAAGCACTTAGCTTAAATCTTAAATCGGGATTTCATCTAACTGTGAATATTGATTGCTTTGTTTCAAAGCTATCAAACCCTGATTTGAAGACTATATAAGAGAGAACTCTAGCTACTGGGAAACCTAATCCCCACACTTCATGTGTGATACTAGTTTCAATTAGAGTCGACTCTCCTTTAACCTAGGTTTTTCCTAAAACCATTATAGGTTGGCGACTTAAAGACTTCATTGGGATTATGAAGGTAGACCGAATTATTTTCTCTGTAGTTGTGTGTTCTGATCTTACTTGTTCTATCGTATTGAGTATTGTCTTCTGTAAGATTTTCTCGAGATTTATATCCGATAGGTAAGATATAAAAAGTAATCACAAAGCTCTTCGTCTCATTCTTTGTGATTCCATAATAACTTGTGCTACTACCAAATAGTTAAGTTATTGTGAGGTTATTGATATTTCTAGGTTGTTCTTTGGGAATATAAAACTGGATTATTAATTAGTTCCTATTCACCTTGATTTATCAAAATGCGGAATAAAAACTTCATAGGTATTTCTGTGGGAGACTGATTAATCTATCATAATATACTTTTATGTGGGAGAAAAATTTGTTTATCAATTCTTCGACTTTGGGTCGTAGCAACTCTTAGTTGTGGGTGAGATCAGCTAAGGGAATCAAGTGTGTAGAGTCCTGCTGGGATTCAGAATCTTAAGGAACATGACCATGCCTTAATCAGTGTGAGATTGGTTAGGGCTCAACTAAATTCCAGTCTGAAGTTAACTTGTAGTATGATAGAGTCTATAGCGGCTTAATACAGTGTGGTGTTAAAATACGGACTAGGTCCCGGGGTTTTTCTGCATTTGCGGTTTCTTCGTTAATAATTCTAGTGTCTGTGTTATTTCTGTTTCGCATTACATTTGTTTATATAATTAAAATATCACAAGTTCTGCGTAGTTTAATCAATTGGTAAATCCAACCTTTAGCTGTTGATTGAAATTGATTGACACTTGAACATTGGTCTTTGGAACTATTCAAGTAGTTTCTCATAATAATCAGGCTCACGGATTATATCTGTTTGATTTGCTGATTACATTGAGAAACAAAGATATAACTCTTGGATATCCTAGATTGATTCTGGTTGTCTAGTTGATTCTCTTGGAATTATATTGGAGGTAGTCCACAGAGATCGCCTAACAAAATATTGGGTATGGTTGTTAGACCCCCGCTTTTTATATCAGAGCAAGCAAACACGTTAAAGACCTCATAATATTATGTTTTTAGCAATTTGACTCTATGGACATAAGCGCTATCTCTATAAACGTACCGCCAGTCTTTGATGGCTCGAATTACTTATGGAGGAAAATTGTTATGCGTGCCTTTATCCAAGCACATAATTTCAATCATGGGTTTATGTTGTTAATATGGCTATAATCCTCCATTGGTTACAGTAGACGGTGTAACTGTTGGAAAGGATATTGGTAGGTATGAGCCTGACGGGATTCTTGCTGCAAAGTAAAATTCTGACTGCTTTAATGCTATCATACATGCCATTACCCCAGATCTTTAGCACCATGTGACTACGTTCACTCGCTCTAAAAATGCTTGGGATTTCTTAGAAACCGTATTTGAAGGGAATACCTCTAAAAAGTAAGCTAGGCTTTAAAACCTAAATTCTGAATGGGAAAACCTTCGTATGGCTGATGAAGATTCATTTGATGAGTTTAATCACAAAGTGTCTGAAATTGTTAATGCATCTTTTGTGGGTAAGTCTATTCCTGCAAAGGACAGTGTGATGAAAATTCTCAGATCGTTGCCAGCTAGATACGATTCTAAGAAACATGTCATCGTTGAAGGAAATAACCTTGATATACTTTCCAGAAATACTCTTGTTGGGAAGTTAAAGATCTTTGATCATTAGCATACATCCAAATCCGAAAAGGATATTTATTTCAAAGTACAAAAGAACACTAAATTGCTTGATAAAAGTAAAAGTGTTGGCAACTCTGTAGTTGATCTTATAGAGACTGATTTATCAGATGCAGATATTGAAAACTCAGTCGCACTGATCACAAAGTAGCTTAGAATATCTTCTTTTGAAGAGAAGTAAATGGTTCATCAGAGATAAATCTAGGTCATCAGCCAAACCTCATAATCGTGCCCCTCCTAAAAACAGGGACACCGTCGATATTGATGATGAGGATATGCCACAGTGCTTCAAGTATAAAGGTTTTGGTCATTTTTCTAATGAGTGTCCAAATCGTAGAAAATACACTGGGAACAAAGGTATTGCTGCAACTCTTGATGAAATGTTTGATCACGGTGATTCAAATGAAGATGAAAAATCAAGTGTTTCACTCCTTGGTGAAAATATTAATTTTGATAACTATAGTAATATGTACATCAATCTTGATATTCTTCCTAGAAAAACCACTTCAACCACTTTGGAGGATAAAATGGATTTTCCATATCTACCTAAAATTCTATCTCACATGTTTCAGGTGCCTCAACTTGTTTAGCAGCATGCTCAGCTATGGTATCTGAACCGTCCTCCACATTGACATGTTCTTATTGTACTTTTAAGGGTCATGAACACTCTAAGTGTTTCAAGTACAAACATAAAATAAGATATGTCAACAAACTTCAACGTTGAGCAAATCGATTAAAAGATAAGATCAAACTTATTCAAAAGTCGAATTAATCTGAGGTATGCACACTCAACACTTCTCCGAAGAAGTTAATTTCTAAAGGATAAAATAGACCTCTACAAAAAAGAACAAGATCTAAACAATCTACGAAAAAGGGTATTAAGAATTCCGCATAAGAATTGTATGGTAGACAGATTATTGTTCACCCCAACACATCTTAATTGTGTTAAAGGTGCATCTTGTATTATGTGTCTGGTCAAAGAGACGAGTTGAGCACAAATCAGGCTTTAGGAAAAGAAAATTTTTGTTTTCATTTTGTTTTTTGGAATTTTGTTGATCTTTTCATATCATAAATTGGTATTGAAAAGTTTTTCCTTTTTGTTCATTGAAAAAGGGTTAAAATCGACAATTCTACCTTCTTTAGGGTTAAGAGTTGGTCGTACGTGAATCATACTCTGTATATAGGTTTCGTAGCCCTACATTCCTTTTTCCTTCCCTGAAAACTCTTTTTTATCACAAGATTGCTTGTAGAGCTTGAATTGTGTATTTCTATCATAATTACATATTTGAATGGAGACTCCAAGCATCATATCTTCTGATGGAAAGATGTTAATATGATTGTTAAGCCATCAACATGAAGGAAAAAGATAAATCTCCTTCCTTCACAACTTTGTAGAGAAAAATGAAGAATATGAAGAAACCAAAGTTTTCTGGTGTTCTTGAAGAGTTAAAGGAAACAAGGAAGGATATTCAACAAATAAAGGCTATTGTTCTAAGAACTCTTGAAATTCAAAAGGCACTGGTTCGGCATCAGTCTAGAAGGTTTGTTGGAATGGACTCCTTTCTTCATGAACCTTATGTTCCAATGTCTGTTGACGACAAGGAGCTCGGGGACGATAACGAATTTTCCAAGAATCTTAATGTCTAGGAAACTTCTTATGAGAATTTATTCTTGTATTTTAAGAAGGATAACTAGTGTTTGGAATAGCAAATATTGTGATTACACATAGCTATTGCCAACAATTTTCATCTTGCAATGTTTTAAATTTATTTATTTAAATTCTAAGGTGTTTGGAAGATGATTTTGTAGTATTAATCATTATTGGTTTTATATATTACAAAAAATGTCATGGGATATGTGTGTTTATGTCTGTGAACTATGATTGTCTCATTATGTCAAAAGTTAAGTCTATTATGTCTTTATGCAAATATTGATAAAAGATAGAATGAACTTTTGTATATTCCGCAGTATTGATCTTTTCCTGATCCACTTCTATGTGAAAGTACTGTATGGCTCCGTAAGTTTTC
Source organism: Papaver bracteatum (assembly GCA_023529315.1). NCBI lineage: Eukaryota > Viridiplantae > Streptophyta > Magnoliopsida > Ranunculales > Papaveraceae > Papaver > Papaver bracteatum. Next base: position 919,953 of record JAJJWX010004447.1, on the reverse strand, counting down.
TTATGTTGAGAATTTCCGATTAAATTAATCATCAAGGTCTCCTTGTGATTAATTTAATTGAGTTTTTGGATACAAGTTCATGTTTCATGTGATTTGTTAATGTCCAAAAAAATCCTTCATTTCTTGTAAAAGTAATTAAGGTCGCTCTAGTTATTCTTTTGGGAATAACATTTTATGTAGGAGAGTTCTTAATTGAACTTGTCCTTAATTTCCAAATCTTTCCGAGGAGTGTAGCTGTGGAATATTATAGGAGTTATCTTGTATCTTTATAAAATCCTTGATGAATACACTAAGTTTCAACTATGTGAAATCATCGAAACAAAGTTGATATGTTCTCTTTTAGTCATGAATAATCTCTTTGAGAATTCCATTATGATCCCGCTAATTTTCATACCTTTGACAATTTATATTGACAAAAAGGGGGAGAACTATTTTGTAGTTCACACTACATACATATATGAATTACGAATCATTATGTAAGGGGGAGTGGTTTTCATTGTGAGTGAAGTATTGACTAAGGGGGAGTGATATATATCACCATAGTATATTATTGTCAAAGTTGTGATACAATTGAACTTTGATGTTGTATAATAATACTATGACACTGTATAACAATAATTGAGAACATATGTTTTCTTATTGTTATGGCTACGGATCTTCAACAACTATGATGATGAGTTGAACACGTTCAGAATCACTGGAGTACTTGGAGTGACGAAGAATTCAAGGAATGTTGAAGAACCAAGGAAATCAAGCATTTGGATGAGAAGCTACAAAATTCATTTATTTTGTAATCCATATATATTGATCGTTTTATCACTAAAATTGACAAAGGGGGAGATTTTTAGAGCACTGCTCGGTCGAAATCGCAAGTGTTGCTATCTCAAGCTTGTTTGTCAAGTTTAGGTGATCAAAACTATAAGTCTTGATTTATAATCTACTTATAGCTATGTCTAGGATTAGGATAGAATGTGTAGTTGAGCTTTAGACTTCACGACGTTCATGGATTGAAAACGAAGATCTACTAAGGGGAGCTTGGAAGAAATTCATCAACAAAACGTATATGGAGACTTAAATTCATCTATCAGTCAGAACTCTATTATATTCTATCTCCTATAGAGACTAAGTCGTATAACTATATAGACTTTTACATTATACACATTTGATATTTCGAGCTAAGTTTAACTCGCTTATATATTTCTCGAAATATGTGTTGGAAGGTTTTTTGGTTTAATTACGTTCATCATTATTCTTAACGAGTTTAGTTGGAAACAATTTATTTGTTGGAAACTAAATAGTGAGTCAAAAGATAATCACGTGAAAATCGCCTTGTAACATCTTACATGATTTGTGTGAGACAGTCATTTGATGTAGACTCAGAATGTTTCGTATTGATCATTTTGATCACTTGAAAATTACTTATAAGCTAATAGTTTGCGTGAGACATCTATTGTCATCTTCTAAGGATGTTTCAATTATTGAAATGGGAGTTTAGAAAAAATAACCATTGTCTGGATATAACACAGTATGCATACCAGTATGCCAACTGTTGTAGTATGATTCAGGTCCGGGAACCAAGTATTCATACACGTATGCGAACGGTTTTAACTGTTAAAGTCCAGGAACTAAGTTTTCATATCCGTTTGTAAACTTTTTCACCTGAGTTAGGTCAGGTACGACAGTATGCGTACCCGCTTGCAAACTGAGTTGGTTTAAGTTCTAAAATCGGTTAAGTATGATTTCATACTCATAAAAAAATACATTTATAAATTAAGGAATACAATCTTTGCAAACCGTGGAGAAAATGTTCATGAACTGATTCACTTGAATCAATCCAATTTTGTTTCAATTGTGTCTTGTATACTTCTATGAAAATATAAACAATTAAACAACTATATGAGTAACACAATTAGATTCATTTGATCTAGAAGTGTTATATGAATGTGGTTAATACGAAAGAGTTCATATGGAAAACTTAGGTTAATTATTGTTCATCCAAATCAATATACATGTTTAGGTACGGTTACCCATATCTAATTGCAGGTATATTTCATTTGTGTGTAATAAGCTAAGACCAACTAACGGTGGAGAGATATTGCTTTGGTTTTAAGCACTTAGCTCAAATATTAAATCAGGATTTCATCTAACTGTGAATATTGATTGCTTTGTTTTAAAGTTATCAAACCTTGATTTGAAGACTATATAAGAGAGAACTCTAGCAACTGGGAAACCTAATCCCCACATCTCATGTGTGATACTAGTTGCAATTAGAGTCGATTCTCCTTTAACCTAGGTTTTTCCTAAAACCATTATAGGTTAACGACTTAAATACTTCATTGGGATTCTGAAGCTAGACCCAACTATTTTCTCTGTAGTTGCATGTTCTAATATTACTTGTTATGTCGTTATTGAATACTATCTTCTCTAATATTTGCTCGAGATTTATCTCTGATAGGTAAGATATAAAAATTAATCACAAAGCTCTTCGTCTCATTCTTTGTGATTCTACAATAACTTGTTCTACTACCATATAGTTAAGTTAATGTGAGATGATTGATATTTCTAAGTTTTTTTTCGGGAATATAAGACCAGATTATCAATTGGTTCTTGTTCACCTTGATTTATCAAAAGACGGAACAAAAACTTCGTAGGTATTTCTGTGGGAGACAAATTTATCTATTAGAATCGAATTTTCTGTGGGAGAGGGATTTATTTACCAAGTCTTCGACTTTGGGTCGTAGCAACTCTTAGTCGTGGGTGAGTTCAACTAAGGGAATCAAGTGCGTAGAGTCATGCTGGGATTCAGAGGCGTAAAAAACGTGATTGTACCTTAATTAGTGTGAGATTGGTTAGGGCTCAACTAAATTCTAGTCCGAAGTTAACTTGTAGTAGGCTTGAGTCTGTAGAGGCTTAATATAATGTGGTATTCAAATCTAAACTAGGTCCCGGGTTTTTTCTGCATTTGCGGTTTCGTCGTTAACAAAACTTTTGGTGTCTGTGTTATTTATTTTATGCATTATATTTATTTATATAATTGAAATATCACAGGTTGTGCGTAGTTCAATCAATTGATAAATCCAACCTTTGGTTGTTGATTGACACTTGAACATTGGTCTTTGTCATCGTTCAAGTTGTTTCTCATAATAATCAGGCTCACAGATTCTATCTGTTTTATTTGCTGATTACATTGAGAAACACATATATAACTCTTGGATATATTTCCTAGATTGAGTCTGACTGTCTAGTTGATTCTCTCATAATTATATTGGAGTTGGTTCATACAGATTTCCTAACGAAATATTGGGTATGGTTGTTAGACCCCCGCTTTTTCAGATCTTATCGTGCTTGTTATGCTCTGATACCAATTGAAATAATGAGGGTACCAATTACACAATAATATTTTAGATATCCACTATTCAAGATACACCTTGTGTGATCTAATATAGACATGAACTATCAAGAAGATGACAACTACAAGATGCATAGTTGACATATAGTGAAGGTCTGGAACCGAACCAGCTATTGAATTAAACCAAGTATTTGATTAAGAAACAAGTGTGTTTACTTTATTATAACTAAAACAATAATTTTTACGCGGAAAGTAAAGTAAAAGCACACACAGTATTTGTTAACAAGGAAACCGTAAATGGAGAAAAAGCCCAGGACCTAGTCCAGTTTTGAGTACTCTTAGAATTAAGACATTATACAAAGATTACAACTAACTTTGTATAGTTGAGACCAGTAATCTAACTCTAAGTTACTCAGTGCCTTCAGAATCCATGCGCCTACTACCAATCTGGTATACGCACGTGAATCCTAAGATAGAGTCAACTATCTTAAGTCGCTTTACATGATGTGAGTACTTCAATCACTCAACACATTTCGATCATATTATGAAATAATAAAGGAGTCACTTTATAAATATCCTAGACAACAAGTTAATTAGAGATATATTGAGTAACAAAGGTTTTTCCGTTTAATCAATATGAACTAAGATATAAATATTATCAAAGATAACCAATCTTAGTTCATAATGACACAATTTATCAAATTTGGTTCCTAAAAAGAAACACCAAGTGATATATTGTCGAAGTATACAACAAACTATAAAAGGTCTATCAAGGTAAACGTTTGTCAGGTTCCAGTCAATCAAATATGTACGAAGTATCACAAAGTCTATAATACCAAAAAGTAAATCTTCTAGTATTCGGAATACCTGCACAAACAACTTAATTCCCTTATGATCGATCATGCACATAATTGAGTATGTTAATTAACAATAGATGATCACAAGTTTTATCTTCAGATCTTGAATCAGTAAAACAAATCTGAAATCGTCGATCCTTTATCTAGTTCTATATCGTTATTTAATCAAATCAATAATTGAAAACTAAAATAATAATATGATTCTAGTTTCCCGCTAATGGTACTGCTAGATGCTTCTTGATCCCAAAAAAGTCTTTAAACGAAGCACACGTAAGATATTTCACCTAGTTATGATACTTTCCTATCCAATGAGTATTACAAGAATACTGCTAGTGGCCTTACCTTACACCAATTACAAAATGAAGTACGTGTGTCACATGATAAGTTTGCAAGAAAGACAAATTTTACTATTTATAGTGACCAAGGTAGTTTGGAATCCAAGGAAATTCCAAATCCGAAAATACTCAAAGATATGCAATAAATACATTTTTTTGTTTTGTATAATTCCAATTGTAATCCGACTAATATACCGAATCTCTCATGGATGACAACTCAATATTAACTAGCATATAAGTATACTTTACTAATACAGTTACTAGATATATGATTTAATTACTAGGAAATTAAAGACATATAAATTCCGAATATCAAATAAGATATTATGAAAAAATTCGGTTTAGGATATCACCTTGAGTATCAAGGAAAATACTTGAATACTAAGTAATAAGAGTTCAACACATGCTCAAAATATTATGTCTATATCTTGTGAACTTTCCATATTAACCAAACCGTATTTTCGATAGTTATCCAAATCCTAAGTTTCTATGAAATCCAGAAAAGTGGTTGGAATTTGGCCCGAAATATCGCCGGAAATTAGCTTCAGGTGACAAGAAAAATATAGCCGGTCAAAGTAGTTTAGATCTACTGAGTTAGCTGGTCTAACTCATATGCGTGGTCTGAAATGGCCCAAGCATGTCAGTTTTTTGGAACTAATAGTGCAAATTCCAACAAGAAACTTAGGCACCACGTAACTCTTTCTCTGCATATTTCATATTTAATCTTACATTCATACATCATTAATCATTCATTCATCTATCTGCATCTTCATCACAAGTCTGAAGTATGATGGTAGGCTAGTCTCTGTAGTGATTTAATACAGTATGGTTTTCAAATATAGACGAGGTCCCGGGGTTTTTCTGCAGGTGCAGTTTTCCACGTTAACAAAATTTCTAGTATCTTGTATTTTTTTTCTTCGTATTCTATTATTTATCTTTATAATAACATAAATAGTACCTAAATCAATCTAGATACTTTAGTTCCTTCTTATTTGAGATCAAAAACAAGACTTGTTCTTATGAAATTCATACCTTAAAAGATAGATTACAAGTTTCGTGCTTCTTAGAATTCGGTTACGATTGGATTGATCTTGGATATCGATAATTGAAGAGAAGGAGAAAAACGTTATGTAAAATCTTCTACAATGGTTTTTGTTTTGATCTACTAATGATTGCATTAGGTTTTGTCCATATAGGTTGCCGAACAGAAAAGTTGGTGGTGTACTTGGTACCCCCATTTTTTTCACATTCCAATTAATTGATCACATAACCAGTTGAATATGGGTAGATCTCTTGGAGCAGAGGCTTAACAAACGTAAATGTACATCTCTTGGAGTAGAGGCTCAACAAATGAAGATATCAATCTTTGTCTTTGTAAAACATCATTGCATTGACTAAATGTTAGAGCATTGCTCGGTCGAACTCGCATACGTTGCTATCTCAAGCATGTTTGTCAATATTAATGATCAAAAGTATATGTCTTGATTTCTAGTTTACTTATGACTAAGTCTCGGTCAAGGATAGTTAAGTATAGTTGAGCTCCAGACTCCACGGAGATTATATTATGAAGACGAAGAACTACTCAAGGAACCGGTGGAACTTCATTCGACCAAAAAGATATGTGGAGACTTGAACTCATCTAGCACTCAAAAGTCTACTCTATCTCCTACTCTTGAGACACAATCGTATAAGTATGATAGTTTTCATACATACACATTTGTTATTTCGAGCCGAGTTTACTCGCCTATCTTTTTCTCGAAATATGTGTTGGTAAGATTTCGTTTTAACCACGTTTCATCTTTATCCGTGACGAAAGTCATGATGACGTTTCAATCTTGAAAATGGCTTTGATGAATATAGTCGATTCTTTATGTCTAACGACTATTAACATTATAGAAGAATGTTTCAATGATTGAAATGTAGAGTTGAGATTACGTAACCACCTATGGATATAAACATATATAGTGTGTTCGCATATTAGTGTATAAATCCATGTGCCGGAAACCAAGTGCGTGCATATGTGTGCATGTGGTATTGGTGAAGGAGACAGGTTGGGTATGCGTACTCGTATGCGTACTGGCGGAAGTTCACGTCCGTGAATTTCTGCTGAGTTTGGAGTTTACGAACTTATAAACCAGTCACCTTAGGTACGCGTACCCATGAAAGTTTTCATCCGAGATTTTCTGCTGGGTTTTCAAACCCAATTCCGGTAGCTAAGGTACGCATACCCATACGCGTACCCAAGCTGGTTATATTTCTCAAATCGGTCGTTCATGAACTTAAACAATAAAATAATAAGGAATGCAATCTTTGCAAACCGTGGATATATTGTTCATGAATTGATTCAAGTGAATCAAACCAATTTTGCTTCAATTGTGTCTTATGTAGTTACATAAGATTTCCTTGCAATTGAACAACTCTTGAACTAGTTGTTATGAGTCATTTGAACTAGTCATGAGAAATATGAATACGATTGATATGAAAGTTCTCATATGGCTAACCATTGGTAAACCATTCATGAACCAACCAAATGTACACGATTAGGTACGGTTACTCTAACCTAAATGAAATATATTTTATTTGTGTATGTGACAAGCTAAGTTTTGATCTAACGGTTGAAAGATATTATCTTGGATAAATCAGGTTTTCATCTAACGATGAATATTGAATGCTTTGTTACCAAGGTATCTTGGATTGCAAACCCTGATTTGAAAACTATATAAGGGAGACATCTAGAAACTAGAAAAAACTAATCCCCACACCTCCTGTGTGATACTAGTTGGTTTGCTAGAGTCGATTCTCCTTTAATCGTAGGTTTCTTCTCGAGACCCTGTCGATTAACGACTTGAAGACTTCATTGGGATTGTGAAGCCAGACGAAACTAATTCTCTTTTAGTTGAGCGATCTGGTCTTGCCATTTTCTATCTTACGAGTTCAATTGAATAATTGGCTTGAGATTATATCTCCGATAGGGCAAGATAAAAAAAAATCACAAACATCTTCGTCTCATCGTTTGTGATTCTGCAATATCTAGTTTCGCTACAATACGATTTATATTATTGTGACGTGATCAATAATTTTAGGCTGTTCTTCGATAATATAAGTCTAGATTATTGATTGGTTCATGTTCGCCTTGATTTTATCAAAAGACAGAACAAAAGTCGTAGGTTTATCTGGGGGAGACAGATTTATCTATTATCGTAGACTTTTCTGTGTGATACAGATTTGTTTATTCAAGTCTTCGACTTTGGGTCGTAGCAACTCTTGGTTGTGGGTGAGATCAACTAAGGTAATCAAGTGCGTAGTATCCTTCTGGGATCCGATACGTAAGGAGCGCAATTGTACCTTGAATCAGTGTGATATTGATTAGGGTTCAACTACAGTCCAGACCGAAGTTAGTTTGTGGTAGGCTAGTGTCTGTAGTAGCTTAATACAATATGGTGTTCAATCTAGACTAGGTCCCGGGGTTTTTCTGCATTTGTGGTTTCCTCGTTAACAAAATTTCTGGTGTCTGTGTTATTTCTCTTCCGCATTATATTTTGTTATATAATTGAAATATCACAGGTTGTGCGTTGTATCAATCAATTGTGAAATCCAACCTTTGGTTGTTGATTGGAAATTGATTGATCCTTGGGTATTGGTTTTTGATATCATTCAAGTTTGTATCTCTTGTATTTGATAAAGACTCACATATTTCTATTTGCTTGAGTATAGATCAAATCGAGAGATAGAAATATTAACTCATTGATATACGTTTTATTAAGATTGAGTCTAACTGTCTAGTTGATTCTATTAAAAGTATATTAGAGTTAGTCCATACAGATTGTTAATCGAAATATTGGGTGAGATTGTTAGACCCCCGCTTTTTCACTAAATATATACTTCTAAAAAATAATTTAAGTACAGATAGGATCACATCCTATCACTATATGAAAGATAAACTCTACCATATATTTAATGTGTCTTCCTACCATTTAATAAGAAGGAGGATGCACATGATAACCCAGTCATGTTGTGTTGTGATGAGCATGTAATAGCTCACCAAGGACTTCGAGATATTTTTTTTTAGATTTTTGCTAGAATTTTACAGTAGCAACCTTAATCCTATTTGACTACGTAGAAGGACTACAATTAGGAGAGTAAGAGTAGTTACCACAAATAGCCACTTTCTTTACCTTTTTGATGCCACGTCTCAACTGGTTGATGAGAGATTTATATTCAAAAATTCTTTTATTTATATATATTTAATAGTTTTATTAAAAAGTTTATTGAAGTGTGAGACAATCGAACTCACAAGTGTTGCTATATCAAGCTTGTTTTCAAATTTAGTTGTCAGCACTATATCTTGATTTCTAGTCTATAATTAGTTAAGTCTCGGTCTAGGATAGTGCAGTTGAGAAACGAATCAGTCATCATTTGCGTTCTACCGTTTCAAGGAGAAGATCAATCGAAGCTTTTGGAGAACTTCATCGACAAAAGGTAAGTGAAGACTGAACCACCTATTTCTCAAGTTATATTCACTTTTCTATCTTGAGACGATTATCGCATAACTAATTATACTAGCTTACGCAGATAAATTTTTTGAGCCGAGAACTAATTATTTAGTTTACAAATTTATCTAAATATAATGACTAAGCTTAATGAACATTTGTTCAGACTTGATCAAATTCGATGGAGAACAATTTATTGTTCGGAACCAAATCATGATTCAAGTTTATCATTCAAAAATATCTTGGAACAAGAGATAAGTGTCATTGTTATTTATTCAGGAATGTTTCTAATTGATTTAGTGAAATATATAACTACTATATTCGGAATACAAGACAGTGTTATCAGTCTTACAAACTAAGAAAATTGTTATATGTCTAAAGAAGTATTACATGTATTCGTACACGTAACGGAGTAGCTATATATCGACCTTCAGATTTGTGTGACATGCATATTCGTATGTACATCATAGAAAATATTTTTGCTTCGTGATCCGGATAGGTATGTATATTCATATACAAAAAATTATGGAACCATGGTAAGGGAACCAGGTTAAAATAATCAAACCGGTATGCGAGCCAAAACAGTTATATGTTCTAGAACCAGTTTAGTACCCATACCGGTATGCAAGCTGAATATTCCGTGAACTTCGGAACCGGAAAAGGTATAAAGTTTGCAAACCAGTACATGAACTAATTTTTTTTGTAGACTCCAGAACTTTGAGTTGATTCAAAGTTTTCAAACCGGTACGTGAAATGAAAAATTCTATAGAGTCCGGAACTTGGTGATTGCATAAGTGTGCAAACCGGTTTATGAACTGAAAAATTCTGTAGACTCCGGAACTCGGTAATTGCATATAAGTTTGCAAACCGGTCCGCGTACTGTGATTCAGTTGTAATTGAACTTTATACTTTAATTTACAAACTATGTCGATCATGATTCAATTGCGATTAAATTATTTCTATGAAGTAATTTGCATTAGATATTTTCTCTAATTAACATTAGACTTAATTGATCACATGATTGTGACTCAACATTAATGTCTTAATGAGTGTTAATCTTTTGAGTTCAATCGGCTAGTTTCAGCTAACCATGTTGAACATAGTCTTTATACATGGTTCGGTTATGGTTTACCCATGTTTAGGTTTAATCCGATCATCCGTTTGTAAATCAGGAAATAAACTATAGGCTTAATCTGTGAGAGGCAGATTTGGTTTAAAGTCTTTAATTGAGTTGAAGCAACTCTTAGTTGTGGGTGAGATCATATAAGGGAATCAATTGCGCGGAATCTTGCGAGATTCAAGGGGCATAAAGAGCGCGACTGTACCTTAATCAATGGATTCCCTTTTAGGGCTCAACTACATTCCAGACCGAAGTTAATTGATAGTAGTCTAGTGTCTGTAGCGGTTTAATACAATTTGGTGTTCAATATGGACTAGGTCCCGAGGTTTTTCTGCAATTGCGGTTTCCCCATTAACAAAATTTATGGTGTCTGTGTTATTTCTTTTTTCGCATTACTTTATAATTGAAATATCACAGGTTTTGCGTTGATCAATCAGGTCCAACCTTGTTAGTTGGAAAAGACTTGATTGATCCTTGGACATTGGTCTTTGGTACCATCCAAGAACTCTCTTTGTAAGTTAGGTTCACTAATTCAATTATGTAAATGTCCTAACAACAAGAGAGAGAGATAGATATAACTCTAGGCACTTTCCTTGATTGATTTTTTGCTCTCAGAGTTGTGTTGAGTTTGTTCATATAGATTGTCTAAGAAAAATTTGGTGGTGTATCTTGGTACCCCCTGCGTTTTCAGTTGTGATGATGAGTCACTGAAGAGGTGTTATTCAAAGAACCAATTTGTTTTCTAAAAGCATGCCTCTTTGTCTCACTGGACTTGAGAATAACAACACCCTTAAGAATCCGATGCAAGGATTTATGTAGATCAACAATTCTCTTATTTTCAAGTTTTGAGCAAAAATTCTTGAAAGAATGTCCCTTCATCTTGCAGTAATTTACCATTACTGGAAAATATGGAAACGACTTTCCATATGCGTACGAGTCTTTTGTAATTGTTTGTTGATCTGTTTCAGAGTATGACCTTTCCTACCATATAGACAACACGCTTTCTGAGATCTAACGAGATCATATTTAACCTGCTTGAGTGTTGAAGTGACTGTTTTAAAAGGTTATGGATATTTTTCCTTATCAGTAGACTGAGTATTCAGAAGATTCAGATTCCCCACGAGGCATGTGGAAGAACATGAGCAAGAATCTTTCACTTGACCACAAAGTGGTTTTAGTAAACATATATTTTTCTTGATCTATTTAATCTTTGTATGCTTCAATAAGATATTCTCTTGAGTCATTGAGTTTCATTTTCAAGAGTTTATTGACTTTCCTCTAGTTTTTTATTTAGAATATCATCACTTTGTTCTTCTGGTTGAAGCAATTCATCAGGAAGAATAATTATGTCCGGAAGAGCAGAATACGTAGAAGAATCTTTTTCCAAACACGAATCAACAATTGCACTCATAGTTCTTGGAACAAGTTTATCATGAGAGTTAATGAACTTGTTGTGCAATTGTATTCTGGAATTTTTTGGAGATATGATATGTTGGGTTCTTAAAAATGATGAATTCCTGAGAGAAAAAATTCCTTACCAAAGGTATTCTTAATTTTGGGTGGTACGTACAATGAGTCTTTCCTTAGTAAATTAAAAATCATTCTTTGACTCATTGATAACATGTTTAAATTTTTATAAACACAGACTCATTAGATCTAACCGTGTTTACCTGCTCTGATACCAATTGGAAAGAATATGGTACCAAGTATACCACCAACTTTTTCGTTCGGCAACATGTACTATGGACAAGACCTAACACAATCACAAGTATGTCAAAGCAAAGACCTTTGAAGAATATTGTGTAATAAAGTTTTATTTTTTCTCTTCCACAATCAACATGTATTGGCCAAAGGTCTGTGAACTTGATCATTCAAAAGAGTTCTTGGACAATCTCAAAAATCAATATCCATGATCAAACTTGTCGTATCCGAACTAAGAGGATCTGAATCCTAACAAGTATGAAATTTGCAATCTATCTTTTAATATATGAATTCAACAAAAACAAGTCTTCTTTTTCTATCTAGATTGATTACATACTACCTGTGATATTTCTATTATAAAGATAAAAAATATAAAAAAAAACAAAAGATACCGGAAATATTGTTAACGAGGAAAACTACACTTGCAGAAAAACTCTGATACCTCTTCCATCTTTAAACACCATATTATATTAAACTTCTAAAGACACTATCCTACTACCATACTTCGTATTAGAATATAGTTGATACATAACTAACCCTTTAAGTTTCTGTCGTGTTCCTTACGTCCCTTGAAACTCGCACGGTTCCCTTAGCTGACGTCCTTTACAACCTAAGAGTTTCTTCAACATCAGTGAATATTCTTGATACCAATTTTCCTCTAACAAACAAGCATATTTTATTTCGCTTTTGATATGTTTCAATCAAAGTTTTAAAAATTGTTTATAGTAAACAAAGTCTAGAAAATATCATGAATCCGGAACACTTACACTCAGTTAGCTAAAAAGCCTGGATTACTAACCATATCTTAAGAATAATCAAACAAATTAAAGAAGAGTTTAGATATCTATCTTGAGGAATCACAAATTCTGAGACGAAGAGCTTTGTGATTTCTATATATCTCGTTCCTGATCCAAGATTAACAAATCCTCAAATATCAATAAGAAAAAGATCCAGATTCAAGGACTATAATGTAAAACATGGTCTGATCGGGATTTACAAATCTCTAAGTGAAGTCTTCAAATCCGTAACTTAATTATATTTCTCAGAAGAAACCTAGGTTTTAGAGGACGACTCTAGCTTACAACTTGAACACAAAAGTACCAATGATTAAGAAATCATATTGCAAGAGTCTGCCTATTTATAGATTTTAAAGACTCCAAGTAGCTTTGATTTCAAGCTAGGGTTACTTGGAATTCAAGAAAATACTTTACTAGTTTAGATGAAATTCTAATTAAGAATTCATGACGTTTTCTTTTAAATTACACAGGACAATATGCATTATGGTCACCGTGCACAATGATGGTTCATAGTGGCTAAGTAACCTTTGAACTTAAAATAAATATGGGTGTCCATAACACTTAAGACTAACCAATGATCCACAAGCACAAAGTGATGACGTGAACAAAGTTTTCTTAGATTATGAGAGTATTAGCAAAAACGAATGTAACGGGGTAGTTCGCGAATTAAGGCCCAAGGGGTTTGGCGGTTCGTGAAGTCAGATTAAAGGGGTTTGCATACATTCCCCCTATTCCGTAACTCAAATGTAACAGGTTTTCATACTGGTTTACAAACTTCTATAGTCTGTGAAATTCAGACTGATTAAGGTTTTACATATGTGTACCTTGAGCCAAGTAGTTCTCAATATCTCAAAATTGATTTGAAACATTTCAAATATCCATAGACAATATGCACTATTGCTTGGGTAATTTCCAAATGATCAACTTAAAATATTTTTTTTTTCTTTTCAATATTAAATCTACTAAAATCATATGACATAGTATCATTAAATAGAATGGTAAATTTCCTGAGTAAATTGGATACGTCATTCTTCATATACCTCTTGTTGATGAAATTCTCGCAAATATTTCCGTTTGTTCTTCAGTATTCAAACTACGAGGGTTATTCGATGGTTTCTGATATACTACCACCATAATCTAATCCTAGTCTGAGACTTGAATTTAGTAGACTAGAAATCAAGATCTAATATTGATAATAAGCTTGAGATACCAAAACTTGCTAGTTCGACCGAGTTATGCTCTAACATAATGTACTTCATTACAGCAAGAGCAAAGATAATGGTTTAGGATATGGCATATGGATGTTCTTCCTAAATTTATAATTTTTGTTTAAAGTGTCTTCATAATATATGGCCATTGAAAACTTATTTAGCTAGATTTGATATTGTTTCTAATATGCTTTGTCTTCAATGCGATTTAGATGATAAAACTTTTGATCACCTTTTTTATCATTGTGATTTTGTTAGAGCAGTGTGGTTTTCTCTCTGCCCTCGGGTGCTATCTATCTTTTTTTGTTTTTATAGCATTAGAGATTGGATACTGCATTGGTTTTCTACTCAACTCGTACCTAAAACTAATGATACTTATCGACTTTATACTATAACCTTGTGGAAAACCTGGAAGGCTAGGTGTAAAGCCAATATTGAACATTTGAAACATCATCCTTTTATGGTTATACAAAGTACTAAATTTTAGTTGCAATCTCTACAACAAACCATTACTTTTTATAAGTATTCAACTAATAATACTCTTACTGCTTAAGAAAATTTACATTTTTTTCAATTAAGTCTTACAGATTTGTCCGAACATAGCACTTATTCACCAATTTTTGTGGATCTACTATTGGAAATCCTCATATATTGCAGGTTGTGGAGTTGTCTGGTACAGTCCAAATGAAGACTTTGTAGAAGCAAAATGTTGGGCCATCAATGCAAGTTCAATGATATCAGATGAAGCTCGAACCCTCTCTCATTCTATGGAATGCGCTACAGAAAAATAGCTGCATCATATAATTTTTATCTCTTACAATCTATCTCCGGTGAATGATATGAATAGAGCAACCTCTAACATTTTCTAGACACATTTTTTTAATGTAAATGACTATAAAAGCGGAATATTCGCGTTTCTTAACCCTTTATCTAAATATGTCCCTAGAAAACTCAATAGAGCAGCTGATGCTCTGGCTAGGTTAGCTCCGCAGTCTAATATAACTAAAAAAAACGGGAAACACGACCTCTTGACGTTCTTTCAATCAAGCTATTCCCCTTTTGTAACTTCTAGGTTCTGTTAAATATATTCCTTCAAAAATATATAGAATGCACTCGAGTATTCTGTTTGTTTGGGAGAATTGGGTCGATCACAGGGTAATCAAATTACCGGGCTCTCAATTCTCCCAACCAAACACATTGTACTTACGTTACGTTGACTGTACATAGTGTTGATAGAATTTCTTCCAAGTTGTATGGTGGAATCCAACCTATTCCAAGTGTGGAAAAACTTTGTAATGTCGAGTCTAATGACTACCAAATTGGTGTATTCCATACTTTTTCCAAACCATGTTCCATAATATGGTGGAATGCTGGGTGGACTCCAGGAAAACGATAATCATATTAGTGTCCAACGCTATTCAGAATGACGTGCTAAACGACGAAACACGCTAATCAAAATAGCTATGAACGCTATTGATAGTAGCATAAGTAAAGTTGCTATTCATAATGGCATTGAACGCTATTTTCACTTTGGGCGTTATTCTTAGTAGTTGTAGATGCATTTTACTACCACCTACATCCAAAGGATAGAAATCTTCTACTCATGCAAAATGAAAGTATAGACATGATGATAGACACAAAGATATACATGGTTCGGTATGATTACCTATGTCCATGGGGGTGAAAGGATGAATCTTATTACTTCAAGGTGTTACAATGATGTTGCTCTCACAAGTGAACTAGCTCTCAACTTTTCTTCCTCCTTTTGATTAAAAGTCTCTCTCCTCCCAATCTATCCTGCATTATTTTGGATACAAGTTCTTCTATTTATAGAGGAGGCTTCATACAACTAAACTAGGGTGTTGGTCACAACATATCTATCTTGAAGTCATGTCATAGGGCCTGCCTGCGTCGTCCCTTTTTCCGTCACTATGGCCGATGTGCTTCGACCCCTCTGCAGTTCCTAGTTCGAGGCGATCCGTTCGGGTGTTCTCTTGGTGCGATGTCGCCCTCCCAACCTATCTCCCTTGCATCTGGCCGATATGACACGTATCTTCTTATCACTTTGAATACTACTCCTTGGTTGACCCGATACGTCTCGTCTGCTAGCTTTGTCAGAGGCCTATGGCCGAGTCTTGTCCGACAGCTGTAGAGTGATCACGCCCGATCCACGTGGCTCCTTCAATTTCGCGCCTTCCATCCTCTATCCCGTGCTTCTCGCCTCTTCATGCTTGGGTATCTCACAGCTTGAGATGTTTCCACCTAGCCCTGGGGATAATTTACACCTACATTTATGCCCCTTCTTTCGCTCGTGTGGCATACACGAGTGGAAGAAAGTCATCCCCGCTTCCCACGTCCTCGTTCATGCCGAGATTTCCGCCATGCAGTTCTCCAGTAACTCCACTTTATTACTTGTAACCGTCGGCGCCGGTTACGACTTCTCTTCTTTAAATAGTCCAACTCCTATTCTCTTTCTTCTTCTTTACCATTTCTTTTTTAGCCTCTATACGCTGCAACTTTTTCTTCGATATTCTTCATCATATTCTACCTCAGTAAATCTTTGTCTTCTCGATTTTCTTCCTTCATCTCTTTATCTCCGAGTTCTACAGTGGCTGCTGTTATATTTTCGTCGTCCCAACCTCCTTTGTCGATTTCCGAGTTCTGTACTATTCCCATTCATGGCTTCTTCTCCCTCGATGACTGAAAAAAGGTGTGTGGATGATGTTTTTTCTGAGAATGATGCTTTTTCCCTTGCTTCCCTGTTTTAGTTTGATAGTCCCTCTAAGTACGATGATCGCTCCATGAGATCTATCTTTCCTGATAATTCTCCTTCTATTTCGTGCAGGTCCAAGAAAAGGGTGAAAGATCTCTCTGATGAAGAGTTCATTGAGCAGTTGAAAGAGAAGTACAATCTTCAAATTTACGAAGTTACCCTGATCTCGGGCCAAAACAGCCTCCTGAAGAAATCCGACATGGATAAGTATGAGCAGTCGGCCGACTGCGTGGTCATTACTCAGGGTCAGCTATAGCTAGGACTTCGTATCCCTTTGTACAACCCCGATATCCCTTTTTATTATGAGGTTCTCTCCCATCTCAAGCCTTATCACGCTCTGGCTCAATGGACTGGCAACACTTTCCGCATTATGGATGAGTGGAGAGCTCGCCGAGATGGTCATGGTTCTACCGCCGAGTGGTCGACCTACAAGCCCGAGCATGCTCCAGAGTATACTGTTGCCAACTTCCTTGTCAACTATCGAGCTGGTACCTCAACCAACGATGATCTTTCCGGTTTTTCTGCCGGTCCCCATCGTCAGAGAATCATGCCCAATGGTTTTGAGAGGATGATGCTGGATGCTGATCCCATGGGCCAAGGTTCTAACAGGCGACCCCGTCACACCAATGATCCAATCTATCCCCGAGTTCCGATCCTAGTCCGAGATCCTATTTTACATGGTATCTTTCCGTCGCCTTCATTTTCGGCCGAGTCCTATCCTTTCTGGGTAGTTAACGACGACATGGCCGATAAGGTATGTGTCTCCTTCTACTTTCCTCAATTTCCAACTTGTTGGTTCTTACACGGGTTGGCTATTTGTTGTTGTTAAATATTCAGGGCGACTCTACCAAGGCTGCCGGATCGTCGAGGAAAAGAGGTATTAGCACAAGGGTTGAGGAAGACCATGAGAAGGTAACAAACACAGTGTTTTTATTATAAGTACATGTACTTGCCCCTGTTTTTTGCCTTCACATGTTCTGATGAGAATCCTTGTGCAGAAATTCCCTAGGCGTGATGATGATGAATCCGGTGTGAAGGAGATTGACCCCCAACCTCTTAGACGTAATCCTCATAGGGGAAAGCATGTTGCTGCCAAGCCATAGCAAAG
This sequence comes from Papaver bracteatum, assembly GCA_023529315.1. Lineage (NCBI taxonomy): Eukaryota > Viridiplantae > Streptophyta > Magnoliopsida > Ranunculales > Papaveraceae > Papaver > Papaver bracteatum. Next base: position 902,215 of record JAJJWX010004447.1, on the reverse strand, counting down.
GCAGAAACCAATTTTCAACATCCCCGATGAAGATGACATATTCGGGGATGATTTCTCGGATGACAAGGGCGATGGGAATGGGACGGGCGTGAATGTTGGTCCTGAGGTGGTCGTTAATCTTGAATTGGCCGACAAATAAGAACCCCTGAAGGCGCCCGAGCTAGGAAATACTGTTAATATTGAATCAGTAAGTACTTCATCGTCTGCCCCAGATTACTGGTGGGTCCTCGTCCGGTGTTGAAACCTATTTTACTATCTCTGGCCCTATCATGAATTCTCTTGGAGCGCTGACTTCCCCTGACTTTGGTGCGTATACTGATGAGAAAATGCTTGCTGCCGTGCCCCTGTATAGAGATATGGCTCAGAATCTTGATACAGTGGTGAGTGACTCTGCCTGTTTGGGTGACGCCGTGCCCTTGGCGTATTCCTTGTCGTCTCCTACCATTCTAACTTGTTTACTTGTATCATATTCTTAATCGGGTACGGTTGGATGCCGCTAGTCGTCGTAGGGAAAAGAAGCTGGTGGAATCTCTCCATCTTCAATTGCAGAAAGAGAAAAGTCGCGCGCGTGAGCTGGAAATCAAAATCGCCGATGCCCAAGGTATGTTATAACTCCATCATTTAAGCTTAAGTTGATTGAGTTTATAGTGCATGTATCCTGAGTCGGGTATCCTTCTTCTAGCCGAGATAGCTAGTATAGGTTTAGATGCTTCTTCGGAGTTTAGGATTATGAAAAGGAAGTGGGATATCGAAAAGTATTTAGTGGAGAATATTTATCGGCGAATTGCGAATAAGGATGGTAAGATAGATCGCCAGGCCGGTGAAATCGAAGAGCTTCAGGATGAATTAGAACGCTATCGTCAGTTTGAGTATGCCCCTGAAGAAATAGACAATTTACGGGCTCACTTAGGTTCTTCCCAATACCTAACTGCTGAGAAGACCGTTTTGGTCACGAACTTAGAGCAACGGGTAGATGCTTTACAATTTCAGAACCGAGACCTTCATGAAGATCACCGCCGAATACTGAGGGATAAAGATGTAGTGGAGCGAGCTAACCGCGATCTGACGGGCAGGGTGGGCGAATTCAACAAAGTGGTGGGTGAACTAGAGTGGAGTAAATCGCAACTTTCAGTGCTCCAAGTATCGCGTAATCGGCTAATGGATGAGTGGAGCGAACATAAGAAGTACTGCCCCAGCAATGAGTTCAACGAGCAGCACTATAACGAACTAGCCATGAAATTGTCCAAGGTCGAGGATGAATTGTCCAAGTCGTTAGAATCGGTTCAGTCAGTGTTACCCGCCCTTTAAGGTCTTGTAGATGATGTTTTGAGGCCATTCCTTAAGATTAGATTATGCTATGTAGTTGTGAAATTGCTAAACCTTATCCGATGAATAATCCCGTGTTGTTGTGATTTTGTAGCCGAGTAAAATCGTTCCCAGGAACTGGATATGGAGGTCCGATGATTGAAGTAGGTTGAGGACGATTTGGGCACCAAGTTAACCGACACAGAGGCTTCCAATTTTCAACTTACTCAGCAGCTTGAGGATGAACTTGTCGCCCATGCAGATGAGATGGACGAGAAGGTTCAGTCGGGTATCGAGGAGTGGGTGGAGAATAAGCGGCGCGAGGTCGCGCAAAAGAGGGCCGACACCGTTCCCTCCAAGGCTTAAATTCCCCTTTTGTAGTGATGCGTCACTAAATTGCCCCTTGCTGTGGGTTGTAAATCGCTTTGAACACTTTTTCCCCATTTTATTTCATATATACTGCTTGTTTATTTTATACGGGGGTGATGCGTCGCCGATGTTTTCTTTATTTCCGTTATACTTTGTGTTCCTTGTGGTTTCATGACATTTTCCGCGCTTTCTTAATTGACGTACGTCGCTTTTTGTTATAGCCTTTGTTCCTTATGTTATTCCTGCAATTTGTTGATTATGTGTGTTAGTAGTTTAACCGTTTCTGTCGAACACACCCAACAAGGAGGGTCATCGGGCCCAATGCCATGTACTTATTGGGGCATCTCATCACTATCTCTTGGATTCAGTGGAAGGGTACTAGCCAACTTAATTCTAGGCTCGATTATCCCGAGTGGTTATCGATCAACCAGTCTCGGGCAAGTGGTCACAGCCACCTGCGATGGGGGTGACCTTTCAAATGTAAGTAGGCCACCTAGCTGAGAAGACCTTGTGTCTTAACAACCTGCGGAACTGGTTTCCAACCACCAGAACCCTTAGGCTACCTCGACACTTGCCCACTGCCACTGCCCCGAGTACGAATAGCCAGGCGACTGTAAGGCACCTCGGCACTTCCACACTGGCTTTACCCCGAGTACGAATATCCAGGCGACTGTAAGGCACCTCGGCACTTCCACACTGGCTTTTTCCCGAGTAAGAATGACAAATCGAGTGTAAGTCACCTCGGCACTTCCAAATTGGCTTTGCCCCGAGTACGAATGACCATTAGTCGCTCATGCCCCATCTCATACCCCTCGCGGTTTTACAGAAATAGAAGACAAGAATGCTCACATTTTCACCGCGTCTCCGCTCATGGGTGGTAGAGTTTCAAATACATGACGTTCCAGGGTTTGGGCTCTTCTGTTCCATTGAGCCTTAGTAGCCGATACGATCCCTAGCCTGCCTTGGACGCAATTATGTACGGCCCACCCCACTTTGGTGCTAGTTTTCCGCCATTTTTGTCTCGCTCCCATTCAGCCAGAAATTTGAGTACTTGCCTCCCTGGTTGGAACTCTCTTGGGCGAACGCGTTTGTTATATTCTCGCTGTAACCTTCTTTGATAGTTTTCCATTTTTTGTAACGCTATCTCCCTTGTTTCTTCCAGATCGTCGAGTTTTGCCAAAATTAGATCGGACGAGACATTTCGTCTACAAGCTTCTGTTCTAGTAGTAGGGATCATTCCTTCTGTTGGTAGAATCGCCTCGGTTCCGTAAGTAAGCATGAACGGAGAGAACCCTGTAGCTTCCCTCCGGGTGGTTCTGTATGCCCACAAAACATTGTATAGATCTTCACAACAGTCACCATATGCACCATCTAATTTCTTCTTCATGTTGTCGGAGATCGTTTTAGTAGTGATCTCAGCCTTCCCATTACTCTGAGGGTAAATGGGGGTTGCTTTACTCTTCCTGATATTGTACGTGTTGAACAACAGATCAATATTTTCTCCTTGAAGTTATTTACCGTTATCGGAGACGATGGCTGCTGGGATCCCAAAGCGGCAAATGATATGGTCCCAGATGAATTTGAAGACATCTTTGTCTCGAATATGCCTTAGTGGTGCTGCTTCTACCCATTTGGTAAAGTAATCCATGTCCACGATCAAGTATTTCCTTTGACCCGTTCCTACGTGTAATGGTCCGACAATGTCTATGCCCCATTTAGCAAAGGGCCATGGGCTTATAACAGAGTTTAAGGGTACTCCTGGCGCCTGTATTTTCTTGTCGAATCACTGACATTCTTCACAAGCTTTCGCCATTTCCTTTGCATCTTCGTTCATATACTTCCAGAAGTAACCCATCGTCTTTGCTTTGGCCGATAAGCTTCTCCCCGTGCTGTGATTTCTGGCGGCTCCATAGTGTAGCTCGTGCAAGATAGTGCGGCCTTCCTCTTTACTTAGGCATAGCAAAAGGTCCCTAAGTAGGATTTCCTATATAAGATCCCTTTCCTTAGCTCGTAGGCGCCTGACTTACTCTTGATTTTATTTATCTCGGGCCGTCCTTTTGGTAGCTCGCCTGTTTATAGGTATCGGTGTATCGGATTCCTTCAATCGCCCTCCTTATATCACCCGACTGTGTTAATAGCAACATCGATCCGTACTTCTGGTGTTTCTGGGATTGAGGGAGTAAGGACCCTCATAACGCGAATGCCCTCTATGATCGGGTCTACCAGCTGTGAGGCGATGTATGATAGGGCGTCCGAGTGTCTGTTATCTTTCGAAAAATGTGGCGGAACTTAATACTCGGTATTTGGTTAATGTAAGACTGGGCGAGCTCCCAATACTTTTGCAATACGGGGTCGTGTGTAGCGTATTTTCCCGTAATCTGTCGGATCACCAACTGTGAGTCACTAGTTAAGCGAACTTCTTGCAGCCCCATTTCTATACTTATCTGTAAGGCATGGATCACCGCTTCATACTCGGTGACGTTGTTTGTTGCCTTGAATTCTAGTTTGAACGAATTCACTATCTTTCTTCCTTTTGGCGTGGTAAACACTAACCCAAGGCCTGATCCCTCTTTGTTTGACGCTCCATCGACGAAAACTTCTCATCTTGTAGGACTATTGGCTGCTAATAGGTCGGCAGGTTCTTATCGTTTTTCCATCATCCTCGGTATATCTTCTACTTCGTCTTCATCACTAAGTGGGAAGTCAGCTAAGAAGTTGGCCACTACCTTCCCCTTGATCGCCGTCCTTGTTTCGTATACCATATCGTACTGTTTGATTAAGGCTCCCCATTTAGAGATTCTTCCCGATCGCCCTGCATTATCCAGGACTGCTTCAATAGGAGATTTGGTGAGCACCCGTATACGATGAGCTTGAAAATACGTCCGGAGTTTAGAAGCGGCAAAAGCTAGTGCCAGAACCATCTACTCCATTCTGGTATAGTTTTTCTCGGCTGGGCTTAGTGTTTTGCTAGTGAAATATACTGGTTTTTCCACGTTCTCCTCCGTCTTGACCAATACTGCACTAATGGCATATGGTTTCGCTCCCAAGTATAGGGTAAGGGTCTCTGACGGCTCGGTCCTCTGCAAAACCGGGAGGCTGGCTAAGTGTAACTTGATGTTTTGAAAGGCCTCTTCACTTGCATCCGTCCATTGAAACTGTTTTCCCTTTTTCAGGATGTTGTAAAAGGTCTTTTTTCCGACGACCGTGACACGAATCGCCCAAACGCTGCTATGCAGCCATTTAGCTTTTGCACATCCTTTACCGTCGCGGGAGAAGGCATTTATAAGACAGCCCTGACCTTTTCGGGGTCTGCCTCTATCCCTCTGGGGGTGATGATATATCCCAGGAATTTTCCTGCTGTAACCCAGAAGTCACACTTAGCGGGGTTAATCTTCATCTTGTGTTTCCTCATCGTCTGAAAAATCCCTCGAAGGTCTTGGACGTGATCCTTAGCTCGAAGACTTTTGACTAACATATCGTCTACGTAAACTTCTATGGTGTCGTGATTCTTTTTTTCGAACATGTCCCCCAAGAATCTCTGGTAAGTAGCACCAGCGTTTTTAAGTCCAAATGGCATCTTGGTATAAAAATACAACCCTCTTGGTGTGAAAAATGAGGTATGCTCCTGATCCTCGGGCGCTAACGGTATTTGGTTATAGCCTATGTATCCATCCATCAATGTCATCGCCTTGTACCCGACTATGGATTCTACTAATTGGTCTATTCTTGGAAGAGGAAAGCTTTCCTTCGTACAAGCCTTGTTCAAGTCACTAAAATCAATACATATCCTAACTCCTCCTTTTTTCTTTGGTACCACGACCATATTATATATCCACTGTGGGTAATGGGATTTCCTGATTATCTCGGATTCCCACAACTTTTTCAGCTCGACCTCGACCGCTGCTTGTAACTCTGGTGCGATTCGTATCATTTTTTGTCTAACGGGTCTGAACCTCAGGTCAATCTTCAAATGGTGGCAACAGACCTCCGAGTCGATCCCCTCTAGATCGTATACTTCTCAAGCGAACGCATCTAAGTTTTATTTTAACACCGTCATGAGTTGACTTATTTGTTCATCCGAGAGTAGCGTCCCGATCCTCACTATCTTCGGCTCCTCCATCATCCCCAAATTCACCTCTTGAGTCGGCTCAACTGTCGAGAAATTAGATTTATTCCCCTTGAATGGATACGTCCCCTTTAATTGCTATAAAGGGTCTTGCTCTTGGGTTTCGCATGCCATGGCCGCTTGTGAAATAGTTTCCTCCAACTCTTCTGCAGCTTTAACCTCTCTGGATTTGTTCTTCCCTTGTCTTTGTCGAGCTTTCCGACCTTCATTAATTTCGGCATCAACCAACATGCATTGTCGTGCCGCTTGGGATTCGCCCACAACTTCAGCTATTCCCTTGTAGGTAAGGAACCTTAACCTTTGATGATAGGCCGACGCCACTCCTTTAATCCCAGCGATCCATGGACGTCCGATAATTGCTTCATAAGGCGAGGCGACATCTACTACACAAAAGGTGGTCAGAGTGTCAAGGTCACCCCCACCATCCGAAACCCTCAGTGTTACCTCGCCCTTAGGGATGGTAATTGTGCCGTTAAAACCGTAGATGCGATATGTCGAGGGGAAGAGGATGTCGTCTGACAGCTCCATTATCTTAAACGTGTCGTAGAACAGCACTTCGACTAAACTTCCACTATCTATGAGAATTCTTCTTACTCCCCATCTCTCAATCAATAATGTGATGACCAAGGGATCACTGTGTGCTTGCCCATTTGCTGGGACATCTTTGGCCGAGAACGAAATAGGTTGCATCATCCAAGGTTCCATTGGTAAGGTCTTAGCTACACTGAATATTTCCTTGCCATTGCGGTCCCTCTTGTGAATCCTTGAAGTGATAACTGGTCCGAAAGTGTAGTCTTGTGTAGTAGAGTGTGAAATGGTATTCACAAATTGGGTTGTCCTATCAATGCGGACTTGATGGACCGGCGCATCGGGTGCTGCTACTGACTGGGATGGATGTCGGACAAACTGTCTCAGGTACCCGTCTCGGATGAGGTGTTGGACGATGTCCTTCACTTCTCAACAATTATCAGTGGAGTGGCCCCTATACTGATGGTACTGGCAGTAGTCGAGGTGGCCTTTGGTTTCTTGAAACTGGACTCCCCTCGATGCTGGATAATTGATATCGTTCCTATTCTCGACTTCCTTGAATACTTCTTCCAAAGGAGCATTTAAAGGGGTGTACGATCGGGCTTCTTGCCTCGGCCTATTCCCTTTGGCCACCCATTCTTTCTTCTCATTACCTCTTGGTGGAGGGTCCGATCTCTTCTCGGGTCACCTAGATGGGATGTCCATAACTGCCTTAGTCTCGGCACCCTCTTCAGTGCTAGCTTCTTGTATTCCCATATCTCTCGACTCAGCTTGGATTTCTTCTAGGGCGATGAAATGTTCTTGCATTCTTCGCATCTCCTTTAAGGTTTTTGGCTTTTCAGAGAACATAGCTACCCAGATGGGGTCCGATCTTCCCAGTGCATTTTCAAATCCAAAGATAGCTTGGTCCACGGGAACCTTTCCAATTTCAGTACACAACTTCCTCCACCTATCGGTCAAGGTTCTCAAGGGCTCCCTGAACCTCCGGGCGAGGGTGAATAGTTTGTTCATTCTTGGCCGAGGTCGGCTGTTGTGCATATAGGTTTCGAGAAATGCCTCGACAAGTGTATCATAACCATCGATTGATCCTGGTGGGAGTGAATAAAACCAATCTCCTGCCTCGCCTTCCAAACTGGCCGGAAAGAATTTACACATGACCACCATGTTACTTTTCCATTGAATCAATGACATAGTATACATTTTGAGATGTTCGACCGTATCTCCTGTTCTGTCGAATCTAGAAGGGAATGTTGGCAATGTACATTTTGGTGGGAACGACATTTTATCGATTTCTTGGGAGAAAGGTGTCTTCTCGGCCTCACTCATGATTTCCACCAATTTGTTCTCTTCGCTATTCCCTGACAGTTCCTTGATTTTTGCCTCCAACTCTTTGAGCTTGGCTTCTGTTGCTTGATCCTGTCGTCTATCCCTTCCTCGCCTTTCCTCATCAGTGGACGAGTCCTCGGGGGGTCCATATCTTTGTGGTGGGGGGGGGAGGGAGGGGGTATGAGAGGTGGGGGTGGTTGACCTAATCGTCCAGACTGATTAGGGTTGTTCGGCCACATCATATGTGAGAATTGACCTGATCGGCCATAACGAATCGACGTTACTCGGCTGGATGAACCTGTTTATCTAGTCCGCTGATTCCTCAACTGATAATTTTCGAACTCTAAGGCGATATTCCGCTGCTGGAGCTCCCTTAATGCAGCTTCTTTCCTTCTTTGACTTTCTAAAATGGCTAAGAGTGTCAAGTCTGTGCTTTCATGGCTAGAGTGTCCGTTAGGGTGGTGTGGCTGAGTCTGTAATGGCATCAACATTGGTGGTGGGGGTAGTATCGGCCCAGCCGCGTGGATGGGGGTAGGTCCGACGTTTATCTCTGCTGCTCGCCCCAACTGAATCTGCATGAGACGCTCCTGCTCTCTTCCTAAGGCTTCCTGGTACTCAGCTTGTAGCCTTGTTCTTTGTCTCTGAGCCTGGGCTTCAAGTGCTTCCTCATCGTCCTATGTATCAGAAGCTGTGAGTCCATCAATTTGGTCAACTCTCCTTTGAGTCAAGATGACCTGGTCCAAAGGTAGGGTGTCATCATTTCGCCCGAGATCCACTCCCTCATTAACAGTTGGCATGCCTCGTGCTGCTGCCCTAGATTCCTCGAGTGGTGGTTGTCGACTGCCTTCTTGCCTCGTCCCTGTTACTCTTGTCTGCATGTGGCTGCTAGTCACTGTATGATTCCTTAACGTCCTTCCCGTCCCTGAGGTGCTAGCCATCGGGTGTGGCACACGGTGAGCCGAGTGTCGTCCTTACCTACGTCAGCAAATACAAAGAACACCTTACTTTGACCTAATATTTGGGAAATAAACATTCAAAAAGGTGAAACAAATTCAACTTGTCACGAAAGATGTCGTTACGCCCCAGCTCGCAAATATAAGGCCTACTCCGGTTATCAAATGGGCTCTGTCTATCTACCCTATTTTGACTTTATACTGACTTTAGTATGCTACGCCGATGTCACTCCGTACGACGTCGCCTTCAGTACTTGACCTCCATATTTAAGCTAGTTTGTCCTTCCTTCTATATGCCCCAAATCATTAAACTCATGCACATGATGATCGAACAGTACGACGTGTAAAACCAAAACTTAAGTTAAGTTCCTATTATTGTTATTCTCCTAAGATATTATTATGGCTATCTTCCCCGGATCTTCTCCAAGAACTTTTCGATGACTAGTTAACATCGCCGGGAAAGAACCTCAAGATCGGCTGATCGTTATGCGAAAAGACACCCTAGTTTTGACCTTTTGCTTCTCCAAACACTCAAGTTCTATAACATTGCAAGAAAACAGCTTATCTACCGCTAAAACTCGATTAGTCATCAAAAACAAGTACTCATCATATCAACAGACTTTCAAACTAGCTCCGAACCTGTGTTGTTAGTCGCCGGTGAGCTTATGAAGACTTTCTGCTGATCAAACTGTTGGTAGGCGAAGAAATGAGAACTTCACCATGCCACGAGTGGACGCTGCTACTGCTGTAACTATACATGTAAACTAAATGACTTGATTTAACAACGATTTCGGCCATCAGAGTTCATCCTAGCTTCAACTACAACACTTGAACATGTACACAGGAGCTTTGGATCGTCTCTGAAGGTCTCCAAGGCAAGGTATCCTTAGATCTTAGTCGGTTCCCCTTAGTCGGCGCCAGAATGTAGATGCATTTTACTACCACCTACATCCAAAGGATATAAATCTTCTACTCATGCAAAATGAAAGTATAGACATGATGATAGACACAAAGATATACGTGGTTCGGTATGATTACCTACGTCCACAGGGTTGAAAGGATGAATCTTATTACTTCAAGGTGTTACAATGATGTTTTTCTCACAAGTGAACTAGCTCTCAACTTTTCTTCCTCCTTTTGATTACAAGTCTCTCTCCTCCCAATCTATCCTGCCTTCTTTTGGATACAAGTTATTCTATTTATAGGGGAGGCTTCATACAACTAAACTAGGGTGTTGGTCACAACATATCTATCTTGAAGTCCTGTCATCGGGCTTTCCTGTGTCGTCCCTTTTTCCGTCACTATGGCCGATGTGCTTCGACCCCTCTGCAGTTCCTAGTCCGAGGAGATCCGTTCGGGTGTTCTCTTGGTGCGATGTCGCCCTCCCAACCTTTCGCCCTTGCATCTGGCCGATATGACACGTATCTTCTTATCCCTTTGACTACTACTCCTCGGTTGACCCGATATGTCTCGTATGCTAGCTTTGTCAGAGGCCTGTGGTTGAGTCTTGTACGACAGCTGTAGAGTGATCACGCCCGATCCACGTGGATCCTTGAATTTCGCGCCTTCCAGCCTCCATCCCGTGCTTCTCGCCTCTTCATGCTTGGGTATCTCACAGCTTGAGATGTTGCCACCTAGCCCTGGGGATAATTTACACCTACAGTAGCATTGAACGCTATTTTAAATCATGCTCATCATCTATTTATTTAGTTAATTATTTTGGTTCATATTTTTCTAAAAATTGAAAAAAAAATACAACTTAGGAAATTCAAAATAAAATTATAGACATGGAATTAAATATTTAAATTAAACTAAATTGAACCAACAACATAAAAACATGATCCGTTTTTCATTTCATACATTAACATTACAAGGGTTTGAAACAACTAAAATTTTGAATTAAATTATATTTAAATAAATAAAATTAAATATTAAATTAAACTACATTTGAACCAATAAACTTAAAAAGTATGATTAAATCAATTTGTGCGATTTTTATTCTTAAGATTTATCATCAATATGATCATGGGATTTAAGTTCCGGGAAGGTTCTTAAGAATTTGGTAGACTTGATCATGTGTGAATTATCTTCTCTCTTGAGTTAAAAATATAGAGTTTTGGCATGCACGTCCTACAAAATAAATAAATATAATCTTTCATATTTAGAAGATCTCACTGAATAAGTATCTACGTACGTAATTGAAAATAAGATCTCACTGAATAATACTTACAACTTCTTCTAACGTCCATCCTCTAATAGGCATACTTTTATAAATTGATTGCATGATGCCCATATAAATTTTGGTTTCCTTTTTCATCGTTGCAAACCTATTTTGTATACTATGCCTTGTTCTTCCATTTTCATTGTCAAAATCTTTTACAAAGGCTAACTCTCGACCAAGCTCTTGTGATTGACAAATCTTCATTTGTATTGTGTGCCATACTTGCAATGAATTGAAAGAATGTCTGAAATAATTTTTTTTAGAAGAGATAGAGAACAAAGAAATACTGGTGAAGTTCGTGAGACGCTGATAGATATATCAACAAATGTTGGATCTTGAGTACTTGCATCTCAAACTTCATCTCTGTCATCTTGACGCTTGATGTCTAGAAGAAAAAATCCAATAGATTTTCTCTTCCACCACACCCCATAAGCGGTCTCATCAACAATTTTATAGTGTTATCCTTCTACCACATCAATAAGATCCTGGATATTACTAATTAAGGTTTTCCAAACGATCCCGTGGACTTCTTGGAATTTCCACATCTCCCTTCATTTTCCTTAAAAACCGTTCACCAAGATACAATATACTAGTATCGGCTTCCGGATCATAAAAATCCACTCTTTGTATGGAGAGTTCACAAGCATGTCTTATATCAGGATGTTCACGAAACATATTATTTGACCATGGTTGCCATTCTATTCCAACAATTATTCTCAACTATAATTGTTGGCGAGCTGTACTAAGAGAGTATCTAGCAATATCACTTTGCAACTTCACTAGATCTTCATGCTTAAATATCATTACTGCAGGCCATACATCAAGGTCTACGTCTTCTATGAGAAAAGGTGTCAAAGTACGGAAATATATGTAAAACCAATATTCTAGAAGCATCCACATTCCACCGAAGTTTTTTCCCCCTCTAACAATCGAATTCATTTCATTATACAATCAACTAAAACAGGCCGAACCCCAATCATTATCACCACATTCAAATCACGCAAGCATTCAAGCCACCTTTGCTCACTCTTTTAGTAGAACGTGCCATTAAAACTTTTGAAATCACCCGTAGTAAGAAATATCGAGTCACATGCTCCCAATTTTCTTTATTGATTAGATTTTCCTTAATATATTTTGTGAGACAACTAATAGGAAAATCCATTTTTTTTTTCTTGTTGTAATTTTGATATCCATGTAAAGGGAACATTAGAGCATCCTCTATTTTTTGATTTTCTTTACGAGCCCATCCACTTGTAATGTTGTGTCTCAAGGTTGTACGACTATTTCCAATAGGAATGCCAGATAAATGAATGAAAACCAATTTCAAAGTTTGGGAAGTGAAATGAATTAGTGGTATACCACCACCTCTCTAAGATTCCATAAGATAATTGTTGATCACTTCTCTTGATTCTTATTTCAAAAAATCTAGCAAGCCCGAACCTTTGAAGAACATCCCTAGCATTATCATTCGTTACCACAAGATCGTAAAAATTGTCTAGTTGTTCCCAATTACTTCTAAATTGAATGTCATCGGATTTATCAGTTGGGTTTATACTTTTAGCAATATGTTTCTCTTCCCATGTTTTCCCACTCAATTGCATATAATCATCCATAATCTATATATATATATAGAAACATCAAATTAATGAAAGTAAGAAAACATGCAAAGTAACTATGTTGATCATCTAAACCCTAAGTTTTCATGTCAAATTCGTCATATTTGGGTTCAACAATCATACCATTGATCAAACAATCAACTATTTTTTATCAAATCATGAAAAAAATTCAAAATAAAACGAGAACACAAATTAACTTACCTCTCTTTGGATTGTCAACAAATTGAAAAACTGAAGTATGATTAACGAACAAACTCTTTGAAGCAATTAGTTTGATTTGATTCATGGTGACGAGAAATCAAATTGGGGGATACTAGGGTTTTTTTCCTTTCGTAGAAGAAGAAGAGAGTTGTGATTGATTTGGAGAAGAGAGTAGAGCCCGTCGGTTTTCCTTAATGAAAACTAGAAAAACGTTATTCTTATTAGCGTTCAACACTATTCTCAACAGCGTCTGACACTGTTCTCATTAACATTTGACCGTTGACAAGGTCAAGTGCTATTCATACTAGTGTTTTCTGTATGCTATTCTCATTAGCGTCAAATGCTATTTTTGTTATTATTTATACGTTCCACCACTACACTTGACCTTTCATGAACCATTCCAAATGCCGAGGTGGTGTGCAAGATGGAAGATGGAATTCTTCAACTATAAGACTTGCTCTTAATTTCCAAGTTCTCAAAGACAATCCACGAATAACAAATTTTGTTTAATTTACCTTTTAGCAACTGGTGAGAACAAGTGCCATGAAGTGTTGGAGGCACATCCACGTCCTAATAAATGCAAAATTTGATTGTTATATCCCCGAAAGTAGGAATATACTAGACATTCAACTAATGGTTCTCATCACCTCAACTCCTTTCATCGGTTCTAAGCCAAAGACACCCCAACAATGTTTAGCGCTACCACACATGCATTTCCTTCAAAAACTTGACTCTTTTTGGACTCTCTAGTGACTTCACCACTTAAACAACACAAAAAAAAAAATCACATTATCTTCTTACGAACACAAAAAAAGTACTTGCATTTATATTTTGACGTGGTTGCTTCCATTGCCCATCACATAACACACACCCTATCCAAATCTCTTTGTTAAATTCTAACCCTTCAAAAGAAAAGAAAAAATCTAGGAGAGTTAGAGATAGAAAAACTCATCTTCTCATCAAAAACATAGAAAATAATATAGAGAGAAGAAGAGAAAGTTAGACTTGCAAAAACTAAAAGGAAGTTATTACAATGGCTCAATCAATGATGCTTATGTCCAATGTTGCAGGACAAGGTTTAAACTTCAAAAGAGAAGCATTGGTTGATAGATTGAAACCCAAGCCATTTTCTCATTTCTTACTTCCTTCAAGCCTTTCTTCCCCTTCTACTTCCTCCTCTTCTACAGCATTCACTACTTTCGCTTTGTTCAAGTCCAAAACCAAAGCTCCGGTCAAGAAGGTACGTAAACTAATATTTTGCAAAAAAAAAAATCCAATTCCTTTTACACTTTGAGTCACTCATACATTTTAAACATGTATAACCTTTATTTTATGTGGGGTTATAGGCCGCACCAGCACCAAAGCCAAAGGTAGAAGATGGTATTTTCGGAACATCAGGAGGAATTGGATTCACCAAGCAAAACGAGTTGTTCGTTGGTCGTGTTGCTATGTTGGGATTTGCCGTAAGTACATTTCTCAATTTTATCTGTTTCTACAGTCCTTTTCACTTATTTTTTAACTGTTTTACCCACTTTGTATGACAAGAAGAGAGATTAAAAACTCATGGTTTGATGGGTTTCACAGGCATCCTTGTTGGGAGAAGCAATTACTGGTAAAGGAATTCTATCACAGTTGAACTTGGAAACTGGAATCCCAATTTATGAAGCAGAGCCCCTACTTCTTTTCTTCATTTTGTTCACTCTCTTGGGAGCTATTGGAGCCCTAGGAGACCGTGGTAAATTCGTGGATGAAGCACCTGCTACCGGAATTGACAGAGCCGTCATTCCACCAGGAAAGGGATTCAAAGCTGCTCTAGGTCTCAAAGAAGGAGGTAAATGTTTCATAAATTTACACATTTATCACAGATGTGCAAATGGTAAAAAAGTTGCTAACAAGTTACATTTCTTTTTTGTCTGTTCAATTAGGCCCTGTATTCGGATTCACAAAGTCAAATGAGCTATTTGTTGGAAGATTAGCACAACTTGGAGTTGCATTCTCTATCATCGGAGAGATCATCACAGGGAAAGGAGCATTAGCACAACTAAACATCGAAACTGGTGTTCCAATCGGTGAAATTGAACCACTTGTGTTGTTCAATGTTGTCTTCTTCTTCATTGCTGCTTTAAATCCTGGTTCTGGAAAGTTTGTAACTGATGAGGAAGAAGAATGATTAGATAAATCGTAAGTTTGCAGGTCATTCGTGATGATGGATGGGTGAAGAATATGCATGCTTTATCAATGCTGGATTAGATGGATGGATTCATTTCATGTGTTTTGTTTAACTTGGTGTAATCAATAAGAATACAATGTACAAGATTGTTTATTGTGTTAGTATTTAGTATCGAACCAAATCTAAATATGAGTTTTGTGGGTGTTTTCAAGTAACTAAATTTGTCAATTTTTGTCAAAAAAAAAAACAGTCAAATATGACCGAGAGCTGACATTCAAATTTTTCAAAAATGGTACCCTTCTGTTGCCGTGTGCCGAACAAATTAAGCATTCTAGGAGCCGCACAGAAACACCCTTGAGCTTCCGCTGAAGGCGGCGGCATCGGCATGGATAGAATAATGAAGGCCAAAAGTAAGCTACGAGTAGTTTCACACCACGTAGCAAAAAAGTGGGACCCTTTTCGTTCCAAGTTAATGCCGCAGCCGACTCGCCGACATATGTAAATACATTTCCAGGTCATCATGTTACTAACACGTCACCATAAAAAGACACAAGAAAAGTCCGCTCCTGCGCACTCTTTAAATAAGGACGATTAAGATGCATTTCAAGCCATCGAAGTTCAGTACGCAACTAGCGAATCACTGCCTTGTGTCAAACATTCAATTTTTGGAAGATGTGCATCAAATATTTGATGAACTAATTTACACCAAAACTGTCAAAGTAAACAAGAGAAGTTTTCTTCTTCTCATTCATTCTTCTTCCTTAAAACGCTTACAACGGGTCTTAAGTGTTTTACTGTGTTTGGATCTAAGCCGTCACTTTAACGTTTAAAACTCTCCGTTCCAAACTGATCGAGTTGCTTTCACTCATCAATCCACCCTTCTGTGTTTGTTTATATCTTTGTCACCGTTTGAATTTTCACAGCTATCATGTATCTACAAGACCGTTATGGTAACAGTAATCAAGATTTTCCATCACGAAGAGATGTCAATTACAGGTTAGAACTTCATCACTATCTCTATAAATATTCTCTTTAAGGCTTTAGCTTTTATGATCAGGGTTTAATTAATCCATGTTATTTTTGTCTAATTGTTAAAGAGCTGATTTTTGGGTGTTTAATAAATTAATCTTGTTTAGTTTTCAATCAATTGATATGTCTGTGTATATGGCACCAATAATTTAGACCTAAATTTACAACTTAGGCTTAGAGTTTTAATGAATTTGAGTGAAATTGTTTAATCATGGAGATTAGTACTGTACCCTTTCAAATGAATTCAATTTAGAATGACCTCTTTTTTTGGGGGTTCCAAATTTGGTAGTTGAGTTGTTAATCTTACTATAGGTAGGTTGGAAAGTGAAGTTCTTGGTGAGTCAGTATCTCACATAACATTCAAAATTGAGTGGGGATTCCACATCTGCATTTAAATAATGAAGTAATAGATTTATGAGGTTGCCACTCAGTATCTGGAAGGATTTCTTTTCATAAAAGAATTAGCTGGAACTAAATTACATTTAAATAAAAAGAACACCTTTTAAGAATTTGGGATTTTGTCATTTTAAGAAGTTTTGAGCCTTCGCCCTTCACTTTGAAATTCTTGTACATCATCCATGATTGCTCAGCATTGATTGGTGGTGGTGGCGACGAAGGGGAGGCAATATCAAACATATGGCTGCTTGGTAGGTTAAATCATGAACTGCTATACAGTACTGCCATTAATGGGGAACTATCTGTTTTAGTTGAACTTTGAAGGAACCTTGTGTATTTCGATTGTTGTTACCCCTAAAAGTGCAATCCAAGTTGGATCGGATGACTGCCTAAAATGAAATTCTACCTTGATGTGTTTTTTTTACTGCAAGAAACGATTCTTTCTGATTGCTCTTTTATCATTAACTTTTTAGGGGTTGATCATAGTTCGCAAAAGTTATTATGAAATCCTTTTTTTTTGGAGTCTGATAAAAGTGTAAGAAACAGTGTAATAAAGAGGAAATTGAGTATTTTAAGGCAGTGTAGTAGAGAGGAAAGTGAATATCTTTCAAGGCAGTGATGTATCTATAGCAGTATTTTGAGGATTATCAACTTCATAATCTTTTAAACTGTACTTCGCCTTATACTAAAATAAGGGTCTAAATAAACATTAAGAAGTATATCCCAGCTGTTTGCCATCATGAGATGGGGGCTGAAGTTTGTAAACCAGGAAATGGTCAACTATCAACAGCCAGATGTGTCTGAATTTAATAAGTTTATGAATAAATCTTTTTCTTTTGTTTTCTGATGAATGAATTATTTGGACATAATTGCTATGTGAAGTTTAGAATTTGGGAAGAATTTGTCAGCTATCATTAGTAGTTGGATTGTTTTTGTCTCTGATAGTTGTCGTGAGCATTTATGTTTGTTTTACCAAATTGAAGTATTAAAAGTTTAATGAGCGTCGTATTTGTGCGATGCAGATGTGGTTCTTGTGGTTATGAACTGAACCTACGGTCCTCCGACCGGAACACCTCAGCAATTGGGTCGAAGTATGGAAAATCCATGAAAAGAGGAATCATTTCGTTTTTCTCAATCGATGAGAGCAGATTCACCCAGATGGATGAGTTTACATGCGTACCTGATTTTATTTCCAAAAATTCGTTGGGATTGTTAAAGAGAAGAACTAAGCTCCTTTGTCGTAAGTGTGGGAATTATGTGGGTAATGCCTATGAAGAGAGTGCTCCTCGGAATCATCAAGAATCTGACGGCTCGGATACAGGTTCAGCCCCTGGAATTTCAATTAGGAGGAAGTATAATGTTAAAATTCGTGCCTTGCAACCCTCCTTTTCAGAAGAAGAATCCGGTATTCCACTTGTTTTATGATGCAATTCAGTTGGTTTCCCTGTTGATTGTATCCTGTTCATTTTAATGCACGACCGCAACAACTAGACAAGCATGTGAAGAGTGTAGAAAGATTAGGTAAGTTGTTACTGGCACTTATTATAGTTGTGCAAAGACCAGTTTTGGCTGTTTTAGGGTATTCATCTGGTGGTGGGATTCGCTCATTAGATGAAATCAATTTGATTGTCGCTTTGGACTTGTGATGGTGATTTGAATGACGAATATTGTATACTAGCTTGAATAATTATCGCCAATAAGAGTTGTTCTATAGCATCAACAAGCAGTCAAGAACTAAAGCAAGCACTCGAAGACTCCACTACATATTGGTTGTAGTCATTCAATTTAAATTATTTGTGTATAACTATGTCTCAAAACATTTCTGAGTATAAGTTTTGTTCCCTTTTAACAGTGATCACATAATATATTGTATACTTTAGACAGTACTGAAAACAACATGAATCTTTCTCAGTTGCTTGCACTTTTTTTCTCTGGGTAATTTTTCTATCTCACCTTGTTTCTTTGATAGTACTTGAACTGATTCCAAATTGCAATGGTGAAAGAGCTTTGGTGTGTATCCTTTTACAGGTCGTGTTGCTTTTGAAGGTTTTTATTTTATTTGTGTGTGTGTTGCATAGAAACATGAATTGTGCGTGCAATTTTATTAAAAGAGAGGGTGACACGAGGGTTTGCAACTGCTGCCCAGAAGTGGATTTCATCTAGCAAGGCATCTAGGGAGTTTACTTTACTAGAAAAAGCTGCTATGTTTCTCTTCAGCCAGATGGACCAAGAAACAGCTGCAGGAGAAATGGTCATTGGGACTTTGCAGGTCTTGATAACCCTTTTGAGGACCAGCCAGCCGAAGGTAAAAGTTATCTCCAATAGTCGAATAATGTACTATAAGAAGATGCTGGGGTATTTTTCCATATGTTTTGATAAATATCAGTTCAGGAAGTAGTAGCCTCTTCTCCGCTGGTTGTTTAAAGGTACATCCTGTGTGGAGATTTACCTTGGGTTTCTATTCCTCCTTTTTTGAACTCTTTGTTGAGGAAAGAACCTTTATCGGATGTTTGTAATTCTCTGCTCGGTTAACGTCATGGTTGTGTTTCTTAGCCAAAAAAAATAAAAAACATCTTGTGTGGAGAATCTAGAATCTAGGGATGCAAACCACATGAAGAAACATTTTTTTTAAGGAATAGAGTTATATGGACTGGGGAAAAAACCATTGACATTGATCTCATTTGATTCTATAAGCAGAGAGGTAAATGAATTAAGTGTTGCCGACAAATTAGTGTCTGTCTGCACTAAAAATATCCCAACCCCCCAACATGGGACATAGTGGGTTGCACTTGCCTACGATGTGGCCTTGATAAGAGGGAATAAACTAGTCATTAACTATTCAAGAGCTAGGCAGGACCTATCTCACTATTCGGGGGGACTGGTTACAAGTCCTTTCTTGGTTTCTTCAGTGGCAATAGAGTTTCAACCCTTTTTCGAGGATAAGAAAGATTAAGCTCATGGTTGCTGCCTAGAATTGGAACCTACAATATTGCCATTTCAAAAACCGCTTAGCTACAGCACTCTCTCCAGACTCTAGAATCCTAGTAATCAAACTTGCCATAGAACAAAATGGCGTAAGAATTGTCTTTCAAGGCCACTTCATACAGGATCAAGAGCAAAAAAGAAGAAAAGTATTCCGTGTCCCCTGAACTAAAGATACAGAAACCCTTCGTCAAAACAGGTTTCTGCCTGGGAACACTTGAAACAGCAACGCATTACATAGCAGTTGCAGCACAACATTTACGGCAGGGTTAATTTGTTGCATAATCCAAACTATACGTAATAACATTGCTAACCAAAATTTAGTTTCTGGTGACAAACATATTTAGTTGCATAATGGAAAGTTCACACACAATTCGTACTTATATATTAATGCAGTTTAAGGATTCAAAGTATCAAAAATCATAACCCATTAGAATACATATTGCAACCCTAATTCATGAAATTCATACCTCAATTTCCATAATTCAATAATCCAAATAGTGCCGAATTGTTTTTCTCCTACCTGTAACAATCGTATACCGTTCTTCGCTTTCTTTATTCTTCATCAGAAAGAATTTCAGAAACTGAACAACAAGGAAAAACCAAAACGCTCCCCATGAAAAACTTCCACCTAAAGAAAACCCACCGCCGCCGCCACCACCTCCACCACGATAATATGGTGGAGGTTCATTACCACCACCGAATCCTGACCCGCCATCATCTAACACAGGATCCTTCTGTTTCCCGATAAATGGAGATACAACAACATTTGGCGTCTCTAGGGTTACAGTTTCGCTCTGCGCTCCTCCTCCTCCGCTTATGGAACAACACTTGCTTAAACTTCTACTTTTGATCATCAACGGTTGAAATGGCATGCTAGACTTAATAACCAGACCAGATTTTGCAATTTCTCTATTGATTCCATTGAAATCAACCCTCCTTCCTAGGGCATAAGTTCGACCTGTAACTCTACTGGCGGTGGGGAGTTTAAGAGAAGAAGACATTGTTCTCATCGACGAAGAAGACATTTTTAACCTAATTCTAACCTGTAGAAGAATACAAGGAGAGGAAAATCGCTAATTTTACAGAAGAGATCGACGAAGGGTAGGGAACTTCACATAAACCCAATGAAAAGGTAAAAGGAACTTGGGTTGAAATATATAGATTTATGGCAATGAGACAAAAATGAGATCCTAGATGAGCAGAGGCAACGCTGTTAATAGGCGTATCAGTTTCTCTGGGGTGTACTACAGGACAAAACATCCACCGGTAAAGAATTGGTACACACCCAAATAAATTGGTATCCTCCGTTAGAGCGACTGCAGTGGTGCGACTAAACCTAAAGATTAAAGAGTAAAAAAAGAACGATTAAATTTGGGTTTAGTCCGTTGAGTGACGCAGTGGGAAGCGAGTATATTTAGTCAAGCGTACGTATAATCTTCGTTTGGTTGTGGAGCGGAGTTATAAACTGCGCCCCGTTCAGACGTTGATAAAGATTACGCGCGGTGTGGGGCGTTGGTAAAGATTACGCCCAGTGTGGGGCGTTCATAAAGTTTATGCCAGGAGAAGGGACGTAGGTATAATCAACGCCTGATGGAGCCAAGATCCTGTTCATGTAATAAAGAATATATATATGGGGCAGAGGTATAGTTTAACGCCCCATAATGATGAAAAAAAAAATGGGGCGTTGGTATAGTTAACGCACCATACTAAAGAAGAAGAAAAAAAGTGGGGCGGTGACTTTATTAACGCCTGGTGTGGGGCGTTAACTATATGTACGCATGTTGTGGGGTGTAAACTATACGTTCGCTCAGTGTGGGGCGTTAACTATACGTTCGCTCGACTATATTTGGGTTTGGTCTTTGGTCCAGACCAAATATAGTCTGGGATTTAGTCGATAGTCGGGGTTTAGTCGATAGTCGGGGTTTAGTCGATAGTACGTCCCACTACGTCTCGTTCTTTTTCCAAATATTTGAGTTTAGTCACCCACTGCGGTTGCTCTTAGCAGTCGTGAGCAAACAATTAACAATTAATGTTCAAAATAGCATTATGTCCCAATAAATATAAGAATACCGAAATCGTATAGAAGTGGTAAAAAAGACATATAGAAGTGTTTAGTTGAACTTTAGGCTTCACGGCGTTCACCAATTGAAGAAGAAGATCTATTGAAGAGCTTGGAGGAACTTTGTCGATAAAAGGTATGTGGAGACTAAAACTTATCTATCACTCAGAAGTCTATTAAATTATGTCTACTAATGATACTAAGTCGAATAGCTATATAGACTTTGTGTTATACACAATTGAAATTTCGATCCGAGTTTATCTCGTTTATATATTTCTCGAAATACAGGTTTGAAGCTTTCTTAGCTTTGTCTTAACTTCATCATCTACTTGACAAGTTTAGTTGTAAACAATTTATTTGTTGGAAACTAAATATTAAGTCAAGATGATCATATGAAAATTACCTTGAACATCTTACATGATTTGTGTGAGACAATCATTTGATGTAACATGGGAAGTTTCGTATTGATCAATTAATCACTTGAAAAATACTTGAAGCTAGTGGTATGTGTAAGATTACCATTGTTGTCTTCTAGGGATGTTTCAATGAATGAATGAGAGTTTCAGAACTACTACCAGTGTCTGGTTACAACATAGTATGCGAACTGTGAATTACTGGTTCAGGTTCGGAACTTTTGTTTGCGAACGGGTTTACATGTGATAGGTCCAGAACTGTGATTTGCGAACATTATTTTCGAATGGAAAGACTAGGAAAGTTTGGAACGGTGGTTCGTGTACTCAGTTTGCAAACTCAGTGGTTAGGTTCTAGAATCGTTAAGTATGACAACTCATACTCATGAACTCAGGTTCGTTTGCAAACTCAGTTTGCGAACTAAAGGCCCTGGGACTTTAATAAATTAATGTATGCAAACTTGCTTTGCAAACCATGGCATTATGTTCATGAATTGGTTCTTGTATAAGTACTTTGTACAATTACAAACCAAACCAAATATGCGTCAAATTGTTCATGGATATTTCAATGAGATAGTGAATATTTGAACAACTATCTTAAAACACATTTAGATTCATTTGATTATCTATCCTGATTGATTGATTATCATATTTGATATAGAAGTGTTAGATGAATATTGCTAAGCTAAAAGTGTTCATATGTCTAACTTCGGTTAACTGTTATTGAGCCAACTTGTTTTACACATTTAGGTACGGTTCACCCATATCTAAATATATGTATATTTCATTTGTGTGTATCAAGCTAATACCATCTAAAGGTGGATATTGATTGCTTATTTTCTAAGCAGGCTTAGCTTGAATCTTAAATTAGGAGTTCATCTAACGCTGAATATTAATTGCTTTGTTATTAAGGTATCTTAGCTTTGATTGTAAGCAACCCTAATTTGAAAGACTATATAAGGGAAAACTATAGCATCTGGGAAACCTAGTTCCGACACTCTCGTGTGTCCTAGTTGGAAACTAGAGTCGATTCTCCATTAACCTAGGTTTATAGTTCTTCTGAAACCATAATTAAGGTTAACGACTTAAAGACTTCATTTGGGACTCGTGAAGCCATGTCCAACTATTTTCTCTATAGTTGCGTATCCAGATCTTACTTTTTCTATCGTATTGAGTTTAATCTTCTCTAAGATTTTCTCGAGATTTATCTCTGATATTTAAGATATAAAAAGTAATCACAACAGTTTCTTCGTCTCAAACTCTTGTGATTACGCAATAACTTCTTATGTTAATCAGTTAGGTTATTGTGAGGTGACTAATATTTCTACACTACTCTTTGGGAGTATAAGACCTAATTATTAGTTGTGTTTCTTGTTCACCTTGATCTTTATCTTAAGATGAAAACAACAAATAGAATAGATTTATATGTGGGAGACAGATTTTTTTATAAAGCCCCGTCTGGGATTGCTTTTTTTCCTACAAAAGCACTTTGTAACCAACTTGTAACATTTTTTTTTGGAAAATAACGTTTGGTAAACTTTTCTCAAAGCGCTTTTTTCCAAAAGCACTTCTGTTTTAGGCCAACTTTTAAAGGCTACTCAGGAGTAGCTTTTAAAAGTAGTAAAAGCAGAAGCTGTGGACCCACTCAATTTTAATTAACTGATTCTCTATTTTAACGTTGTTATTATATTAAAAAGACAAAATCTACCCTTAAATTTTTGTTTATGTACAATTATTTCACCAATCAAATTTTATATAACAAAATTAATAATAACAACAATAAAATTATATACCTAGATCAGCTGGTCATCCCCGTTTCCCAAAGTTTTATGCGCTCCAGAAGGTCCCAGGTTTGAGCCTCTAATGACGTAATATTGCAGGAATTAACATGGAAGGTAGAGTTAGCTTGCCCCCCTTGTGACACAATCTCAGCCCCCCATCCGCTTTGGCTCCTTTGGATAGGTTACCCATGAGGCTCATTGGTAGGCTATCACGACAACCTGTTCAATTAATGTAATAGTACGTTGTTGGTGCTTAGCTTGTTAGGCTTCCAACTAGTTAATGTAATACTCTTTATCTAATATAATAAAATTTTAAAATAACAATAACAATAATATTTAAAGGTAAAAATTAAAATTAAAAATTAAATGATTAAAATATGAATAAGAGTTACTATTATTTTTTATCTTTATTTAAATAATATTCAAAATAAAAAAAAATTTATTAATAGATGTAATTTAAAAAATAAAAATAAAAATAAAAATAAAACCATGTATGTTTCCGTCATTAGCCACATCATAAGCACTTCAACATGATAATTTACCAAACAGAATTTACAGTTTGTTGGTTCCACAGCACTTTACATATTATAGTTTACCAAACGTCTAACTACTTTATTTTCAAATCACAACACAGCAACGCACGGCATAACAGAAAAGCACTTTTATAAAACTCACAGCAATACCAAACTAGGCTTAAGTCTTCGACTTTGGGTCGTAGCAACATCTAGGCTGTAAAGGACGTCAACTAGGGGAATCAAGTGCGTCGGGTCTTGCGAGATTCAAGAGGCGCAAGGAACGCGATTGTACCTTAATCGGTGTGAGACTTGGTTAGGGCTCAACTACATTCCAGTCCGAAGTTAACTTGTAGTATGATAGAGTCTGTAGAGGCTTAATACAATGTGGTGTTCAAGTCTGGATTAGGTCCAGGAGTTTTTCTGCATTTTCGGTTTCCTCGTTCACAAAACTTATGGTGTCTGTGTTATTTATTTTCCGCATTATATTTTCGTTATATAATTGAAATATTACATGTTGTGCGTAGTTCAATCACAGTTGATAAATCCGACCTTGTTTGTTGGATATGACTTGATTGACACTCGGCCATTGGTATTTGTTACCATCTGAGTTATTCTCATAACAATCAGGTTCACGGATTTCTATCTGTTTGATTTACTGATTATGTTGATAAATAAATAAATCTCTTTAATATATATCTTGATTGAGACTCAGTAACTTGGTGCTCTCAGTATTATATTAGAGTTTAGTCCATACAAATTTGTCGAACAAAACAGTTGGGTGTCGTTTGTATACCCCCGTATTTTTAATTGGTATCAGAGCAGGCAAACACGCTAAGACCTCATAAGTTTGTGTTTGAAGAAATCCAATTATTATGGACAAAATATCTTTGATAACGCTTCACTAGTTTTATATCTACCCAACTCCGAGTGTGTTCTAGAAACCATAGATGATGTTGCGTGCTTTGATCTAGAGAAGATAATCAATAATATTTGTCGAGAGAAATAACGATTGATAAGGAAAATTGATGGACTTCATTGTGAAATTTACATAAAGGATTCTGATCTTTGTAAATGCTCTGAGACGGCAGTTGATCTCCAAAAGAAGTTAGACGAACAAATCCGGATCAATTCTGATCTTGTTGCAGACATTGCAAAGCTTAGTTCTGCCTTTGCGCAATATAAAGATATGAAGTCTATAAAATAATATTCAATGGGTTTGAGAAACTCCTTTAATTCTTCCTTGAAAGATTGACGCAAGTCAGGAAATAAACGAGGTTTAGGCTTTGTAAAACCTGATGTGACTCAAAATATCTCGGGTGAGTTTAAAGATGTTAGTTCGTGTATGTTTTTTGGTTCTCTTTATCATTATTAACATACATGCATGCCTTTTAAGAAAATTTTAAAGGTTGCTAGTATTCTACACAAGAAAGTTGAACAACTGTTTACTAATATAAAAAGGTTTACCAAATTAACAGGAAAACCCAAACTGGAAAGTAATGTTAGTATGGGATATTTTGCCTTAAAATCAACATCACCTTTTCAATGGTTCCTTGATAGTGGATGTAGCCGGCATATGACAGGTGACCTTTCATGGTTTGTGAATTCAAACGATTTCGAAGGAGAACCTGTAACATTCAGAGACGGGAGTTGTTGCTACATCAGCAAAAAGGGGACGATTAAACTACCTGGTGTTCTTTAAATCCATGATGTTATATATGTTAAAGGTGTAACTGCTAATCTTCTTTATGTTAGTCAAATCTGTGACAAAGGCCACAAAGTTGTTTTCAGTGCATATATATGTGATATTGTACACAAGTCTGTAAAAGTAATTTTTTAGGGAATTCGTTGTAAAAATAAATGTTATCTTTTGGATACTCAGTTTAATAATTGTTGCAATTTGACTAAGGTGGAATCTCCACATCTTTGGCATGAGCGTTTTGGTCACATCGATTATCGTCTTTTAACTAAGATCATTAACGAAGAACTTGTTAGAGGCGTTCCCAAAATCAATGTTAAGATTGATGGTGTCTATGGTGCCTGTCAACAGGTTAAACAAACGAGAGTTCCGCATAAATCATCTTGAGATATTCTCACTAAAGCTCCACTTGTTTTAATTCATATGGGTCTCTTCGGCCTATTCAACAACCTACTATTGCTGGAAAGAAGTACGCTTTAGTTATGGTAGATGATTGCAACAGATTCACTTGAGTGGCCTTTTTGGCTCATAAAATTGAAACCTTAAGTGAGTTTAAGATTATTTTTAATAGAATCCAGAATGAACAGGGTCGTTATCTAAAGAAAATTAGAAGCGGTCGTGGTACTGAGTTCAAGGACACCGAGGTGTTTGAATTATGTGATAAGCTGGGGATTATTAGAGAATATTCACCACCCATTACTCCACAAGACAATGGAGTTGTAGAAAGAAATAATATGAATATTCGAGAAATGGCAATGGTAATGCTCCATAACAAAAACATATCGTTGAAGTTTTGGGGAGAAGCTGCATGCTATTTGATCAATCGTGTTTACTTACGGTCAAGAACCCAAAACACGCCTTGTGAGTTTTGGTAGGTAAGAATCCCAACTTACATTATATCAGAGTGTGTGGTAGTAAGTAGGGCTGTCAATGGATACCGATTATCCGAAATCCGAAATTCGATAATCCGATAATCCGTTAGCCGTTACCGCTACCATCCGACATAGCGGTAAACAGATATCTGATACCGATAAGCTAACGGATAATTCCTTCTTAACGTAACGGTAGTGGAACCATGCATTTCCGTTAGGCTTAGTTCTATTATCCGGAAACGTGCATACTGCACGTGTAAATTCTTACACCTAGGGTGTATTCGTCGAATGAATGATGAATCTCATTCTTCACTTTCAGTTTTATCTGCACAACAGAGACTTAGAGATAAAAAGAGAGAAAATCATCGTCTTCTCTATAGAAATCGTGTGTGATTACTGATTAGGAACTAGGGTTTTCTTATTCAATTTACTTTGAGTTTAATTTCAATCTTCAAAACTCAATATTTAATTTAGGGTTTCTGAAATTAGGGTTCACAATTTCAGATTTGTGAAATTAATCATGTCCCAAAGCGAAAGAGGAGCATCAAACCATGTTGGGTCTTCACAGAATCATCTCTCATTTTCAGTTGCATCACATTTACCTGTAGCTTATGCATCCAACCAAGTTCAAGGTTCTGGAATTAATTCAACACCTGCTTCTGTTACACCTGCAATTCTTCCTAGAGAAGAAGAAGATGAACAAGATGTAGAAGTAGATGAAGACCCAGTTATAGCTGAAGAGAAGAAAAAACTGCGCTCAGTAAGGTCTGATGTATAGGTTGATTTTGACAGGAAAATTGAAAAGAAGGTTGTAAAAGGGAAGGAGGTTGGAATACTTATGGCTGAATGCAAACATTGTCGCAAGAAGATGCCTGCTCCCAGTAACCAAGGAACCAGCCGCTTGCATTACCATGCTAGAATCTGCAAAGATAAGCCTGAGAATAAGAAAGGACAAAGGAAGATTACTTCTGTCAAAACAGGTAATGCTCAAACTAAGTTATCTAATTGGAAGTATGATGTTATTGTTACTAGGACACTAGTTGCCAAAATGATTGCTAAACATGGTTATCCAATCACTATAGTTGAGCATCCTTATTTTAGAGAGTTTGTTAAGTCATTGAATCCTACTGCTAAGCTTTACACTAGGAATACAGTTAGGGAAGACATCATGAGACTTACAACTGAGTTCAAACTGCAATTACAAGAACAATTTGAGAATATTACATCTAAATGTAGTTTAACAACTAATATGTGGTCATGTAAGCATACAAAGGATGGTTATTGAGTGGAAACTGATTAACAAAACACTATCATATACTTTAGTGCCATCACCACACTCTGGAGAAGTTGTAGCATCTATAGTAAAATCAGTGTGTCTAGATTGGAACATAGACAATAAGATTTTTGCTGTAGCTGCTGACAATGCTAGCTCCAACAATGTTATGATGGAAAATCTGAAGAAATGGCTTGATAGCAAAGACTGTTTAGTTCTTAATGGGGATATGTTCCAAATGAGGTGTAGTAATCATGTATTGCACTTGATTGTTGGGTGGGTAATGAGAGTAGCTGCTCCATTTATAGATGTAGTTAGAGAGTGTGTAAAATATGTCAAGTCAAGTCAGGCTAGAAAAGAGATATTTGAATGTGCAATGGCCCAAGTTAAGCTTCTTGCTTCAAGGTATGTGGGTTTAGATGTGGATACCAAGTGAAACTCCACCTTTAAGATGCTAAAGGATGCAATTTTTTTGAGACAAGCTTTTGTTAGGATAGATGAATTGGATAATGACTTCAAGATAATACCATCTTCTAAGGAGTGGCAACAAGGAATGCATATATGTGAATGTTTGGAATTGTTTGATGTCATTTCAACAAAATTTGCTGGGATTAAGTATCCCACAGCAAATTTGTATTATAATTGGGTGCAAGAAGTTAATAGATGCATTAATATATGGGAATCAAGTGAGCATGAGTATATCAGAGACATGGCCAAGAATATGAGGATGAAATTTGATACCTACTGGAAAGAAAGCAACACTTCGATGGGAATTGGAGTTTTTTTAGATCCTAGATATAAGGCTATATGGGTGGAGCTTGTAATGAAGAGAGTATATGGTGCAAATCACTATCAAAGCCACTATAACAAATTTGAGCTTGCACTCAATGCTTTTTACTGTGCTTATGAAACAAACACCACAGTTCCAGATTATTATGATAGTGGAATGAGTCCAGCTGGAATGGAGATCTCTGCAAGTGCAAATACAACTTCATATGGATTTGGTTATGAATATTTTATTATGGAAAACAATGTCTTTGAGGTTCAGAAGTCAGAATTGGAGACTTACTTAGCAGAACCAGTTCTTCCTAAAGGCACAGCCATTGAAGAAATGAGGTTTGATATCTTAAGTTGGTGGAAGAATCATGCTCTAAAGTACACAACTCTCTCAAGGATTTCAAGAGATGTTTTGGCAGTTCCAGTGACAAGTATATCTTCAGAATCTATGTTTAGTATTGGTGGCAGGGTTCTCACATCTCACGGGAGTTCATTAACTCCATATCTTGTTGAAGCATTGCTTTGTTTGGGTGATTGGCTGCCAGATATCACTTTCAGTGAAACTGATAATTGTGTTACTAGTAATGTCTAACACTTTTGATGCTTATTGTACAGTTTCCAACTTAAAATGTCTAACACTTTTGATTTTCCTTTCAAAATGCAGAAGTTCAGGACTAAGGAGTAAGGAGGAATGGAATGCAGATGCAGTTGGCAGTGGAGAATCTGGAGATGGTGGAGGAATGCATTTGTAGTTGTTGCAGCAAATGGAGATGGAGATGTCATTTTTTTGCAAAAAACATGGTTTTTCTTTTGCTATAACATCTGAAGATTCTGAACTTGTTTTCTTGTGTGGCATGAACATTTGTATGTCTTTTTTTGTTGTGGCATGGATTTAGAACCTGTTTTGTTAGATTTAAAAGTTGTTATGTGTATTTGTTCTTAGTTTTTAGCCTGCTTTGAATTTGTCTTGTGACATACCGGACGGTAATGGGAAATTATCCGTTAACCGGTATTTCCAACGTAACGGTTACGTTTTTGAATTTCCTATTTCCGCCGGATATTAGCGGATAACGGATATCCACTAACTTTTAATGGCAACGGCAACGGCAGAGGCTTTATCCGTTATGTTAGCATCCATTGACATCCTTAGTAGTAAGTGTTACATTCTAAAAGATTGATAACAGAAAGGGGAATTTGATTCCAATAGCGATAAAGGTATTTTTCTTGGATATGCATCTGACAGTCGTGGTGTTCGAGTATGCAATCTAAGAACTCATGTTATGATGTAATCAACAAATGTTATCATTGACGACCTGAGCGATTTTCATCATGATGACCTTCCTGCTGAATTTCCTCCAATGGAGACAATTGAGAAAGTCAAAGAAATCTCAGAATCAGTGGAAGTTGTACCAACTGTTGCATATCCTGACATTTCTAGTGATGAGGAGAAAATACCTAGTCAAGGTGTTTCAGTTGAACGTGTCCCACCATGACATCTCTGGGTTCAAAGGAATCATGATACTAACAGTATTATTAGAGGAAAAGATTCCAATGCTAAGACGAGAGGACAACTTCAAAATATTTGCAACTTTGGATGTTATCTATCGCAAGTGGTACCAAAAAATATTGATAAAGCTCTTAGTGATCCTTTATGGGTTAATGCAATACATTAAGAGTTAAATCAATTCCAAATACAAGACATATGGAAACTCGTACCTTGTCCCTTTAATGTAAATATTGTTGGTACTAAATGAATATATTCAAGATCAAGTCGGATGAATTTGGCACAATTATCAGAAATAAGGCTAGACTTGTCTCTCAAGGACACTCACATATTGAAGGTATCGACTTTGAATAGACCTTTGATCCTATGGCACACCTTGATTCCGTTAGATTATTATTAGCTCATGATTGTTTTTTCAAGATTGAGCTATTTCAAATGGACGTAAAATCCGCATTCTTAAATGGATGTTTAAAGGAAGAGGTCTATGTTGCCCAACCAAAAGGATTTGAAAGTTCAGAATTTCTTGATCATGTCTTTAGGCTCAGAAAGACGTTGTATGGATTAAAACAAGCACCTCATGCCTGGTTCAAAAAGCGAACCACTTCTCTTCTTAGGAAAGTTTTTTTGAGGGGTGGAGCTGATAAAACACTTTTTACCAAATGAAGTGGGAAGGAAGTTATTATTGCTCAAGTCTATGTAGATGATATAATTTACGGATCGACTTCCGAGAAACTTGCAAAGGATTTTCAAGTTTCTTTTGGAAGGGAATTTGAGATGAGCAATGTTGGTGAATTAAAACTCTTTTTGGGATTACAAATTCAACAACACAAGGATGAAATATACTTATCTCAAGAAAAGTATGCTAGGGATCTTGTAAAAAGGTTTGGTCTTGATAAGTCTACTCCAAAACTGATTCCCATGCCCACTACTGGTAAACTGCACAGAGATGACAAAGGAATCTATGTGGATCAAAAACCTTATCGATCAATCATTGGGATTCTTTTATATCGTATAGCTACTATGCCTCATATTTGTTTTAGTGTTGGTTGATGTGCTAGATTTCAAGATAATCCAAAGAATCCCTTCTTGCTACTGCAAAACGGATCATGCGATATATTCAACACACTATTAGTTATGGTCTATCTTATACTTTTGATACTAACACTGATATTACTGCTTATTCAAACGATGATTGGACAGGATGTGTAGAAGACATGAAAAGTATATCCATGGGATTTTACTATGTAGGATTGAATCTTGTGGCATGGCATAGCAAGAAAAAAAACTCACAATCCCTTTTAACATGCGAAGCAGAATATATTGTTGCATTTTCGTGTTGTACTCAAATTTTATGGATGAAACAAATGCTTGTTGATTATGGTGTTGGAGCATTGCTCGGTCGAACTCGCATGCGTTGCTATCTCAAGCAGGTTTGTAAATATTAGTGATCAAAACTATACCTATTGATTTCTAGTTTACTTATGACTAAGTCTCGGTCTAGGATAGTTAAGTATAGTTGAGCTCCAGACTCCATGGAGATTATCTTTCGAAGACGAAGAACTACTCAAGGAACCGGTGGAACTTCATCTGACCAAAAAGGTATGTGGAGACTTACACTTATATAGCACTCAAAAGTCTATCTATCTCATACTCTTGAGACAACAGTCGTATAAGTATGATAGTTTTCATACATACATATTTGCTATTTAGAGCCGAGTTTACTCGCATATCTTTTTCTCGAAATATGTGTTGGTAAGCTTTCGATTTAACCACCTTTCATCTTTATCCGTGATGAAAGTCATGATGACATTTCAATCGATAAAATAGTTTTGATGAAGATAGTCGATTCTTTATGTGTAACGACTATTAACATTATAGAAGAATGTTTCAATGATTAAAATGTAGAGTTGAGACTATGTAACCACCTATGGATATAAGCATATATAGTGTGTTCGCACATTAGTGTATAAATCCATGTACCAGAAACCAAGTGTGTGCATATGTGTGCATGCGGTATTGGTGAAGGTGGCAGAAGTTCATGTACGTGAATTTCTGCTGAGTTTGGAGTTTACAAACTTACAAACCAGTCACCTTAGGTATGCGTACCCACAAAATTTTTGAACCGAAAATTTCTGCTAGGTTTTCAAATCCAATTCCGGTAGCTAAGGTATGCATACCCGTACGCGTACCCAAGCTGGTTATTTCTCAAATTGGTTGTTCATGAACTTAAAACAATAAATCAATAAGGAATGCAATCTTTGCAAACCATGGCTATATTGTTCATGAATTGATTCATGTGAATCAAACCGATTTTGCTTCAATTATGTGTTGTGTAGTTACATAAGATTTCCTTGCAATTGAACAACTCTTGAACTAGTTCCTATGAGTCATTTGAACTAGTTATGAAGATGATGAATTGGTAGGCTCGGAAAGATACCTACTATTGTGTATACTGCAAGTGCACAGTGTCGACAAGCAACACAGGGCAAGCACAGGTCGAACCACAGATACTTGGAGAGTGTGGAAGTTGATTCTAAATCCTGATTCAGAGAGTAACCAAAAGGGGTTTGATTTTGTCGATACGACGATATGATTTTCAAGTGACTGAAATAATAAAAGTAAAAGATGCAAATAACAAGATATGTAAACAATGATAATATGGATACTAGGGTATTCAAATCCACCAATAACCTATGATATGCATTCAACTTGTAATATTATTCTTGTCCTTATAGTAGATTCAAGTCTACCGTATAACTAAGGTATTTCTCCAATGGATAATTTAATC
The DNA here is from genome assembly GCA_023529315.1 of Papaver bracteatum. Lineage (NCBI taxonomy): Eukaryota > Viridiplantae > Streptophyta > Magnoliopsida > Ranunculales > Papaveraceae > Papaver > Papaver bracteatum. Next base: position 869,315 of record JAJJWX010004447.1, on the reverse strand, counting down.
ACAACTAAAGTATTTCTCCAAAGCATTAATTGTCTAATTAAGCACAACTAATCTAAAGATCAATATTTGGTTAAGCATGAGTTGTAGCATAATCAACATAGAGATATTCTAACTACAATGGATACATGGCATACATTGTGAGAGCAAGATGTTGAAAAACTTGGATTAAATTATATCTTTAAACAATTCTAAACTTTCAAGAACAAGATACAAGATATGAATACATACCAATGAGATTAGGGCTTCATCTAAACCCTAGTAAATGAAACTAGAACATGAAGAACATTACAACAAAACTTAAATTTGATAAACTAACATGAACAAGCTATTCTTGGATGGTTTTTCAACACAACAACCCTCTCTATTTATACACAAAATTCCCTCAAGCACTTGGATCCGAATTTTGGCACTCATCCACTCAACAAAACATGTTTTCTTAATTGATGGAATGTATTTGGTTGTGGGAAACAAATTGGGAGTGATTGAGTGAGAGAATGGGGGTGAGGTGGATGTTTTGGAAAGAATCCAATGGGGGTGAGGTGGATGTTTTGGAAAGAATCCAATGGGGGTGAGGTGGATGTTTTGGAAAGAATCCAATGGGGGTGAGGTGGAAATGGATTTGGGTCTTGGGTTTTGGATCATGGGTTTTGGATCATGGGTTGTTTAATCCCATGAATTTGTAAACAAGTTGCCACTGATGCGCGAGCGGGTTGCAACGCTTCCAACTTTCTTCTCTTTTGTCTTCTCAATTCTTCCAAGCTTTATTTAGTACTTAAAAACACAAAATTAATTAATACAAATATTTATTCTTGAAAATGGTAAAAATGCCGAATTTGGGATAATATATGACTTTGAAGCGCGAAAGATGAGTTAAGTGCCAATGAAAAGGTGTATGAATATGCAATATTTGGCACTCATCAAATACCCCCAAACCTGAATTTTACTTGTCCTCAAGTGAAACAGAAATCCAGAAATCCTAACTATACCATTGTCGCTGGTCTCTCGAATGCATTTAGCGTATGCACTAAGCCTTTAAACCCCTAGGTGTCCCTAGTGGACGAGTTGTAGTCTCGTGAGGGCCTACCAAAGAAGTACCCACAAACCCTTCTCCAATATCAGAGCATCCATAGAAATGTCTTTGTCTTCGGTCTTCAACTGTAGATGATGAACTTAGGAATTTCGTAGAACCTTGATAATTTGTAACCATTTTTTTTAAGACCCGCTACATGACTGATCATCATATTTTTTAGTGACCCGCTACACGGTGATCATTCAGATACCAAACACAAGACCCGCTACACAGCTGGTCATCATACAAAAAATTTGATTTTTGATTTATTTATTTTTTAATAAAAGACTAAAAAAATCTATATGCAAAACACTACAAAAAAAAATCCTACAAAAGACCCGCTACACAGCTGGTCATAGAAAAGAAAAAAAAATGCAAAAGACTACAAAGGATCCTACAAAAGACCCGCTACACAGCTGGTCATAAAAAAAATGCAAAAGACTACAAAGGAAAAAAAAACATACAAAAGACCCGCTCCACAGCTGGTCATCCTAAAAACAACAACAAATAAAATGCAAAAGACTAAAAAAAAATCCTACAAAAGACCCGCTACACAGCTGGTCATCAGAAAATTTTTGATTTTTTTTTTTTTTTTAATAAAAGACTAATTTGATTTTTTTTAATAAAAGACTAAAAACTCTATATGCAAAACACACCCCCAAACCTAAATCTAACATTGTCCTCAATGTTTCAAAAGATGATAAGAACACATATCAAGAGAACAAGGTAGAGAAGATTTAAAGGAAAGAGATTACCCGATGCAGAAAGGGTGGTGCTAACCATAATTGAATGAATGCTTTGAAAGCAAATAATATGAGCGCAAGACAAAAAGTTTGGTTAGCACACAAATATATCAACAAGATTTAAAATTTTACCTACTAGATTATACAATGATGACTCACCATGTACCAACAATCTAAAAAGTTGAGGATCAACCCAAAAGACGTAGTGCGGAAACATCAACAACCTTACACAATTATAACAGGACAGCAATGCAAGTGAGACTGCATATGTGAATGAGTTACCCCCAAACCTAGATTTTTCAATAGATATATTTTTGGGTACAAAATCTAACAATTTCAGGGGTGCACCATGCACAAGATCTAGTTCAAAGTGGATTTTGTCAGGGATGGATGGAGAGACATGAGTGAACTCTAATTGTGGCTCATCAAAGGTATTATATTTAACTGCAAAATAGTCCAAGAGGACTTGAGAGGCACACAGTTCCAATCCTAGATTAGGTACTCTTAGAAAACTAGGTTTAACAATAACTTTACAAACCAAATCTAGGTTGGGTGCAATATTACCAGTTTGTGACATGGGCAGGGAGGTAGGCACATCATTATTAGGCACATCTATAACTCCTAAATCATTTGCCAGTGTCGCAGCATGCTCACATTCATAGAACAATCCATCAAGACCCAAATAAGTATCATGCTCATCCAAAGTTTTATTCTCATGCATAGACAAATCCAAAGAGACATCACAATGTTGTGACCTAGGTAGAGAATCAGACACGTCAATTATATTTTGATGCATAAGATCATTAGTGTCGACAGGAGATTCAAAATTACCTATGTCAGACACAAGTACAACATCATGTTCATGCTCATAAAACAAATCAATAAGCCCCAGTTCACAATCATCCCCTAGAACTTCAGTTTCATGCATAGGAATATCACAAGAAACTTCACATTGTGACTTAGGCAGAGAATCTGACACATTAAAGTTATTTCCATGCATAGTTTCATTGGTGTCTACAGAAGATTCAACATTTTCTAAGTCACAAACAAGTTGTGTAGCATGCTCTCTTTCACAGGATAACTGCACAGGCTCAAGATTAGTAACCACATCACATGTATATGGAACATTAGAAGAAACATCATTCATTAAGGTCGAGGCAGAGAAGCCTAATGTCTCTGAACTCAAAGGTTCGAAAATATTTTCAGTAAAAACATATTCTTCTAACATAACATCATCATCATCACAGAAATGCATTTCCTTATTTAAAATCGTAGTATTTCTAGTCCCTTCATTTAAAACAGGTTCATATGCAATATCAGCTACACAAGTAAGACTAGGCATACTATTTTCACATTTTATTTCATTAGGACAAACAAATATTTCATCCTGAAATTCCTCCTTTCCTACATTTTGTAAATGAATCAAATTCATTTTTAATAATGCATTAAGTTGTTCAATGGAATGAGAGTCTTCAACAGTAGGAAATTCATAATTAATGCTATATGGTTTATCATGCAATACACTCCTAGCATTATTTTGTTCGATGAGTCTGATATTTTCCTCCACAGATTGAGAAGTACAAAATTGTTGAACTTCCCACTGTGGTGGATGATACATGTGTGCAGGGTCATTAGGGTCTATAAAATACTGATTGCAACCTTCGAAAGGTTGATTATGGTCCCAATGACTATCAACTTTGTAATCTGTTGGCATTTCATATTTTGGATTTTCATGATATTCTCTAGATTGCCTAAAATCATGCAAAATATAGCAATTCTCAGCAGGATGGCCTAAGCCTCCACATAAGGTACAAGCATAGATTTCAGATTGCCTAGAAGAATTATATGCGACAGATTCATGCATTTGCATTTCTAAAGCTGCAGTTCTAGCTTCTAACTGGTCCAAAAGTGATGATTGTGAGAGTTGGGCACTGTAAAGATGTTCATTTTCACCCTGTGGTGGATGATACATGTGTGAGTAGTTACTAGGGTTCATGTATTGATGCTCAGGACTGTGAAAATTTCCATAATAATCCCTATAACTAGTGACATCATGGTCTGTTGGAGTTTCATAATGTGAAGCATGCCCGTAAGCAAGCTCTCTGATGGATTTGTTTCCATCCCCACTGCAGACCAGAATCCTGACATGATCTCTAACTAGCACTAGGCTTGTTGCAGAGATTGGGATGTACACACTGAAAACAGACCAATATTTTTTTTTTCATTATTGTTTTTTTTTTTTTTTTTTTTTTCAAGCCCGTTCTCTAATTACCTCGGGCATACATTAGAAAAACAAAATAAAAGAAGAAAAATCATAAACGGAATGGAAGTTCTATGCAATCGCAAACAAGGCTGACTCTACCACAGAAAACCTACTGATTTCTAGCAAACAAAAAGCATGATGGTTCCACTTAGATTGTTTTCTAGACCAGCTTCTAATCCTTCGAAATGGAATTCGTTACAATCTGAGCAAACTCCTCTGGAATCAATCCGAGTTTAAGTAAATTGAATAGAGGCAAGGGAAGCTGCAGGAGCTTTGATACCCAAGGCCTCACCGCATTCCAAGGCGGCGCAGTCACGCATTCAATTTACAGGAACCGTCATGAACTTCGAAGTATGCTTAGAGAGTAACCAATATTTTTCGAACGACTCTCCTACTAAGCTCGTTACCTTATAGGTCTCGTTTTATTTCAAATTTTAATGCTTAGGTTCACGTTAGGTATTGTTTTCCTAAGGCGGGCAAGAAGAGAACGGTGATGAAATCCGAACCCTTATCTTGTATGGCCAGTCCTTGCCCTTTACTAGGAAAATAAAGCAGCCGTATTCAATTCCTCAACATATATGCAAACGAAGGAATACAGTAACTCGCTAACAAGGGATTCGCGAGTGTTTCGACAAACTTACCTCCCGTTCCAGACGGGGGATGAACCGTTGTTGTCGACTCGGGCCACGACTCCTATGTCATGAACGAACCCGAGGGGCCGAGGTGATATTGTAATCACCGTCCTTCTCTGCAAACAGTTGATATTTAATAATACCCTTCCGTAGGGTTTAAAAATAAAAAATAAAAATAGAATGTCCAAGTCCAAAGTCCAAAATAAAGTGCAAAAGAAAAAGAAAATTACAAGAGTAAAGGAATCCTAATACAAACTAAAAATAAATAAAATAAACTCTTTTTTTTTTTTTTTTTATTAAAATAAAAACTTCTTCCGCTTCCTTTCCTTTCCTTTACAACAGCTACTCGGCACCTGTTGAGCTCAAAAGAGGTAGTTAGGGTTTCGAAGTTTTAAAGCAAAAGCAAAAAAAAAAAAAAAAAGTGTAAAATTGACTGTGAATAGTTGCGTTGCTACAGAATGATGAACTATCGTTATTCTGATAACGAATGTGAACTATCGTTGCTACGATAACAGATAAAAATGAAAGAACACGAAGGACAGACGCTTCAGAACTGTCGTTCAAGAACACTAAGAACGACACAGAGAATAACTGTCGTTGTTTAACGATGACACAAAGTGAATAACTGTTGAAGTGCGACAGTTTTTAGCGACTGTTCTGTGCGGGCGTTTTTTTTTTTTTTTTGGTGTTCCTGAATACGCTACAGTAACATCGACTTTTGTACAACGTTTTATCTACAGTAAAATGCTACAGTTCCAGGAGACAATTTATGAACGGTGACAGGAGACAGAAACTTGAACTACACTTCTACCAAATCCCCGTCAACGGCGCCAAAAACTTGGTAGGCTCGGAAAGATACCTACTATTGTGTATACTGCAAGTGCACAGTGTCGACAAGCAACACATGGCAAGCACAGGTCGAACCACAGAGACTTGGAGAGTGTAGAATTTGATTCTAAATCCTGATTCAGAGAGTAACCAAAAGGGGTTTGATTTTGTCGATACGACGATATGATTTTCAAGTGACTGAAATAATAAAAGTAAAAGATGCAAATAACAAGATATGTAAACAATGATAATATGGATACTAGGGTATTCAAATCCACCAATAACCTATGATATGCATTCAACTTGTAATATTATTCTTGTCCTTATAGTAGATTCAAGTCTACCGTATAACTAAGGTGTTTCTCCAATGGATAATTTAATCACAACTAAAGTATTTCTCCAAAGCATTAATTGTCTAATTAAGCACAACTAATCTAAAGATCAATATTTGGTTAAGCATGAGTTGTAGCATAATCAACATAGAGATATTCTAACTACAATGGATACATGGCATACATTGTGAGAGCAAGATGTTGAAAAACTTGGATTAAATTATATCTTTAAACAATTCTAAACTTTCAAGAACAAGATACAAGATATGAATACATACCAATGAGATTAGGGCTTCATCTAAACCCTAGTAAATGAAACTAGAACATGAAGAACATTACAACAAAACTTAAATTTGATAAACTAACATGAACAAGCTATTCTTGGATGGTTTTTCAACACAACAACCCTCTCTATTTATACACAAAATTCCCTCAAGCACTTGGATCCGAATTTTGGCACTCATCCACTCAACAAAACATGTTTTCTTAATTGATGGAATGTATTTGGTTGTGGGAAACAAATTGGGAGTGATTGAGTGAGAGAATGGGGGTGAGGTGGATGTTTTGGAAAGAATCCAATGGGGGTGAGGTGGATGTTTTGGAAAGAATCCAATGGGGGTGAGGTGGATGTTTTGGAAAGAATCCAATGGGGGTGAGGTGGAAATGGATTTGGGTCTTGGGTTTTGGATCATGGGTTGTTTAATCCCATGAATTTGTAAACAAGTTGCCACTGATGCGCGAGCGGGTTGCAACGCTTCCAACTTTCTTCTCTTTTGTCTTCTCAATTCTTCCAAGCTTTATTTAGTACTTAAAAACACAAAATTAATTAATACAAATATTTATTCTTGAAAATGGTAAAAATGCCGAATTTGGGATAATATATGACTTTGAAGCGCGAAAGATGAGTTAAGTGCCAATGAAAAGGTGTATGAATATGCAATATTTGGCACTCATCATGAATATGGTTGATATGAAAATGCTCATATGGCTAACCATTGGTTAACTATTCGTGAACCAACTAAATGTACACGTTTAGGTATGGTTACTCAAACCTAAATGAAATACATATCATTTGTGTGTGACAAGCTAAGTTTCGATCTAACGGTTGAAAGATATTAGCTTGGATAAATCAGGTTTTCATATAACGGTGAATATTGAATGCTTTGTTACCAAGGTAACCTAGATTGCAAACCCTGATTTGAAAACTATATAAATTAAGGAGATGTGTAGCAACTAGGAAAACTAATCCCCAAACCTCATGTGTGATACTAGTTAGTTTGCTAGAGTCGATTCTCCTTTAATCGTAGGTTTATTCTCGAGACCCTGTCGATTAACGACTTGAAGACTTCATTGGGACTATAAAGCCAGACGAAACTACTTCTCTTGTAGTTGAGCGTTCTGATCTTTCCATTTTCTATCGTACGAGTTCAATTGATTGGCTTGAGATTATATCTCCGTTAGGTAAAGATAAAAAGAAATCACAAACATCTTCGTCTCATCGTTTGTGATTCCACAATATCTAGTTTCGCTACCATACGATTTAGATTATTGTAAGGTGATCAATAATTCTAGGTTGTTCTTCGGGAATATAAGTCCGGGTTATTGATTGGTTCCTGTTCACCTTGATTTTATCAAAAGACAGAGCAAACTTGTGGGTTTATCTGTGGGAGACAGATTTATCTATTATCATAGACTTTTATGTGTGATGCAGATTTGTTTATTCATGTCTTCGACTTTGGGTCGCAACAACTATTGGTTATGGGTGAGATCAGCTAAGGGAGTCAATTGCGTAGTATCCTGCTGGGATTAGAGACGTAAGGAGCGCAACTATACATTGAATCAATGTGATATTGATTAGGGTTCAACTAAAGTCCAGACCGAAGTTAGTTTGTAGTAGGCTAGTGTCTGTAGCGGCTTAATACAGTGTGGTGTTCAATCTGGACTAGGTCCTGGGGTTTTTCTGCATTTGCGGTTTCCTCGTTAACAAAATTTCTGGTGTCTGTGTTATTTCTATTCCGCATTATATTTTGTTATATAATTTAAATATCACGGGTTGTGAGTTGTATCGATCAATTGTGAAATCCAACCTTTGGTTGTTGATTGGAAATTGATTGATCCTTGGATATTGGTCTTTGGTACCATCCAAGTTTATATCTCTCTTATATTTGATAAAGACTTGCATATTTCTATTTGCTTGAGTAAAGATCAAATCGAGAGATAGAGATATTAAATCCTTGATATACTTTTTTATTAAGATTGATACTGACTGTCGAGTTGATTCTATTAAAAGTATATTAAAGTTAGTCCATACAGATTGCTAATCGAAATATTGGGTGAGGTTGTTAGACCCCCGCTTTTTCAATTGGTATCAGAGCAGGCAAACACATTAAAGACCTTATAAGTCCGTGTTTATAGCGATCTAATTATGGACGAGTCTATCTCTAATAACGTACCAGTTCATAAATTACCGGATGATTATAAAATCTTGGATTCACCTGAGAGAACTGTCATATCAAAGTCAATATCTAAACATTCTCTTGATGTAAAAATTGTTGATTGGGAAACACTCCTAAAAGAACAGTTGGATGAAATTTATGATGAAGGTGATTCAGATATTGATAGAGATGTTGATGAGGAAGTCTCGGAGTATGATAAGTTTTTGGATTCGTTAAAAATGAAGAAGATTATAACTTCTCATGTCACATCTCTTCTGACTCCTATATGTCGAGAAAACAAGAAATTGAAAAGGATCTACGGGGGTCTTTATCGTCAGAATCGCTCTTGTAAATCGTTCCTCAAAGATACCGAGGAAAACCTGTACTTCTTGTTGGAAGAGAAACTTGCAGAAACTGAAGGAATGATTAACTTTCAGCAAGCAAGTTTTGATGACATAGAAAGCGCTTTTCTCGCTCGAGAAAAATACCTTGAGGCTGATTTAGCTGGTGCTCTTGATAAAACCAAGATGTTGGAAGATGACTTGAAAAAGTTCAATAGTAGTTCAAGAAAATTAACCACTATGCTAGGATCAAGTAAAAATCATCGTGATACACGAGGATTGGGCTATAAGGGAATATATGCTCCAAGTATTAGCAAAGAGGTAAAATTTGTCAAGCCTAGTGATTCTTCTCAACAAAAGGTTTCCAATGATGGCAAAAGTGAAATACCTTCACCGGCAGTTAAGGTTCAAAAGATCAAAGTATATCAACCTCCAAAGTCAGCATACACGGATCGAGGTAAGAACATTCCTTATGTTTGCCATTATTGCGGAAATAAAGGTCACCTGGAAAGGAGATGTCGTTTTCGTATAAGGAATGATAAACTTCATGATGTTCTTGTTTGGGCATCACAAGAAGTTGTGAAACCAAGATCATATGTTAAGACTAATCGCCTTAATGTTACAGGTTGTAACTGTCCAACCTTTAGGCAAAGGAATTAGTGATGTGATCAACCTAGATTTTCCTATAAACGTCATACTAAGACTTTTCATAATCGTAATGGTTATCAAAAGGATAACTTTGTAAAGACGAAGACAAGATCCGATGCTCCCAATTGGAGAAAGACTAACTTGCAAAAGAATAGTCAATCCAATTCTCTTTCGAGAAATCTAGAATAGGGTAATGGGAAGAAAGTTCTGGTTGTTCCTAAACGCACTCAGAAGTGGATACCAAATAAAGTCGATGATGTTTTACGTGTGAAAAGGAATGATTTCCCAGAAAATTCCATGACTATAAAGAAGGCAGTATCCATGATGTTGGACCTTAAAAAGTTCTTTGGAAAGATGGATTTGGATGTGAAAGGTTCTAAAAGCGATCTCTTTCATGATAATCCAAAAGTCACTTATGTTGAGCAAGACATTATTCACCTCAACACAAATTGATTGTGTTGTAAGTTCATCCTCACCAAGGAATGCCCTACTATGTATACGGTGAGGGAAGCACGAGAATTGGGGCACACAGATTATGTTCGGTAAGTCGATTGGATTCTTCTAAAAGGTATGTCTATAAACTTGAGCAATATTTGTGTTTTTATTTGCTTGGAGTACTTATGATGATCCATGTACCTTGCTTATCGTTCATTTCTACCTAACTTGATCTGTGTTTAAGGTTCTTAAATGTTTAGGTTTGAAAATAGTGGTTCGAGATGTTTGGACTTCATGGTACACATATCAGGTGTGCATACCATCATTTAAAATCAAAATCCAAGGGTTTAATTACGCATACCCGTTTGCATACTGCTCCAGGTCACGAAAATTCGTTTGCAAACCCGTATGCATACTTGCTTGTAGACGTCGATATTCGGTAAACTTGTTTTGGCCGTAACTTCTTCGTCCGAACTCGGAATGACCTCATTCTTTTTGAATTCTCTTCCTATTTGAATTATCTTAAAATTGAAGATGAGAATTCCTGAATTTGGATGAGCTAAGATTGGTATTTTTCCTATCTCTTGTTTTTGAGTGTTTTGCTCCGTTTTGTCGCACTCGTTCCACTTCTTTTGGACTTGGGCACTTGTATTCTTGGAGTAATACTCTTCTAAGCTCATTTTAAATTTTACAATAATGTTTTTGGTGAATCACAAAGAAGGAAGTTCAATAATGGGCAGTAGTACGCATTACTATGGGATTCTTGAATGTTCACAATCATTTTATGTGAACTATGGTGCATGGTCGTTAATGAATTTGTATGTTCTTCTTTGTTAAGAAAATATTTTTATACGCCTTTGGTAGCTTTTCTTGGTATAAATCCGGGCGAAAAAGATTGATTCTACCCTCTTAGGACAAATCATCTTATATGTACATTACGAGTTTGTCTTGATACCTAGGAAACTTCTTATGAAAATTTATTCTTGTTTTTTAGAAGGATTACTAGAGTTTGGAATAGCAATTATTGTGATTTCACATAGCTCTGTACAACGTATTCATCTTCAATGTTTTTATATTTATTTATTTAAATTCAAAAGTTGATTTGGAAGATGATTTTTGCAGTATTAATCTTTATGGTTTTATATATTTCAATATGTTATAGGATATGTGTGTTTACATCCGTGAACTGTTATTGTCCCATACGATGTCAAAAGTTATCTCTTTTATATGTCGATATGCAAGTATTGATACAAGATCGATGGACTTTTGACAAATAAAAGTTAAGCCTATTATGTCAATTCATTGATGGAAGATAGGTTAAAATATTTTGTTTACAAGGATCATGATTCATGTCTATTGTATGTCATTGTGCAAATAGTGATGAAAAATAGAATGAATCCTTGTTTATGCCGCAGTATTGATATTTTCCTGATCCATTTTTTATGTGTATACTGCAATGCTCCAAAAGTTTTCTTATGTTGAGCATAAAATGATTGAGTTAATCATTATTTTATGGTTAACATAGCCGTAGCTCCGTAAGTTCTCTTATGACGAGCATGTTCAATTAAATTGATCACTTTTGTGTTTAATTTGCTTGTGTATTCCGATTAAAGTAATCATGGGTTCTCTTATGGTTAGTTTAATTGAGAATTTTGGATATAGAAAATCATTTCTTATGGTTTTTGGTGTCCAAAGAAATCCTTCCTTTCTTGTAAAAGTAAGGTCGCTCTTGTTGTTCTCTCAGGAATGACATCAAATGGGGGAGAATTCTTTTGAACTTGCGCTTAATTTCCATATCTCTGTGGGGAGTACGGCTGTGGATTTTCTAGGGGTTATCTTGTATCTTTATAAACTCCTTGATGAATGCATTTAGCTTCGGCTTTATGATTGCATCTAAACAAGTTGATATGTCATTTTCTTTGGTCTTGAAGCGTCTCCGTGAAAATTTCATTAGGATCCCGTTTTCGTACATTTGCCAATTTTATTGACAAAAAGGGGGAGAATTAATATATATTTCACACTATAAATACATATGATTTACGTGATATACGGGTCATTATGTAAGGGGGAGTGGTTTTTGTGTTGAGGCGAAAGTATTGACTAAGGGGGGGTGATATATATCACCATAGTATTGTTGTCAAAGTTGTGATATAAGAACTTTGATGTTGTGTAATAATACTATGACACTGTATAACAATGATCGAGAGTTTTTGTTTTCTCATTGTTATGGCTATGGGACTTCAACAACTATGATGTTGAACTGAACATCTATGGAATCATGGGAGTACTTGGAAATGATGAGGTTTTCGAGTAATGTTGAAGCACCAAGGAGATCAAGCATGTGGACGAGAAGCTACAAAGTTTTATCTATTTTATAATCCATATGTATTGATAGTTTTGTCACTAAAATTGACAAAAGAGGAGATTGTTATAGCTTTGCTCGATCGAACTCGCATGCATTGCTATCTCAAGCATGTTTGTCAATATTAGTGATCAAAACTATACATCTTGATTTCTAGTTTACTTATCACTAAGTCTCGGTCTAGGATAGTTAAGTATAGTTGAGCTCCAGACTCCGTGGCGATTATCTTGCGAAGACAAAAAACTACTCAAGGAACCGATGGAACTTCATCCGACCAAAAAGGTATGTGGAGACTTGAACTTATCTAACACTCAAAAGTCTATCTATCTCCTACTCTTGAGACAACAGTCGTATAAGTATGATAGTTTTCATACATACACATTTGCTATTTCGAGCCGAGTTTACTCTCCTATCTTTTTCTCGAAATATGTGTTGGTAAGCTTTCGCTTGAACCACCTTTCATCTTTATCCGTGACGAAAGTCATGATGACGTTTCAATCATGAAAATAGTCGATTCTTTATGTCTAACGACTATTAACATTATAGAAGAATGTTTCAATGATTGAAATGTAGATTTGAGATTACGTAACCACCTATGGATATAAGCATGTGTTCGCACATTAGTGTATAAATCCTTGTACCGGAAACCAAGTGCGTGCATATGTATGCATGCGGTATTGGTGAAGGAGACAGGTAGGGTACGCGTACCCGTACGCGTACTGGCGGAAGTTCATGTATGTGAATTTCTGCTAAGTTTGGAGTTCAAAAACTTACAAACCAGTCACCTTAGGTACGCGTACCCACGAAATTTTTGAACCAAAAATTTATGTCGGGTTTTCAAATCCATTTCCGGTAGCTAAGGTATGCATACCCGTACACGTACCCAAGATGGTTATTTCTCAAATCGGTTGTTCATGAACTTAAAATAATAAATCAATAAGGAATGTAATCTTTGCAAACCGTGGCTATATTGTTCATGAATTGATTCATGTGAATCAAACCGATTTTGCTTCAATTGTGTCTTGTGTAGTTACATAAGATTTCCTTGCAATTGAACAACTATTGAACTAGTTCTTATGAGTCATTTGAACTAGTTATGAAGAAGATGAATATGGTTGATATGAAAATGCTCATATGGCTAACCATTGGTTAACTTTTCGTGAACCAACCAAATGTACATGTTTAGGTATGGTTACTCAAACCTAAATGAAATACATTTCATTTGTGTGTGACAAGATAAGTTTCGATCTAACCGTTGAAAGATATTAGCTTGGATAAATAAGGTTTTTCATCTAACGGTGAATATTGAATGCTTTGTTACCAAGGTAACCTAGATTGCAAACCCTGATTTGAAAACTATATAAAGGAGATGTCTAGAAACTGGGAAAACTAATCCCCACACCTCATGTGTGATACTAGTTGGTTTGCTGGAGTCGATTCTCCTTTAATCGTAGGTTTCTTCTCGAGACCCCGTCGATTAACGACTTGAAGACTTCATTGGGATTATGAAGCCAGACGAAACTACTTTTCTCGTAGTTGAGTATTCTGATCTTGCTATTTTCTATGGTACGAGTTCAATTGAATAATTGGCTTGAGATTATATCTTCGATAGAACAAGATAAAGAGAAATTACAAATATCTTCGTCTCATCGTTTGTGATTCCGCAATATCTAGTTTCGCTACCATACGATTTATATTATTGTGAGGTGATCAATAATTCTAGGTTGTTCTTCGGGAATATAAGTCCGAGTTATTGATTGGTTCTTGTTCACCTTAATTTTATCAAAATATGGAACAAAATCATGGGTTTATCTGTGGGAGACATGTTTATCTATTATCATAGACTTTTATGTGTGATGCAGATTTTTTTATTCAAGTCTTCGACTTTGGGTCGTAGCAACTCTTGGTTATGGGTGAGTTCATCTAAGGGAGTCAAGTGTGTAGTATCCTGCTGGGATCAGAGACGTAAAGAGCGCAACTGCACCTTGATTTAGTGTGATATTGATTAGGGTTCAACTACAGTCCAGACCGAAGTTAGTTTGTAGTAGGCTAGTGTTTGTAGCGGCTTAATAAAGTGTGGTGTTCAATCTGGACTAGGTTATGGGGTTTTTCTGCATTTGCGGTTTTCTCGTTAACATAATTTTTATTTTCCGTGTTATTTCTATTCCGCATTATATTTTGTTATATAATTGAATATCACAGGTTGTGCGTTGTATCAATCAAATGTGAAATACAACCTTTGGTTGTTGATTGGAAATTGATTGATCCTTAGATATTGGTCTTTGGTACCATCCAAGTTTATATCTCTCTTATATTTGATAAAGACAAGCAGATTTCTATTTTCTTGAGTAAAGATCAAATCGAGAGATTGAGATATTAACTCCTTGATATACTTTTTATTAAGATTGAGTCTGACTGTCTAGTTGATTCTATTAAAAGTATATTAGAGTTAGTCCATACATATTGATAATCGAAATATTGGGTGAGGTTGTTAGACCCCCGCTTTTTCATATGGAATTGACACTGCATAATGAAAATCTTCTGTGATAACTCAAGCGCGATTTACATCACTGAGAATCATGTTGAGCACTTAAGAACTAAGCACATTGACATAAGGTACCATTTTATAAGATACCTCTATGAAAATGGTATCATTAACATGGAATTTATTCTTTCAGAACAACAATTGGCTGATATTCTTACCAAATCTCTAGACACTGCAACGTATTAACACTTACGACAGTCTATTAGTGTTGTTTTGGTTCATTAGATTGCTAGCATTTTGCCCCTGGATCTGTATATATGTTTTGGGAAATAAATATTGAAGTTCCAATGAATTGTTGTTTAAATTACGTATATGTTTCTAGTAGTTGTGTTATTTTTCTGTTGTCTTTCAGATCTGTGAATTATCAAGATGTCCAAAGAAATCTTTTTTTTCTTGTAAAAGTAAGGTCGCTCATGTTGTTCTCTTGGGAATGACATCAAATGGGGAGAGCGGTTGTGGAATTTGAAAGGGTTAACTTGTATCTTAATAAACTCCTTGATGAATACACTAAGTTTTGACTATGTGAAATCATCGAAAGAAAGTTGATATGTTTCTTTTTAGTCATGAATTATCTTTTGTGATTTCATTATGATCTCATAGGTTTCGTACATTTGCTAATTTATATTGACAAAAATGAGGAGAATTATTTGGTAGTTCACACTACATACATATGGTTTAAGGATCATTATGTAAATGGGAGTGGATTTTATTCTAAGATAGAAAGTATTGACTAAGGAGGAGTGATATATATCACTAAAGTATTATTTCAAAATTGTGATGCAATTGGACTTTGATTCTATATAATAATATTATGACACTGAATAAAAATGAGTGAGAACATTTGTTTTCGTATTGTTATTTCTACGGATCTTCAACAACAATAATGTTAAGTTGAACACGTTCAGAATCGATGGAGACCATGAATTAACGAAGAATTCAAGGAAGTTGAAGAGCCAAGGAAATCAAACATGATGGATCTGAAGCCACAAAATTTATTTATTTTGTAATTCATATGTATTGATAGTTTTGTCACTAAAATTGACAAAGGGGGGATTGCTAGAGCACTACTCATTTGAACTCGCAAGCGTTGTTATCTCAAGCTTGTTTGTAAAGTTTAGTTGATCAAAACTATATACTTGATTTCTAGTCTACTTATAGTTATGTCTCGGATTAGGATAGAAGTATGTAGTTGAGATTTAGACTTCACGGCGTTCACCAATTGAAGAATAAGATCTACGGAAGAGCTTGGAGGAACTTCGTTGACAAAAGGTATGTGGATACTAAAACTTATCTATGACTCAGAAGTCTATTTAATTATATCTACTAATGAGACTAAGTCGTATAGCTATATAGACTTTGTGTTATACACATAAAAAAATTCGAGCCGAGTTTATCTCGTTTATATATTTCTCGAAATACAGGTTTGAAGCTTTCTTAGCTTTTATCTTAACTTCATCATCTACTTGAAAAGTTTAGTTGTAAACAATTTATTTGTTGGAAACTAAATATTAAGTCAAGATGATCATGTGAAAATTACCTTGAATATCTTACATGATTTGTGTGAGACAATCATTTGATGTTAACTTGAGAAATTTCGTAATGATAAATGACTTGAAAATTACTTGAATCTATTGTTGTCTTCTAAGGATATTCCAATAATTGAATGAGAGTTTTAGAACTACTACCAATGTCTAGTTACAGCATAGTATGCGTACCCAGTATGTGAAGTACTGGTTCAGGTCCGGAACTCTTGTTTGCGAACTGTGTTTGCAAACGGGTTTACCTGTAATATACCTGGAACTGTGGTTTGCGAACGGCAAGACTAGGTAAGTCCGTAACTGTGGTTCACGTACTCAGTTTACGTACTCAGTTTACGAACTCAGTGGTTAGGTTCTAAAATCGATAAGTATGACAACTCATACTCATGAACTTAGGTTTGTTTGCGAACTAAAGTCCCTGGAACTTTAATGAATTAAGGTGTTTGAACTTTCTTTTCTAACCGTGGCATTATGTTCATGAATTGGTTCTTGTATAAGTACTTTGTACAATTACAAACCAAACCGAATATGCTTCAAATTTTTCATGGATATTTCTATGAGATAGTGAATATTTAAACAACTATCTTAAACCACATTTAGATTCATTTGATTATCTATCCTAATTGATTGATTATCATATTTGATCTAGAAATGTTAGATGAATATGGCTAAGCTAAAAGTGTTGATATGACTAACTTCGGTTAACTGTTATTGAGCCAACTTGTTATACATGTTTAGGTACGGTTCACCCATGCCTAAATTTAAGTATATTTCATTTGTGTGTATCAAGCTAATACCATCTAAGGGTGGAGATTTATTGCTTATTTTCTAAGAAGACTTGGCTTGAATCTTAAATCATGGAGTTCATCTAACGGTGAATATTAATTGCTTTGTTACTAAGCTATCTTAGATTTGATTGTAAGCAAACCTGATTTGAAAGACTATATAAGGGAGAACTATAGCATCTAGGAAACCTAATCCCGACACTCCCGTTTGTCCTAGTTTCAAACTAGATTTGATTCTCCATTAACCTAGGTTTACAGTTCTTATGAAACCACTATTAGGGTTAACAACTCAAAGACTTCATTTGGGATTCGTGAAGCCAGGTCCAACTATTTTCTCTGTAGGTGTGTATCCTGATATTAGTTTTTCTATCATATAGAGTTTAATCCTCTCTAAGATTTTCTCGAGATCTATCTCCGATAGGTAAAATATAAAAACTAATCACATCAGCTTTTTCGTCACAGACTCTTGTGATTCCGCAATAACTTCTTCTATTAATCATTTAGGTTATTGTGAGGTGACTAATATTTCTAGGATGCTCTTTGGGAGTATAAGACCGTATTATTAGTTGTGCTTCATGTTCACCTTGATCTTTATCTTAAGACGGAAACAACAAATATAATAGACTTATCTGTGGGAGACATATTTGTGTATAAGTCTTCGATTTTGGGTTGTATAAACTTCTAGGCTGTAAAGGACATCATCTAGGGGAATCAAGTGCGCAAGGTCTTGCGAGATTCAAGAGGCGTAAGGAACGTGAGTGTACCTTAATCGGTGTGAGACTTGGTTAGGTCCCAGGTTTTTTTTTCTGCATTTGTGGTTTCCTCGTTAACAAAATTTCTGGCGTCTATGTTATTTCTTTTCCGCATTATATTTTCGTTATATAATTGAATTATCACAGGTTGTGCGTAGTTCAATCACAGTTGATAAATTCGACCTTGTTTATTGGATAAGATTTGATTGACACTAGGCCATTGTTCCCTGGTACCATCCGAGTTATTCTCATAACAATCAGGTTCACTGATTTCTATCTGTTTGATTTACTGATTATGGTGAGAAAGAGATAAATCTATTTAATATATATCATGATTGAGACTCAGTAACTTGGTGCTCTCAGAATTTCCGAACTTGGTGCTATCAGATATGATTTTTAACATATATCCTGATTGAGACTCAGTAACTTGGAGTTTAGTCCATACAGATTGCCGAACGAAATAGTTGGGTGTGGTTGTTATACCCCCGCATTGTCAGCTAGCACTCCAAAGCACTAGACCCAAAACAGGCTGAAGCTCTTGCACTTTTGGAGGCGATATTATGGGAAACAAGGAAAGGTGTTAGAAAGCTTCATTTGGAATGGGATTGCTTCAATGTGATTAGAGTTATTAATGGTAGTTTTATTTCATTAAAATGTACAACCACGAACATTATTATAGATTGTCTAGATTTATTTGTAGTTTTTGAATACTGGATTGGCACCTATATGCACAGAGATATTAATCATGTTTCAGATTCCTTAGAAAAGTATGATATGAACCTTATTAGTGAGGAAAAGTGGTATGTTAACTTTCCTACCTGGGTTGCTCTATGCCTTCAGGAGGATAAACAAGTGTATACCATAAAACAAGAAGTTCACAATCAAATAAAAGAAAACTAAAATAGCAATACGATTTTAGTTTCCCACCAAAGGTACTCGTAAATGCTTCTTGATCCCAAAGAAGTTTTTAAACGAGCGGACGTAAGAGATTTCGCGTAATTAGGATACTCTCTTTTCCATAATAGAATTACAAGTAATTCTAATTTAGTCGGCTCCACCAGAAATAACAAAGATGAAGTTTGTGTGGCTCAGGATAAGTTTGTAAGTTGAACAAACTTCTGTGTTAATAGACAAGGTAGTTTGGATGCCAAGTAATTAAAAAATTCTGAAAATTCTCAAAGATATGCAGTAAATACATGTTTCCGGTTTTGTTAATTTTACAACTAATATCCAACTAATATACCTTAAGTATCAAGGAATGTATTTGAACAAGATAAGATTTTATCATGTATTCAAATTACCCATTATTTTGACATCTTGAACTTTCCTATTATGTAAACCCAATTTTCAAAATCATACAAACCTAAAAGTGTCTGTGACATTAGAAATTGGTTTTACTTGAAGGAATTGGTTCTACCTTATAAAGATAGATAGCTAGGAAATCAGTTCTACCTTAGTTCCCCAAATGGTTTAGGTTCTGTTCTACCCTATAAGAATATATGGGTTGGGTTGGTTGTACCTTATAAAGATAAATAGGTAGGGATAGTTCCTGCTTTGGATCTGTTCCACACCATAATTTATCCAATTTCATTTTTTCTTAATCGAATATTTTTTTATTAATTGTTGTTTTAGTTTGTTAGAGCACTGCTCGGTCAAACTCGCAAGCGTTGCTATCTCAAGCTTTTTGTCAAGTTTAATTGCCAAAACTATAAGTCTTGATTTCTAGTCTACTTATAGCTAAGTCTCGGACTAGGATAGAAAGTGTAGTTGAGCTCTAGACTCCACGACGTTCATCATACAAAGACGAAGAACTACTCAAGGAACTGGTGGAACTTCATCGACTAAAAGGTATGTGGAGACTTGAACTTATCTATCACTCAAAAAGTCTATCTACTCTATCTCCTATCTTGAGACAAAAGTCGTATAACTATATAGACTTCAATTATACACATTTGCTATTTCAAGTCGAGTTCATCTCACTCACGAAATATGTGTTGGTAAGCTTTTGCTTTGGCCAAGTTCATCTTTACAAGTGACGAAAGTCATGTTGATTATTTCAATATCTTGAAAAT
Source organism: Papaver bracteatum (assembly GCA_023529315.1). Classification (NCBI taxonomy): domain Eukaryota; kingdom Viridiplantae; phylum Streptophyta; class Magnoliopsida; order Ranunculales; family Papaveraceae; genus Papaver; species Papaver bracteatum. Next base: position 849,535 of record JAJJWX010004447.1, on the reverse strand, counting down.
TGCTTTGATGAAAAATAGTGTGTGAATAACCACTATTTAACATCCTCTAAGAATGTTTCAATGATTGAAATAAAGAGTTTAGAACATGTAACCATCTTTGAATATAAGCATATATAGTGTGTTCGCACATTAGTGTATAATTCCAAAACCGGAAACCAAATGTATGCATACTTGTGTGTATACAAAATGGTTGATGGAGATTGGGTAAGTATGCGTACCCGTACGCACACTAGCGGAAAGTTCACGTCCATGAATTTTTGCTGAGTTTAGAAATCAAAACCAACTCATACAGTTACATAAGTACGAGTACCCGTACGCATACTAGTGGAAAGTTCACGTCCGTGAATTTCTGCTGAGTTTGAAAACCAAACCAAACTGAAATTCGGTTACTTAAGTACGCACACCCGTACGCATACTTAAGTGTGTTACTTTCTAAAATTGGTTTATCGTGAACTTAAATTTATATAAACTAAGGAATGAATATTTGCAAACGTGGCTATAAAGTTCATGAATCGATTAGAGTGAATCAAAACCAATTTTGTTTTGATTATGTCTTGTATACTTCTATGAGATCTAAGCAATTGAACAACTCCTGAACTAGTTCATTTGAGTCATTTGAACTAGTTATGGTGAAGATGAATAAGTTTGATATAAAAGTGCTCATATGGCTAACCATTTGGTTAACTACTGTTGAACCAACGTCTTGTACATGTTTAGGTACGATTACACAAACCTAAATGACATATACTTCATTTGTGTATAACAAGCTAAGTTCAATCTAACGATTGAAAGATATTAGATTTAATCTAATCAGGTTTTCATCTAACGGTGAATATTGAAGGCTTTGTTACCAATGTAACTTAGATTTCAAACCCTTGATTTGGAGACTATATAAAGGAGAACTCTAGGAACTAGGAAAGGTAATCCCCACACCTCATGTGTGATACTAGTTGTATAAGCTAGAGTCGATTCTCCTTTAACCTTAGGTTTCTACCAAGACCCTGTAGGTTAGTGACATGAAGACTTCATTGGGATTGTGAAGCCAGACCCAACTATTTTCTCTATAGTTGCGTGATATGATCTTGCTGATTATATCGTATTGAGTACAATTGAAATATTTGACTCGAGATTAATTTTTCCAATAGGCAAGATAAAAGTAATCACAAACATCTTCGTCTCATCATTTGTGATGCCACAATATCTAGTTTCGCCATCATACGATTTAGATTATTGTGAGGTGATTGATAATTCTAGGATGTTCTTCGGGAATATAATTCCGGGTTATCGATTGGCTCATGTTCACCTTGATTTATCAAAAGACGTAACAAAAACTCGTAGGTATTTTTGTTGGTGATAGATTTATCTATTCTTGTAGACTTTTCTATGTGAGACATATTTGTTTATTAAAGTCTTCGACTTTGGGTCGTAGCAAATATTAGTTGTGTGTGAGGTCAACTAAGGGAATCAAGTGCGTAGTGTCCTCCTGGGATCAGATACGTAAGGAGCACAACTGTACATTGGATCAGCGTGAGATTGATTGGGGTTCAACTACAGTCCATACCGAAGTTAGTTTGTAGTAGGCTAGTATCTGTAGCGTTTTAATATAGTATGTGTTCAATCTGGACAAGGTCCCAGGGTTTTTATGCATTTGCGGTTTCCTCATTAACAAAACTTTTATTATCTGTGTTATTTCTTTTCCAAATTATATTTTGTTATATAATTGAAATATCACAGGTTGTGCGTTGAATCAATCAATTGTAAAATCCGACCTTTGGTTGTTGATTAAAATTTATTGATACTTGAACATTGGTCTTTGGTACCGTTCAAGATAATTTCTCTTGTATTCAATTAGACTCGCAGATTTCTATTTGCTTGGGTAAGAATTGAATCGAGAAATTGAGATATAGCTCTTTGATAAAGTTTTTATTAAGATTGAGTCTGACTGTCTAGTTGATTCTCTTAAAAGTATATTGGAGTTAGTCCATACAGATTGCTAAGCGAATTATTTGGTGAGGTTGTTGTACCCCCACTTTTTCAATTGGTATTAGAGCAGGCAAACACATTAAAGACCTTATAAGTCTGTGTTTGTAGCGATCTAATTATGGACAAGTCTATCTCTAATAACGTACCATTTTAGATATTACCAGATGATTTTCGATGCTTGGATTCACCTGAGAGAAATGTCACATCTAGGTCAGTATCCAAATATTCTCTTAATGTAGAACCTGTTGAATTCTGGGAAACACACCTAGAAGAACAATTAGATGAACTTTCTGATGAAGGTGATTCAAATATTTGATAAAGATGTTGATGAGGAAGTCTCGAAGTATGTGAAGGTTTTGAATTCGTTGGAGGAGAAGAAGATGACAACTTCTCATGTCACACCTCTTCTGACACCTCTCTGTCGAGAAAACAAGAAATTGAGAAGATGTTAAGCAGGTATTTATATTTCGAATCACTCTAACAAATCGGTACTCAAGAATTCTGAGGAAAACCTACGTATGAAGTCAATTGAATATGATAATGTTTATCAAAAATATTTCTTTTTGGACGAGAAACTTGCAGAACAGCAAACAAGTTTTGATGACAGAGAAAGCGCTTATCTCGCTCGAGAAAAATGCCTTGAGGCTGATTTAGCTACTGCTCTTGATAAAATCAAGATGTTGGAAGATGACTTGAAAAATTTTAACACTAGTTCAAGCAAATTAACCACTGGTAGCATTGGCTTGTTCTTGCAAAAGATCAAGTACTCTGGAAAGGTCTTCTTTAGGAACTTTTGAAGTGAACTCCTTTAACCAGTCATTAATATTTGGTTTAGGTGATTTAGGAGGTTCAAGGTCAATAAGACCTTCGGCAGAGTAAACTGAGTTTTCAAAGAAATTAAATTTTTGCCACCATTTAATTAGAATCCGTCTTCCTAAATAAGGAACTGGCCTGGAAGATTCGCCTAATTTAGACAAATTTTGATGAGAAATAACAGGTTCCAAAAGAACAATCCAGGGGACTTGATAACGAACTGTAAACCATAATGATGAGTTTAATAAGGTAGGGTTTATAATGACAAAATCATCGTAAACCTTTCTTACTTTATTTGTTAAAGAGATAGGATGCTAGGAGAAAGTAAAAATCATCGTGATACACGAAGATTGGGCTATAAGGGAATAAATACTCCAAGTATTAGCAAAGAGGTAAAATTTGTCAAGGATAATGATTCATCTCAACAAAAGGTTTCCATTGATGGAAAAAGTGAAATACCTCCACCGGCAGTAAAAGTTCAAAACAACAATATATATCAACCTCCAAAGTCAGCACATACGAATTGAGGTAAGAACATTCCTTATGTTTGCCACTATTGTGGAAATAAAGGTCACCTGGAAAGGAGATGTCGTTTTGTATAAGAAATGAGAAACTTCATGATGTTCTTGTTTGGGCATCACAAAAAGTTGTGAAACCAAGATCATATGTTAAGACTCATCCCCTTAACGTTACAGGTTGTAACTTTCCAACCTTTAGGCAAAGGAATCAATGTTGTGATAAACCTAGATTTGCCTATAAACGTCATACGAATCCTTTTCATAATGTAAAGGTTATCAAAAGGATAAATTCGTAAAGAGGAAGACAAGATATGATGCTCCCAATTGGAGAAACACTAACTTGCAAAAGAATAGCCAATCCAATTATATTTCGATAAATCTAGAAGAGAGTAATGGGAAGAGAGTTCATATTGTTCCTAAACGCACTCATAAGTGGGTAGCAAAGAAAGCCTTTGATACTTTGAGTGTGAAAAGGAATGATCTCCCAGAAAATTCCATGACCGTGGAGAAGGCAATATCCATGATGTTGGAACTTACAAAGTTCTTTGGAAATATGAGTTTGGATGTGAAAGGTTCTCAAAGCGATCTCTTTCATGATAATCCAAAAATGAAAGAGAATAAGCCAAAAACTATAGATGGTAAAAATTCCATAATTACAGAAGAGTATGTTTCAGTCACATGTGGTGAGAAAGACATTGTTCACCTCATCACAACTTGATTGTGTTGTAAGTGCATCCTCACCAAGGAATGCCCTATTATGTAAACGGTTAGGGAAGAACGAGAATTGGTGAAAAGGCGAGGGTACCCAAATATACCTCAAGCTAAAACTTTTCCTTCCTATAAGTCATTTCTCCGAAAGTGATTGTCTATGGACTGAGTCGAGATAATAAAACTAATCGGTTCACAATTCGTGTGATCTTCTATGGATACGAGATCGAGACAATACAATAACGAAGTATGTTTACTTGATACAAAGGTTCGGACTTAACCAAACTCAACATGATTCACGTATCAAGTAAATAGGAATTAACGTTTGTGCAATTTACTTTAATTATAATAAAACCACTATAATGCGGAAATATAAGGTAGACGACACTGCAAGATTTTGTTAACGAGGAAACCACAAATGTAGAAAAACCCCGGGACCTAGTCCATAATTGAATACTCTCAGGATTAAGCCGCTATACAAAATAAACCAACTTCGTATAGTTGAGACCAAGCAACTAAACCTATAGTTCACCTAGTTCCGTCTGTATTCCCACGCCTCCAACCTGTAAACAAGTCACGTACTTGGACCAATTCCTTTGGTTCGCATTCCAAACAGTAAAGGAACAACAAATCTGTTTGGTATCAAATTTCTTCAACCAAGTGATATGAGTTGCACAAAGGCTCTTCTGTTTATCTTAACATAAACTCCTTTGCCATGTACCAAGATCTATCTTATGTTCAATCACCAAAAGTCAATCGTTAAGATTAAGCCAACAACACTCTTAATCCAAAGAATTGTGTTGATGCCGATCTTCTCAATTAATCAATCCAATCTACCACAAGGATAAACCGATTATTAATTGGATCCTCTTTTACAAAAACAAGTATTGTGCACACCAAATATTATAAAACCAAGTCAGAAATATTCTATCTATTCTTTGTCTTTAAATCTTCTTAAATCTTCAATAAACACCTGCACACAACTACTTTAATCTCTTGTGATCAATCACGCACATAATGGAGTCTGTTAACAATGGATTATCACAAGACCGTCTTTGGATATAATAACAATCTAAAGATCTCTATTGAAACCTTGAACTAGTTTGAGTGAATCTTATATCAGAAGAGAAGATTCTCAAGCATAAACAAACTAGGTGCAATCAAAGTTCAACCACCGTTAGTCAATCAAATCAATAATAAAACTAAAGATAAACCGCAATATCTAGTTTCCCACCAACGGTACGCACTAAAGCTTTTCAATCCCAAAAAAGACTTTAAACTGAGCGGTCGTAAGAGCTTTCGCATAATTAGGTTACTCTCCTCTCCGAATAGGCGGCTTCACCAGTAACAGTATAACAGAGGAAGTTTACTGTCACGAAGGATTAGTTTGCTAGAAATGCAAACTTAAATTATTTATAGACAAGGAAGTTTGGACACCAAGGAATTTCCAAAACCGAAAATATTCTCAAGATATTTCCATATTAACCCCAGATTCGGTTTTCATTATTCCTGTGAATGCACTGTCCAAATTTATGATCGAAATCTGCTTGGAAAATCTTTAACTAGCAAATGCACATTACTAATTCATATTTTCCATATATAATTAAAAAACCTAATTAAAAGATTCTTAACTTATTTAAATTCGATCTTGGGATTTACTTCCTTCTCAGATGTTAAGGAATATCTTTGAACAATAAAAGATACACATTAATGCACGTGTTCAAAGTGTGTCGACATATTTCTCTTGCAAGTCCTTTTTCATACTTACTCACTTGAAACCGATTTACCACACTTCCAAACAAGTTTAGAATTGGTTCATCTGACTTTCAAGAATTATGTGATTGATCAAGTAACACTCGATCATAAACCATGGGTGTAACGGATCTACCAAAACAAGTTTCGGTTCTACCTCCATGTAAGTACCGCGCATAGTCACACTATCTTACCAAAATTCGGCTGACTAGGTACTAGGATCGGTTCCCCACATATATTTGGTATCTAACTTGTATGTGTTGCACATGTCCATAGGATCGGTTTCCCTTTGCCTAATAACGTGTTGCGCATGTTCATAGGATCGGTTCCCCTTTCTTCTATAAACCTTGTTGCACCTCATACAAGGATCGGTTCCCCTCTCCCAAATTTTGCCAGACACACACAAACCCGATCATACCCCAGGTGATTACTTAAGATCGGTTTCACTAATAAAAGTCATACCAATACATAAGTCAGGCCTCATGTGAATAGTTTTACCAAGAACACAATCAAGTCACGAGCGGTTATACTAATCACACATATTGGTCATTCATAAGATATGCAATGAAGAACAGCCCAATAACGCCTGGCGATTTCCTTTTCGGTTCACAACACATATCATGAACTTACTTCTTTAAAACACATGTAAAGACATTGTTTCCTAGGATGAAATCCTCACCTCATACCCATACACAATCACAAAGTTTAATGGTTAAGCAAGAAACTTCATATTGTATTCCTTAATACTATGTCTATCTAGAGTGTTCATGCTTCGCAATTTTATGTTTTCAATATGCACAACTTGAAAGATAAGTTAGGGGATGAAACAGTTCAAGTAAAATATCACTAACTTCAAGTGGAAGGATGATTTTGTGGTTGTAGCTCCGTACTTCTTCACTTCTTCAAGTCTTCGCAATACTTCTAATGTCTCATACTAATACTTTCAAGCTAACCTATACGAAGTTGACTCTAGTACATTTAAATCAAACGACTCTTAAATGATTTTTGGTTCACTAAAATATGACAACCAAACTTGACATACCAACGCTTGGTGGGTTCAACCGAGCTTTTTTATTTTACAACTTGGGCGCACATATTATATTTGGTAAGGCTGTAGAATTCGATTGGATTCATCTAAAAAGATATGTCTATAAACTTGAGCAAGATTTGTGCTTTTATCTATTTGCTTAGAGTACTGATAATGATCCAGTACCTTTCTTATCATTCATTTCTACCTAACTTGATCTGTGTTTGAGGTTCTTATATGTTTAGGTTTGAAAATAGTAGTTCGGGATGTTTGGACTTCATGGACACATACCAGGTGTGCATACTATCATTTAAAATCAAAATCCAGGGATTTTCGTACGCATACCCGTTTGACAACTACCAACCATCCTATCCTATGGGTATAATCAAAACCAATATTTTGGCTATGATCAATATCCCACGGAACCTTATGGATACTCTCATGCATATCAACAACCTTATGACGGATATGTAAGTGAGCAACCGCAAGGATGGGAGGATAATTATGCTTTTCATCAGAAAGTGTCTAGTTTTGCAGAACGGATGTGTTCCATGATAGGGGAGCTTCAACAACAGATGCAAGAATCACTATAAAATTAGCAAATTTATGATTGGGAGGAATCACATCGAGAAATTCAAAGGAATTCAGAGAAAATATACGAAAAAATTGTTTAACTCAAGGAGACAAGGAATGAAGAAGAAGTTTGGCCTCAAAACCAGAATAATTATGAAATTCTTACGGAAGTTAACAAATATTTTGAAGATGAGCAACCTTTGGAAATTTCCTATAACAATGATACAATTATTCCAACTCTGGATCATAATAAAGATCTTTCGCCTATTCAAAATGAGGAGTCTGGGTATGACATATCTATTGCTATAAATGGTGTAACGTACTCAAGCGAAGAAATTATGAGTTGCATCAATGAACTAGACTTTTTAGGAGAGGGTTCTGATTCTGATAACGAGATTGTTGAAATTATGAGTCGCACTTGTTCCACTTATCTTGGACTTGGGCACTTGGGCACTTGGATTCTTGGAGTACTACTCATCTAAGCTCATTTCTAGCTTTTACAAGAATGTTGTTGGTGGATCACAAAGAAGGAAGTTCAAGAATGGGTAGTAGTACACATTGCTATGGGATTCATGAATGTTCACAGTCATCTTATGTGAACTATGGTGCATGGTCATTAATGAATTTGTATGTTCTTCTTTGTTAATAAAATATTTTTATACGCCTTTGGTAGATATTCTTGGTGTAAATCCGTGCGAAAAATATTGATTCTACCTTCTAAGGGAAAAGATTGTTTTTTGCAGTATTAATCTTTATGGTTTTATATATTGCAATTTGTTGTGGGATATGTGTGTTTGCGTCCGCGAACTATGATTATCCCATCGTTGTCAAAAGTTAAGTCCTTCGTATGTCGATATGCAAGTATTGATAAAAGAATGAATGAACTTTTGACAAAAACAAGAATTAAGCATTTTATGTCATTATCCAAATATTGATGGAATAAATGATGAACTTTTGTTTACAAAGATTAAGTCTATTGTATGTCATTGTGCAAATAGTGATGGAAATATAATGAATCTTTGTCTATTCCGCAGTATTTATCTTCCCTGATCCATATTTTTTATGTATATACTGTGTAGATCCATAAGTCCTCTTATGTTAAGCATTTCCAATTGGATTAATCATGGGATCTCTTGTGGTTAATTTAGTTGAGTATTCCAGTTGAATCAATCATGGGTTCTCTTGTGGTTAATTCAATTGAGTATTTGGATACAATTTCATATTCTTATATGAATTGTTGTTGTCCAAAGAAATACTTCTTTTCTTATGAAAGTAAGGTCGCTCTTGTTGTTCTTTTGGGAATCACATTATATGGGGGAGAGTTCTTATTTGAACTTGTGTTTTATTGCCAAATCTTTGTGGGGAGTGCGGCTGTGGAATATTATAGGGGTTATCTTGTATCTTTATAAACTCCTTGATGAATGCATTTAGTTTCGGCTATATGATTGCATCTAAAGAGTTGATATGTTCCGTCTTTTGGTCATGAAATGTCTCTATGGAATTTCATTAGGATCCCACTACTTTTCGTACCTTTGCCAATTTTGTTGACAAAAGGGGGGAGAATTAATGTGTAGTTCACACTACAAATACATATGGTTTTCAGATCATTATGTAAGGGGGGGTGGTTTACATGTGAGATGGAGTATTGACTAAGGGGGAGTGATACATATCACCATATTATTGTTGTCAAAGTTGTGATACAATTGAACTTTGATGTTGTGTAATAACACTATGACACTGTGTAACAATGATTGAAAACTTTTGTTTTCTCATTATTATGGCTATGCATTTTCAACAGTGATGACGCTGAACTTACAACCTTTGGAATCATTGGAGTACTTGGAAGTGATGAAGATTTCGAGTAATGTTGAATAACCAAGGAGATCATGCATGTGGAAGAGAAGCTGCAAAGTTTATTTTTTGTATTCATATGTATTGATAGTTTTTTCACTAAAATTGACAAAGGAGGAGATTGTCAAAGCACTGCTCGGTCAAACTCGCAAGCGTTTCTATCTCAACTTTGTTGTCAAGTTTAGTTTCCAAAACTATAAGTTTTAATTTCTAGTCTACTTATAGCTAAGTCTCGGACTAGGATATAAAGTGTAGTTGAGCTCTAGAATCCACGACCTTCATCATACAAAGACGAAGAACTACTCACGGAACTAGCGGAACTTCGTCGACTAAAAGGCATGTGGAAACTTGAACTTATTTATCACTCAATAAGTCTATCTACTCTATATCCTATCTAGAGACAAAAGACGTATTACTATATAGACTTTGATTATACACATTTGCTATTTCAAGTCAAGTTTATCTCGCTCTCGAAATATGTGTTGGTAAGCTTTTGCTTTGGCCAAGTTCATCTTTACAAGTGATGAAAGTCATGTTGACTATTTGAATATCTTGAAAATTGCTTTGATGAAAAATAGTGAGTGAATAACCTCTATTTAGCATCTTCTAAGAATGTTTCAACGATTTAAATAAAGAGTTTAGAACATGTAACCATCTTTGGATATAAGCATATATAGTGTGTTCTCATATTAGTGTGTAAGTCCAAAACAGGAAACCAAATGTATGCATACTTGTGTGTATACAAAATGGTTGATGGAGACTAGGTAAGTATGTGTACCCGTATGCATACTGGCGGAAAGTTCACGTCCGTGAATTTCTGCTGAGTTTGGAAATCAAAACAAACTAATACGGTTACGTAAGTACGCGTACCCGTACGCATACTGTCGGAAGGTTCACGTCCGTGAATTTCTGCTGAGTTTGAAAACCAAACCAAACTCAAATCTGGTTACTAAAGTACGCATACCCGTACGCATACTTAAGTGTGTTATTTTCTAAAATTGGTTTATTCGTTAACTTAAATTTATATAAACTAAGGAATGAATATTTGCAAACCATGGCTCTAAAGTTCATGAATCGATTCGAGTGAATCAAAACCAATTTTGCTTCGATTGTGTCTTGTATACTTCAATGAGATCTAAGCAATTGAACAACTCTTGAACTAGTTCATTTGAGTCATTTGAATTAGTTATGGTGAAGATGAATAAGGTTGATATGAAAGTGCCCATATGGCTAACCATTTGGTTAAATATTGTTGAACCAACAACTTGTACATGTTTAGGTACGGTTACACAAACCTAAATGACATATACATCATTTGTGTATAACAAGCTAAGTTCGATCTAACGGTTGAAAGATATTAGCTTTAACTAATCAGGTTTTCATCTAACAGTGAATATTGAATGCTTTGTTACCAAGGTAACTTAGATTTCAAACCCTGATTTGGAGACTATATAAAGGAGAACTCTAGCAACTGGGAAAGGTAACCCCTACACCTCCTATGTGATACTAGTTGTATAAGCTAGAGTCAATTCTCCTTTAACCTTAGGTTTCTATCGAGACCATGTAGGTTAACGACTTGAAGACTTCATTGGGATTATGAAGCCAGACCCAACTATTTTCTATGTATTCGTGTGATCTGATCTTGCTGATTCTATCGTATTGAGTACAATTGAAATAATTGACTCGAGATTAATTTCTTCGATAGGCAAGATAAAAGTAATCAAAAACATCTTCGTCTCATCGTTTGTGATTCCACAATATCTAGTTTCGACATAATACGATTTAGATTATTGTGAGGTGATTGATAATCCTCGGTTGTTCTTCAGGAATATAAGTCCGGGTTATCGATTAGTTCCTGTCCACCTTGATTTATCAAAATACAGAACAAAAACTCGTAGGTATTTCTGTGGGAGACAGAATTATCTATTCTTGTATAATTTTCTGTGTGAGACAGATTTGTTTATTAAAGTTTTCGACTTTGGGTTGTAGCAACTCTTAGTTGTGGGTGAGATCATCTAAGGGAATTAAGTGCGTAGTATCCTGCTGGGATCAGAGACGTAACGAACACAATTGTACCTTGGATCAGTGTGAGATTGATTGGGGTTCAATTACAGTCCAGACAAAAGTTAGTTTGCAGTAGGCTAGTGTCTGTAACGGTTTAATACAGTGTGTGTTCAATCTGGACTTGGTCCCGGAGTTTTTCTGCATTTGTGGTTTCCTCGTTAACAAAACTTTCGGTGTCTGTGTTATTTCTTTTCCGCATTATATTTTATTATATAATTGAAATATCACAGGTTGTGTGTTGAATCAATCAATTGGGAAATCCAACCTTTGGTTGTTGATTGAAATTGATTAATACTTGAACATTAGTCTTTGGTACCGTTCAAGTTAATTTCTCTTGTATTCAATTAGACTCGCAGATTTCTATTTGCTTGAGTAAGGATTGAATCGAGAAATTGAGATATAACTCTTTGATATACTTTTTATTAAGATTGAGTCTGACTGTCTAGTTGATTCTCTTTAAAGTATATTGGAGTTATTCCATACATATTGCTAAGCGATTTATTGGGTGATGTTGTTGTACCCCCACTTTTTCATAGTTGACTGTAATGAACATGATTAACAACGAATTATTTAGATATTTTTCGTTGTGTTATGATGTCTTATTTTTTTACTTCTTTAGAAAAATTATTATTATTTTCTTTTACATATCAACCAAGTATACCATTATATCTCTTGGAATATGGCGTAAGCTGATAAGTGCATAATTCATATGATTTTAGTATCCATTCCATACTTGTTTAAGCTATTATTCTTGCATATTTTCGTATTATTAATATTGTTTTCTCTTATGTGTCTCTATTAGGTGAATCATCCAAAAAGGAGCTGCAAAGTTCTAAAAAGAGCTAGGAAGAGAAGTATTTCAAGTATCCAAGTGCCCAAGTCCAAGAGAAGTTGAAGAAGTGAGACGAAAAGGAACAAAACGCTCAAAATCAAGAGATGGGCCAAAGACCGAGATTAACTCATTCAACTTAAGGATTTATCATCACCATCTTCAATATAATTGAAAGATAAAAAGAATGCAAAAAGAATGAGGTCATTCCAAGTTCGGACGAAGAAGTTGTGGCCAAAATAGGTTTTTTTTTATCGAATATCGATGACAGTAAAGTATGCAAAAGGGTGCACATACTTAATTCCGAAAATTTCTGCTGGAATTTGTGGTATGCATACCGATACGCATACTAAGAAAGTATGCAAATGGGTATGCATACCTTGGAAGGACAAAACTCGCGGTTGGGGTCCTTATTTCGTAATTTCGGGTCGGGTTCTTGAAATGATCTAGATACTTGATGGCCAAGCAATGTAAACCTATAAAAAGGTATAAGGTCATGTAAAATCATATATCTCATATCACAAGTTATATATCAAAACCTAGGGTTTACCCCTTTAGGGGAAACCACCATTATTCATCTTCTTTGTATTATGAATAGCTAAATCCTTTGTTGATTAAGGATGAATTCAATGTTAAAAGCGTGAATCTTTATTAATAATACAAATCTATTGAGAGTTTTTATCATCATCATTTGTCTTTACATATGTAGGGTTTATGAGTGATTCTTAGATTGATTTGGGATGCATACTAGATCAGTCTATTGATTGTTCTATTGCTAATAAAAGTTATGAGATAAGTAATCATCGATTAACTCTCTACACAAGTAGAAATCGCGAGACCTTACAGAGGGATTCTGTGGAGAAATCGTGTGTAAAAACAATACCAGCAAGTAAACCTTGAGCTAAGAGTTTAACTACTGGGATTAACCTAATTCACAAAGCTTAAAGCGTTCGATTGGATTACACCTTGAGTGAGATACTACTTGGTGGTTCGGTTGGATAGAATATGATATTGGAGATATTTTGTATCCGTGGTAAAAGGAGTTTTGGGGATAGCACTGAGCTAGCTGTTATTCTACGGTTGGTGGTGAATGGTTCTTATGAACGATAGATAATTATACTAATCCAGCTATCGCTTGGTAACGACAAAGGATACCTTGATCATATTTTTTTTTATTATTGTCTTTATAATTATATCTTATAACCAAAAACCCCTTTGCTATTTACTTTATCTTGCTGATCAAATAACCTATCAATTACACAACTCTCTGTGGGAAAGATCTCTTACTACAGCTATATCACTAGTTAATTAGTGGGAAATATATTTATTAATTTGTTGAGCCTACGACAGCCCATCATAAGCTTTTATTATTGTAGATTTAAATGAAATAAAATTTGTCGTATTGCTTACTAACTTAACACATTCCACATCTTCCAAGTTCTAACAATCCGATTTCTGGTTACTATGTTTTTTTTTTAATGCGACTTCGGTTAATCTTTCTTTCATCATACATTAATTTTATTTTTGATAATTTTATCTCAAATATAGATTGGTATAGTTATGTACAATGTAATCATATTTAAGTATTGAAATGACGAAATATGAATAAAAAAAGGAGCAGAGGCTTTAGAAAAAAAAAACTTCAACTGTTGAATCCTAATAATTTCCATTTTAAAAATTGATTCAATGGTGGTTTAATTATTGAGAATGAGAACTTGGTTGAGCTTTCCAGGCACATCACAGAGGTTCACCATCACCACCATGGTTGATAGTTTTCAAATTTACTTATTGAGGATATCAGATGTAATTATCGATAAACTCAGTGAGTTCTTTCTTTAAGAGATCCATAGTAGGTAGTAGATTTATTTTCGTTTAGGGTTTCAGTTTTTTATTTCTCATGATTCTTCTACTACATCATCAATGGCCTAAGTAGATGAATGATGATATTTTTGGGGTTTCGTTTCAGTAGTGGATTTACTTTCGAACTCTCATTTCTGTATCTACAAATTGCTAATTGACGATCTTCGGAGATGTGGGTTGGGGTTTGGAGTTACAAAGTTCACTTTAATTGATGCCCTAATTAAAATTGAAATTCCATGTTTATGTTTATATTTTTAACCAATTGAAACGTCCTTTTCTTCCGATCCAACTCTTTAATTTTAAAAAACCGCATCCTTTTGTTGCAATCTAGCGAAGCGTTAATGGATCATACCGAAGAAACAGCCGCAACAGGATATGTTAAGGTTAGGAAGGCGTATGTTCCTTGGACTAATGAAGAAAAAGCCGAACTGATGAAGGCGGTGGAAAAATACAAGAATGTCAAGCAAAAGTGGGCTAGAATCATGAAGGACCCCTACTATAAAACCATATTTTGCAACTATACTGTTGAATTGTTAAGAAAGATGTATCCCAGAATTACGGAGAAGAAAGGTAAGGGTGTTGATACTGATGAAAAGCAAGAGCTAGATGATCATGAACCAGAAGGTGTTCATGATAATGATCATATTGTGGCTGAGGATCAGCCTGATAACATGGCTGAACTTATTGAGTAATTTGATAAGTTCTTGGACGTTGGTTTCGAAAGTGTCACTGTTGTTGCGTTGTCTACTGCTGTGACTGCATATAGAGAGGACATTGAACTTGGTAATTCACATTTGAAGCTTGAAGTACATGGCATATTTAGAAACTGATACTCTAGAAGCAACTAAAGTTGCTTAGTGGTTACAAGGCATCTTCAAGAAACTGGTACTCTAGAAACAACCAAGTGGTTAATGTTCCTTCTGTTTAGTTTTTTCTGTTGTATGAGTGTGTATCACTCTCTCTTGATTATCTAATGAGTCATCTGTTAGTGTTTTGTTTTTATTTTTTTATTTTTTTTAAAGAAAAAGAAAAAAGTCATTGTAATTAAATCTAAATCTTCATTCATATGGATGTGGATATATCTTATGTTCTTTTGACTCGTATGAAATGAAAAGATTAATCTTTATGATGAAAAAATAATATCTACGTGTTCTTAATAAATTTTTCATTTATCTAGTTTTTAGTGTTCTTAGTCAAATACTAACAAATTAAACTGTTTTTTTTTTTGGAAATTATTTTTTCAAACTAAATTATGTTTTTTTTTTTAAATTTGAGAGATTCATAATATTTAATGTATTACGGGATTTAATACTAGAGTCTACCTAGAAACTTGATTTGGAATACTTTAAGTGTTAGATTTGACACTAAAGCTTAATTATTAACAAATTGATATTGTCAAAGGACTAATTATATGTTTGTCTCTTTTCTTTTAACAACATGTTAAGGGAGAATTACGAAGTTTACGTGTTGCCGAAAAAGATATTTAGTGGTGATGAATGTGATTAAAGTGGTCGACTAGTTGTATCATCGCGTTTGTTTGATCTAACCATGCGCTTAACATAATTACGGGATTATCAATGTATATGATTATGTAATATTTTTAACTATACATATCGTATGTGAAGATATTGTCAATATGATGTTTTGGAAAGTGTCTAGAATCTGCATACATATCAATGACATTCTATATGCAGGGAATATGTTAGTTTCTTTTTTTGCTTTGAAAAGATCAACCAAGGTACAATTTGTATTTTGAACATTTGTTTAAAAAACTACTTCTGTCATTTCAAGTCACATGAAAATTAAAATTATAGTTGCAAGGTGTTTTGATTATGAATAGCAACACTACTTTTCTTTTTTTTTTTGAGTGTTAAAGCATTGCTCGGTCAAACTCACAAGTTTTGGTATGTCAAGTTTGTTGTCAAATTTAGTTGGTCAAAACTACATCTAGATTTATAGTCTATTAAGTTCAATCTCGGACTTGGAATAGAGCATGGTAGTTGAGTATCATAATTCACTAATCGACCTTGACAATTGAAGATCGGAGAACAACGAAGACGTCTACATCAAAAAAGGTATGTGAAGACTGACTATCCTATTTACTCACATTTTATACCGTTCTATCTATTGAGACATGTTATATGACTTTAGTATTATGAAGAACATTACAAAAATAATAATATTGAGTACAAGATTCTACTTGGTAAAACTCGATTCAAGTAATACAATACCTGTTGCATAATAAAATGAGAATAATTTATTGTTCAACATATAACAATGGCACAATGAGTACATAAGACGATGTCAAGTTAGTTTTTATAGTTTAAAAATTGATTTGCTTAGTTTGCAAACTTGAACTTAGAAATACATGACTCGATGTATTAAATATCAATTATCTTGCATACACAAACTGATTTTCTCAATTGGAGAACAGGTCGATTTTGAGTATTCATGGATACTTTTTAATTCTCTTCTACACGAACTGTTTTTGAAAGTTCGTGAACCGGTTGATATTAAGAGATTCCTGGATATTTTTTGTGTTAAATTAAAGTGAATTGGACTATTTGCGAACTTATCAAACAAAAAGTTCCTGAACTCCGGGACGACAAAATATATACAAACTTTTTTGGTCTTTTGAGTTGTTATACTCCATCTTATATTTGTCGGTTCCCGAGAAATTAACCATTGTTCTTGGGGTAACCACTTGGTGAAAAACATGAATTTCGGAAAATATACGGTCGCACGTTCTACATAATGGGAACCCAAAGACAGTAAGAGGAGATATTTTTACACATATTTTACACAACTAAGGAGAGAATAAATGATATATTCCATATTCTAGGGTTTACCCCTTTAGGGGGAAACCGTGATAATAATTTTCTTTCTTTGTAATCATGTGTAGCCAAACCTTATTTGATTAAGGATGAATTCAATATTTTAAGCATGAAGCTTTATTATTCATACAAGTCTTTTGTGAGTTTTAATCATCTTATAATTTGTTTTCATCATACCTAAAGTTTATGATTGATTTCTAGATTGTTCAAGTGTACAACTGGATTAATATATTGATCACTTCATTGCTAGTAGAGAGTTGAGTGATCCGTAATTATCTCAGTACCACCAATATTTTACACCACGCATTGTAGATCCTCAAACCATTGCACGTCAATTTCAATTTGCCACTTTAACTTCAGGCGTATCAATGAAAGCTTCTTGTAAACTCATTTTTGTCGTAGAACCAATTTTAGCATTCAAAAGTTTAACCCGCAAAATAAAAGTTAGAACAACAAGGTTATGCAAATATTGTATTTGTATATGGTACTTAATTATGAACCTTAAATTAATATGTCTATATATGTAACATATTGATCACCTTCCACTCAAAGGGATCACATAATAATGGTGTTAATTTAGCAGTACAATAATATCATGAGTATCAATATATACTAGATACTAGTATATATATACATGTTTATATGCTAGCATGTTATCGAACTTAGGGTTGAGATAATATTTAATTTTAACAAGATCTCACAGTTTGTTCAAGCGTGGATTTTTATCGCTATTAAGGATTCTTTAAAAAGCTAAAGATGATATCATTAATACATTGGGATTTTAGTCTTGTACCTAGATAAAGATCAGAGATAAAATTCAGTATATATCTTCCGTTTATTCAATATAAATTCCTTTGGTCAAAGATCAAACCAAGATAAAGATTATAAAAATAATCTATCTCAGTGAACAAGCTCAAACCAAACAACTCTACTAGGATAAACAACTAGACAATTTGTTCGATCTTTACAACAAATCTGATATTTATCAAAATAAACAACTTGTTTGGATCCCAGAGAATCAATTGTGCAAGAAGAATCATAAAGATCATAATATCAAAAAGAAAAGTCTTCAATCTTCAAAGTAACCGATACTCAAATAATTTTATATTACAAATGATCGGCACACACAGAACGGAGTCTGCTAACAACAAAACATAACTAATTCTATCTAAATATCTTACTATACTTGTAATAGTCAATCATCAAAAAAACTTGAGTGGCCTCGTATTATAAGAGATGGATCATGGATTTCTAATAGAAAGAGGTAAAACTTGTCAATACCAAGTTCTTTACCTGATGAAAACAAGGTTTTGGACGCGGAGATGGAGGGTATCTTTGGTGGGTGCATATTGCGGTTAGAGTAAACACTATTTGGGAACTATGTATTCCAGCGTAAATGTTCACCTACCCACTTTAAACTCCATTATTTATTTGTTACTGCCATAGTTTCTAAAATTTTAACAACCACACCCAAGTAGAGATGAACAGTCATTACACACGGTTACGTAACAGGACCACAGTGTATATTCTTCTATGTAAGTTCAAGATGAATTCTCACATGCTTACTCGAATCCTTAATTAGAGTTTCATATAAACAGAGAAAGTGTTTGCTTGAATCTTAAGTTATCTTAGATTGAATTCTAAGCAACCCTCAGTCTTGAACATCTATAAATAAAAATGATCTTTTAATTGGGAAAATTAATCCCTGACACTTTGTATCCTAGTTGATAGATAGAATCGTCCTATAATGACATATGTTTCCTCTAAGAAATATAATTAGGTCTATGACTTAAAGACTTTTCTTGGGGATTCGTGAAGGCATGGACGGCTATCTTTACCTTGATAGTTCGTGAATCCTGATCTTGCTTTTTCTATTATCGAGGTTTCGTAATCTCTTTTAGGCAAGCTAAATAGAAATCATAAAGTTATCTTCGTCTCAGACTTTGTGATTCCTGAAGATAGATACCTGAAAACTATTCTTAATTGATTGCTTCAAGATTATCCTTGAGAGGTGGTTAAAAATCCAGGCTTCTCAGCTAACTGAGTTTAAGTGATCCGGATTGTGAGGTTTGCTAGCTATGTCTATTGCAAACAAATTTCCAAGCCTTGATCTTTGATCTACAGTAAAATCAATTAGGCTTATCGGATAGAGGCGATTGGTATCAAAAGTCTTCACTTAGGTTGAAGCTACTTTTAGGTTATACATGACGTCAGCTAAGGGAATCAATTGCGTAGAGCCTTATGAGATTCAAAAGACGTAAGAAGGGTGACTTTAATTTAATCGCTTGGATGGTGGATTCGGTCTCAACTAAATTCTAGTCCGAAGTCTGATAGTAGGCTAGTGTTTGTAGCGTCTTAATACAGTTTAGTGTTCAAACTTGGACGAGGTCCCAGGTTCCTTTTTTCTATTGCGGTGTCCTCGTTAAAAAATTTTCTGGTGTCTTGTGTTTATCTCTTTTCGTATTATATTGTTTATCTTTATAATATGATTTACCCATGTAGTACGTATTAAATATTAGTAGATATGTCCATATAATTAGGATCAATTATGAGACTCATTTCTTGTAGAATTCGTATCTTTAATACCTGGAAGAATTCAGATCTGAAGATTTGGATATAACTAGATTGATCTTGGATATTGATTTTTGGGATCATCCAAGTACACTTCTTAACAATCAGGTTCACGGACTTCATTGTCTATACTTTTTGATTGAGAAGAGATAGAGATATAAACTATATAAACATATTGTCAAGGATCATTAAGTTGGTCTACTTGAAATTGTATTAGGTTTTGTCCATACATGTTTCTGAACAAAAAAGTTGGTGGTGTACTTGGTACCCTGTCTTTTCTCACTAAAAACCTGCTCTTCTGATATAAGGTCTCTCAAATTAGATCAAGGATCGACATTGTTCAGATCTCTCTTTAAATCTAACGATAGACTTGTGATCATCCATTGTTAACAGATTTCGTTATGTTCATGATCAATCATATGGTAATCAAGTTTGTTTGTACAGGTATATTGAAGACATTGAAGATTTGAAGACAAGAAGATTTCTTATTGGTTTTTGATCTTTGATCTTTGTAATTTACTTCGTGCACACACTTGATTGTCTAGGATCCAACGAGTTTGATTATATTTGATATGCATAACTTGATGCGCAGATCGACGATTTATCGTTTGGTGGTCTTCTTCAGGATCCGAATCCGATAGGTTATGAACGTAGATCTGATTATCTTGATAATATAGATGTTGGTTGATATAAGCCGAACAAAGGAGTTTATATTATTTAAATGGAAGAGTGTTTGTTAACTCAACATATATCTTTGGTTTAGTTCTTGAGATTTGGAGCGGTGACTGAACAAAGATTAGTCCTTTACGGTTTTGGAATACGATCTAAATGAGTTGAATGCAAGGAGTCTTCACAGCCGGTGAATTGATTATTTAAGATAGTGGAATCTATCTTAGAATTCATGTGTGTTGACCAGATTGGTAGTAGGTGCAAGTATACTTAAGGAACTAGGTAATTTGGGGTTAGTTTACTTGGTCTCAACCATACAAAGTTGGTAGTAGTCTTTGTATAACAACTTAATTATAGAGTACTCAAAACTGGACTAGTACCGGGGTTTTTCTGCATTTGTGGTTTCCTCATTAACAAAACCTTGTGTTGTGTTGATTACTTTACTTTTGCACTATTCATCTTGTCTTTGTAGTTAAAGTAAATACACGTGCACACCTTGTGGTTGTTATCTTCTTGACAGTTCTTGTCCATATCAGATTACGCAAGGTGTGCGTCATATATGTTGATATCCAAAAGATTGTGATGTACTTGGTACCCTAATCATTTCAAGAGTATTACTATAAATAATTTACATACATTCTAAAAAAATCGTATAATTGGTTTTCGGATTGGCGCCAACAATATTACTAGCCCTTTGGGATTATGAGAACATATGAAGTATGGTATCCACATTTTGTATATTTTGTAATCGACCTTTGAAGAAA
Source organism: Papaver bracteatum (assembly GCA_023529315.1). Lineage (NCBI taxonomy): Eukaryota > Viridiplantae > Streptophyta > Magnoliopsida > Ranunculales > Papaveraceae > Papaver > Papaver bracteatum. Next base: position 828,719 of record JAJJWX010004447.1, on the reverse strand, counting down.
GTGAAGGAATGACATAAAATTCAGTGTGGTCTTTGGCGGAGAATCTCCAGTGGTGGATGTTGGTACGGACGACATCACTTGTTTGTTTAGGATGCCGATTGTTGGTTTGTTGCTGCAGGCAATGTTGGTATAGATATGTGGAGGATCAAGGTTGTTGAAGTCATGTGTATTCGATTATTGAGGGTAGATTTGCCTTTTGTCGCATAAGTTATGTTGTATATTAATGCTTTTTCGTCATCTTTGGTATATATCATCTTTGAATTTAATTTATTTGTTTTTAAATGACGGATATTCAAAGAACGTGAGACATTTCTTCTAGGGGTTATCATATAATTATTTATTATTTTGCGTAGTATATTAGTGTTTAAAGCCCTCATGCATGCCCGATGTACTCAATTGATCAAATTAAATATTGATTTATCAGGCATATTTCATAGCAATGATTATCACCCCTAAGAAAGCGATCAAAATATTTGTAAAAGCTCTTCGAAATTTATGGTGGGTCTATAATAAGGGACTTGATGCATATCAGAAGCGTTATTATTTTGATAAAATTGTGCAACGGAATATAAATTGAATAAATATGATAAAGTTGGATAGAACTGATAGAAATTAAATGATCTTCAAAGAGATATCCTAAAGAAATCTACTGGTTTATCTTGACCTCGTTAATTCACTACGAATAACGACTATGGATATGCTTTGTTTAGACCTCGTTAATTCACCACGAATTAGGACTATACATATGAGACTAGTATTCAGACCTTGGGGTAAACCCAACTATGAATAAAAAATAAAATCAATAAACTCAACAAGTTAAATGAAAACAAAATTATTTTTATTAATAAAAAAAGTCTTATATAGATAACTCTTCATAAACAACCCCTAAACTTAACAAAAATTTAAAACTTATTTCCCAACGTATCTACTACCTATAGTCAACTTTCCTAACTTATTAAAATTCTTAAAATAAACTTCTAGACTATCCTAAATTAGAACCCACAATTGGGGGATATGGATTTTAATTGGGGGATATGAATTACTTCCCCCAACCAAAGGTGGCTGATAAGGGGTGTCTTTTGGGTGCGAAAATACCAAAACACCCTTTCATTAATTAAAAAATATTATGAAATGACTTTTTTTCCCTTTCTACTAAACATTAAAATCAAAACCCAAAATCATATATCCCCCTTCTCAAATCTGTACCGGCATAGGGTTAGGTTTTGAAAATTTTATTTTTTCTTCATCGTCTTCCTCATCGTTCATTCTTCATCGACGATTAATCGTTGAATCAAAAATTTCTTCGTTGGTCAACCTACCATAACAATGCCTCGGAGAACCAAATCGAAATCAAAACCGAGAACCAAATCGCCTACTCAACAAACCCATGAACAAAGAATCGAGAACATTGCTCAACAACTAGAAGATGACGCAGCATCGAACTCGGATGATCAACCACTAGCAGTCATGGCTTCTCTGAGAAGGTAACTGATTTTTTTACTCATTTATGATTGTTTTAATCGATTCGTAGCCATGGGTTTAGGTTAGAATCACCAACAATAGCTGAAACTGTCGAGTTCCAGTGAGTACCGGCATTATATCTTAGTTTGAATACCAAGCCGGTTTAGGTACCGGCATAGAATTTGGGTCGAATACGATGCCGGTTTAACTTCCTGAACCTGAAATATCAATACCGGCATACAATAATGGTTGAATACCATACCGGTTTGAGTTCCTGAAAATTAAATTTTTGAACCGGCATTCGAATTAGGTTGAAGACTATTCCGGTAGTCAACTAAAAACACACAGGAACAATTTTATTTTTACCGGCATTGTATCTAGGCTTCGTGAATTCCGGTCCTTAAATACCAGCATCACTTAGTTCAATTGGTGTATGCCGGTTTAACACTTGAAACATTCAGGAAGAAACACTGAAAAACCGGCATGCTCGATATTTGAACATATATGCCGGTACATGTTACCGGCATTAGTTTGTTTAAGAGTTGCAATGCCGGTTCTTCAACTGTGATGAATTTTCTTATGTTTGTTTCGTTTGCTTATGTTATAGGTCAAAAGCCAAAGAAGCGAAGAAAAATAAAGGTCTTATTCTCACTAAAAAAAGGAGGAAGGACGGTCTTGATACTCCACAGTCCCTGCCTCCACGGGGGAAAGACGCGGGTCGCAAGAAGCGTTTGGGGTTTCAAACAAGAGGGTTAGTTTGGGAGAGTGGTGGTGAACGTAGTGCCCGTGAAGGTACAGTTGTGGACGATGAGAATGATGAATGGGACAGTGAGGAGGAAGATGATGAGGTTCCCCCAAGTCAATTAGCAACCCAAAGCGAAGTTGGTGAGACTAGTCAACAACCAACACAAGGCAAGGGCAAGGGCAAACACAAAGTTAAAGGTTGTCACCTTCCTCACATTGATGACATGATACCCGACCGCGATGATGGTAAAATTTTGGGTCAATCTCCGGAACCGAAAGTACTCTTTGGATACAAGCACTCTTGGGCTCGTACTATCTTTCAAACTTATGTAAGTATTTGTTATTTTGTGCATGTCCATTGTTTTATCTTTTACATTAACTCTTAATCGTATTATCTCATATTTGTAGGATCATACTAAGGCTGTGCGTGTCTGCCGAAACCAAGCCGCTGCTGAGTGGAAATTGTCATTGGAGCATGAAGATGTCCAAACATTAGTAAAGAACTCGAGTCTGTATTCTTTGGTTGAAAATTACATTAATCCAGATACAGTGACCGTAAATTGCTTCGTCGAAAGTTATCATGGTGAAACTAATACCATGCACTTCCCGTTTGGAGAGATGACCTTGATTCCTGAAGATGTTCATGACATTCTAGGCTTGAATGTTATTGGCAAATCAATTTCAGAAGGAGTTGAGTCCCGTGACTTAGATTGGATGAAGTTGCACGATTTGACTGCAAAGCTGTTTGGTTGGGACTTCAAAACTTCTTCGGAAAGCTTTTATGTAGCATCGAACGGAAGTAAGACTAAGACATTCAAGCTGACGATGCTTAAGAAGATGTTTGAAAATACAAAGGCTAGAAGCTTGGATTCTGGATGGGACCCTGCACAGATTCGGTATACTGCCGCCGCGTACTTGTTATACCTCTTGGGAACTAGGGCATTCCCTGACAGTAATGGCAACCAGGTAAGTGCAAACTTTCTCCAGTACCTGGACCCGTTGGAAGGTGTGTATGGCTATTCTTGGGGCATCGCGGTCATGGCACATTTGATGGAAGAGATGAGAAGGTCTTCATTGGCTAAAACAAACCAATTTTTCGGGAATTTCACTCTACTCCAGGTACAATTTTTTTTAATCTATGATCACATGTATTTATTTAACTTATGTTCACATGTATATTGTTGACATTGGATTAGGTGTGGTGTTATGAACACTTCCCAACCTTGTTCAAGGACTGCCAATTCTTGAAGATCAAAGACCTTGCTGAACCCGATACCCCTAGAGCTCAGAGGTTTGAGTTTAACAGTAATCCAAAGCCTGGTAACAAAGGTCGAGTCATCCATATGATATTGGATCTGGATGCTATGAGGAAGGAAGAAGTTGTGTTCGACACTTATAAGGAGATTAGAGTATACCATCAAATTCCAAGAGATGTTGCATTTTACCATGGGCCGTTGTACCACCCAAGAGGATACATCATGGCCGACCCATGCCGTGTGATGCGCCAACATGGATTTAAACAATTATCCCGTTTTTGGTCGACCTCTGATGAGAATTATCTTCTTTACTTTTCTCGGTGCAATTCAACTCCCAACAAGTTTCATGTAGTGTATGATCCAGAACCGGAACCAACACATTGGAGGGAAAGAGAGCCACGTCGTTTGGTAGATATTAGTAAGTGGGAGATTGCGGAAAATGGTTATGAAGTTGATGAAAGCTACATGATGGATTACCTGGAATGGTCACATCCTTATGTCGTGCGCCCTCCCTCGGTCGAAGCTCCACACCAAGAAAACCCTCCTGTTGAAAATCCTCCACCTCCACAACCTACGATGGCCCAACTTCTCAAGACTTTCGGAATGGTGGTAAGTTTTCTTAATTGCTTAATGTAAACAAAATCATATATTAACATATATGCTGATTATGTGTTTGATGTATTAAACTAGCGACGTCGGATTGGCAAGGTTACGAAGATGTTATGTTGCAAGCATAAGGACGGAGTTGTGCTATCTCTTCAAGAAATCAAGGAACTCGAGGAAAAGCTTCGTAGAATTGAAGAAACCGACCCTACTGTCAAAGCTATGTATGGGGAAACAAGGAAGGCGCCAACCCAAAAGAAACAAAAGACTAATTAGTGATGGTTAACTCTTTAGTTTTTTGGTTACGTCAAAAACAATTTCAAACTTGTTTTGGTTTGTACTGTGGGTTAACTCCTCTTTTTCTTCTTCTTTTTCTCCTCTTAGATAGAATACAAGCTTAAAGGGGTAGTCATCCTTCCTCGTAACTGTCTTGTATACCCTATTAGTCTTCTTTTCATATACATAACCCTTTCTCTTATGGCTATTCTCCTTGTATTTTCCGCTTCTCTCACAAACCATCTCAAAACGAACATCTGAATGTTGACTATTCCTCACTAAGACACACATGTTCTTAAGCGCCGTCGCTTTTGCCCAAGCAATTACTTCCTTTTCATCTTTTATTCCCTACATAAGGAAAATAATGGGAGATTACAAGCAAATCCCAATGTTAAATTGTAAAAACTAGGTGAAACCCTTGTTTGGTAACATACCCGAGGTATTTTATAGTATTCCGACGTATCCCGATGGAGCGGTTTGGAGTTTGGTTGATCGTTGTATGTCACAATCTAAGGAATGAATGAAAATAAAATTGGATTAGATAAAACCGGCATTTATAGAAATTCAGTTACTATTCCGAGAAATAGTACCGGCATAGTTAGATCAAAAAAGGGAATGCCGGTATTTAAGTTCAAAATACCATTTGTTTCTGTATGTTTTGCATTTTAAACCGGCATTCTCGACATTCAAGGATATATGCCGGTATCATAAACCGGCATGGTTTGTCATGTACGCTTAGTGCTTGCGGTTTGAATATTCCATAGAATATTCGGTGGTAGGTAAAAGTATAAATTCAAACCAGCATACAATCTTGGTTTGAATACCACGCCGGTATGTTCTTGAACAGTTGGGGATATTTTAAACCGGCATTCAAATTTGTATGAATACAATGCCGGTTATAGAGGTTCCGGCATTGTATTCATATAACGAGCATGCCGGTTTTCAGCTTTTTCAAACAGAAATGGCGGTTTCAAAAAAAACAAACAAATTTTCGACCTCTTTGAAGCATTACTTGTGTGTTGGGGCTGCTTGTATGTTGAACATGTTTACTTTCTTGAGTTTGTTCTTCAAAAAACTCCTCATGGTCACGAAAATCATGATCCAAGGGTGTTGGTTGATCATATAACTCCAATTGGGAGTTGTTATCATTAACTGAAGATTGAAGATATGATTGTTGTTGTAGTTGAGCCAAGGATTCAATAGCTGCAAGTTTCTCATCAAATTCATCTTCCATTTCCAAAAAAAAAAAATTTACTCTAAAATTTTTTCCCTCCTTCTACCCACAAAAATTTCAAATAAACTCAAAAACACTAATTATATCCCCCAAATCATTAAGATTTTACTAATCTTAATTAGTAACTAATCCTAATTAGGGAGGGTTAGATTAGGAATTAATAAATTATTTACATAAGGGGTAACCCAGCTAGGATATTTGGATCCCTATTTTGTCATTTAGTCATATCCCCCAATTGGGGGTTCCTAAATTACCCCAAATATTAAATTTGAAATATTTTTTTTACTAAAAATATCACTAATAATAAAATAAAAATAAGAAGAAAATAATAATAATTTTAGTATCTATAAATCTCCCTTCATCATCATGACGTGACACGGCTGCATTTTATAAACGGGAATTGGTTTTACCTCAGTAATGAGTGTAGTGGCCTAGGCATTCAATCTCTTAAAATCTATAATCTATAATACAAAACAGCATAGGTTTTTGAGCACCAACGGCCAGATAACATTTTTAGAGACAAACGGATGATCCAAGTATCCCAATCTCATTCTAGCAATAGACATCCGACGACCGTGGTATTTGTAACCCCTATCATTATGAACCTTAATTTATTGACCTTTAATTAATGGATCACATAAGTCAAAATATTAATTAATGGATAACAAAACTCAAGATATTAATTAAAATATTAATGTTGAAGCAAACAGAAAATGTATATGCCATGTATATATATATATATATATATTACGGGTACAAACACGATAATAAGATATTTTTGGACGGATTAAACGTAATCTTACGATTAGGATACCTAACCGTACATTTATTCATATTACGGGTACAAACACGATAATAAGATAATTTTGGACGGATTAAACGTAAACTGGTGATTAGGATACCTAACCGTACATTTATTCATTTTGTGTAAGATATTTCAGTGAAAACATACATGCATTAACTAGATTTAGTACTTCAAAAAATAATAATTAGAGTGGTTGAAAGGTTAATTTGATGGAAAATGATATACATATGTAAACTATATATTAATTAAATAATTTGGTTGTCATAATTTGATGATATATATGGCTAAGTTTATAATGTATGTATGAACATTATTTTAGATTAAAGGAAAATATAGAACTCTCCCGGAATTGAACAATCAAAATGCTGGATGAATAAAATACATCAGTCGGATTAAGGAAGTGCCGTTACGGCACGGGTTATTTCTAGTACAAAACAGGATGAGTTTTTGAGCCTTGGACGGACAAATAACATTTTGAGAGACAAACATGTGATCCGACCATCCCAGTCTCATCTTAGCCAAAGACATCTAGCGGCTGTGGTGTTTTTAACCCCCTTCTAGCCCTCTTAATTACTTCCTCTTCAATTAAACGTTACAACCATTAAATGGTAGCATTACAACAACAACAAAAAACTGAAAATGCTACAATAACTTTCAACCATGTCTTCAAAAGAAAAGAAAAAAGTGTGCTAATCTTCAACAATCTGCAAAATACGAACAATATATTCTTTTTAAAAATAATAGGAATAATTTTTATTCTACTCATGAAAAATACAAAGCATAATTTACATTGTACTCATTGAATAAATGGAACAATCGAATAAGGTGAGGAAAGTTACGTGTAGTGCAATACATTGGGGGTTGTAATATGTAAAACTCAAAAAAAAAAACGGCAATTGAATGAGCCAACCTTAATCAACCTGCAAAACAAAAAATAACATTAGAGTTGCCATATGTAAAACCCAAAGAACAAAAAACTTTAGAAAAATGTATACTTAGAAAGAAAACGCTGCAGAAATCTCTTTGGGAATAAAAATTTATTCACTGATTATTTCGAGGAAACTTTGCAGCTAGAAATAGGAAGAATGGATGATCTTCATGTGGTGGGTTATGGACAAAGGAGAAACTTTTACATTTTTGGAAACGGGTGGAAGATTGTCTCGTTAGAATCTTCAAAAACATTTTTCAAAAACTTTTACATTTTTTGAAACCGCTTTCTCATGCTGATTCATAAAGTTTATTTTGTTAGAATAATATATAAATAAGAACAGTTTTCCAAAGGAAGAGAGACCGAAAAGGAAAATTTATTACAAAGATATGAATTTCTACCCAGCCGTACATAATAAATGGAGCTAATACTTGGGGCATTGGACGGTCAGATAATATTTTGAGAGACAAATGTTGCATCCGACCATCCCTGTCTCATCCTAGCCAAAGACATTCAACGGATGTAAGATTTGTAACCCCCTTCAATTATAAATATACATTGATTAGATTTCCTCATCATTATGATCATAAAAAAACATTAAATGTGACAAAAAAAATTTAAATAAAGACCATCATTTATATATCTTAGAGTTAAAAACATGTATAGTTAATGTTATGATTAGTAATAAATTATCCATCCTTCATCAAACTATAAAGAAAGAACAACATTAGAATCTTTATCAACATACAAAAAGAAAAAAAATTCATTTGGGAACCAATTAAATATGATAAGATACCGTAAAAAGAAAATTTGAACAATAATGTGTATGCATATTAATTTTATTAGAGTCTTATGTAGAGCAAGTGTGTAAACTAACCGTACTTATGAAATAAAGGTGCACAAAGATTACAGATGAGTACCTTTTCTGTTCCGGTGTCGATTTTTATTTGACAAACTCATGTATTCAATGTTTAGTGGAAACTTTTGAGGAACTTTTGGGTGTCATAATTACCGTTCACGCATCCTAGAGTAGATGAGTTCATATTAAAGCTAAAGGGTTTTGTTAGTACTAAAATTTTAAACCTTGCGAAATTCTAGAGTTTTACCTGTTTTATAAAATCACAATTGATGAGAGTAAAAATTTATTTAAATTCTATCTAGTAAATAAAGAACGCGTAATTGGGGGATATGAAAACTAATTGGGGGATATAGCTACAAGACAAAATAGGAGTCCCAATAGAAATTCTGGGTCACCCCTTATGTAATTATTTTTTTAATTCCTAAACTACCCCTCACTAATTAGGTTTAGTGGTTAATAATAATTAGTAAAAATCTTAAGTATTCGGGGGATAGATTAGTGTGTATTTTTATTTGTGTTTGGGTGAGAGTAGAAGGAGGGAAAAAAATATTTGAGAGGAATTTCTTTTTTTGAAAATGGAAGATGATTGTGATAAGAGAATTACTGCTAATAAGAGGTTGAAAAATTGATTTTTTTTCTTTGAATCCACCATTGTTGCAGCTGAAAAATCTTGGTGCCGGCATGGTATTCAACCAAAAACCCATGCCGGAAATTGTTGGAAATGTTCATAAATTGTTTGCCACTATCCGGGGGGGTTCAGGGGGGCGTAGCCATAAATTGTTGGTTTTGATCTTCAGCAGGTCCTCCAACAACATGTGCAGAAGGAGAAGAAGCATCATGACCATCACCGACTTCATGACGATTAGCATCATCATCATATTTATCAGGAGTCACGGTAACAAGATCACTATCTGAAGATGAAGAAAGATTATTGTAAGTTGCTTCAGCTGGCCGAACTATTTCTTTGACCACCACATTGGAGTTAAACCTATTCTTCAGAATGTTGATTATTTTCTGGTTTTGAACAGGTACCGGCATGGTAATCTTGTTTTCGAAAGATATGCTGTACTTGCTCCTAAGCATAGTATTTTGCTTAAATTTCTATGCCGGAACAGGATGAAAAGTATCCAGAATGTTGATTTTTTTTTCACTTGACTACCGGCATTGATAGGAAATTCTCGAGCATGCCGGTATCATGTTCCGGCATATGGTCTTTATCAATTTCGGCATGGTCTTCATCACTTCCGTTTTGAATTTTTTTCTAGTATTAATCAGTCCACTGCCGGCATGGTCAGTTGATATGAAGACCATGCCGGTATTGTTTTCCGGCTTAGTATGTTGCTTTATTTTCTAGGAAGGAAAACAATATCGGCATGGTCTTCATATCAACTGACCATGCCGGCAGTGGACTGATTAAAACCAGAAAAATTCGAAACGGAAGTGATGAAGACCATGATGGAATTGATGAAGACCATATGCCGGAACATGGTACCGGCATGGTCTTCATCAATTCCGGAATGGTCATCATCACTTTCAGCATGATCTTCATCACTTCCGAATAAATAAAAAAATCGTTTCCAAAGTGAGGAGAAGAGAATTTGATATAGAGTGGGGAGAGTTTAGAATTTGAAAGGGAATGGGGAATATTTGGGTTTCAAAGCTCTACCCCTAAATAATATTAATAAGAAGTGGAGATGAAAAGGGGGATATGATTTTGTTTTTTGTTTTTTATTTTGTGGGAAGGGTATTATAATATTTTCATAACCAAAAATAACCCCCTAACACATACCATGGTTTGGGGGAAGTAATTCATATCCCCCAATTAGTTTTAGTATCCCCCAATTAATCCTTCTAAATAAAACCACAAATTATGTCCTTATCAAAGCTACAATTAGGGTCTTTAAACGAAGGAGGAAACATATGGTAGTTTTCTTCCTGAAAGTGCACCAACAATAATTTAGAAGACTCGGGTAATGTAACAAACACTGATACATTTATCACAGCTCAGATCAAGGCAATACCGAATTTATAATTATTCTGATGACAAATATGATTTTCATAACTACAAGTTCTCATGTGTCAAAATAAGTCTTAACATAGTTTATAGTATTTATTTAAATCGTTATGACCAAAAATTATATCGTATCATGCCGTGCCGTTACGGCACGGGTTAATACAAAACAGAAGGGGTTTGGGAGCTTTTGACGGTCGGATAATATTTTGAGAGACAAACGTTACATCCGACCATCCCAGTTTCATCTAGCGAAAGACATCCGACGGATGCAAGAGTTGTAGCCTATAATCATTATGAATATACATTAATTGGGTTATATCATAATTAGGATCGTAAATAAAAATTAAATTCAATTAAACAAAAATGATTAAGAATTTTGGTTTTAATTATGTCATTCTTCTATGTTTTTCATTGTATTCTCCATCTACAAATAAATAAATAACCACATAATTTCTCAAAATTAACAATAGAAAATTTCAATTAAATCCACAAAATTAAATGAAAACTAAGTTATTCTCCGGCCACTGAAGATTGTGCATAAAAAAAATAATTATAGAGAAAATTCATGATAACGAGTTCTTTATCCTAGTCTGAGACCTTAGTTATAGTAGACTAGAAATCAAGACTTATAGTTTTGATTACTAACATTGAAAAACATGCTTGAGATACAAACGCATGTGAGTTCGACCGAGCAATGATTTAATAATCTCCCCCTTTGTCAATTTTAGTGACAAAACTATCAATACACATGGAATACAAAAAATATATAAATAAACTTTGTAGCTCCTATTCCACATGTCTAATCAATGCTTATACAATAGGAGGGTTTGGTATGTCACGCAACGGCTGTGATACATTGGATTTTCTAACTACCGGCCAAGATCTTCCCTCCCCTCCTAGAATAACGTACTTGATTTGGTTAATCCAATGGATAGCCTTCCCTCACATCCCACGTCAAGTGTATTAAATCTTTATTTTCGTTGAAAATTAATGAATGAATTAGGATTTCATTATGTAACGGAAGCTCTATAAGAATGATGTAACTGAAGATGTAGCGGCAGCTCTTTAGGAACGAACTAGCTTTTCCATTCTCTCTTCAACAGCAAAGGGAAATTTCAATCGAGCTTAGAAACCGCAATTGATACTCATCATCTTGCTATTAATTGATTTATTTATCTTACCTTCCATATTCCTTAATGACTCATAAACCCTAGGATGTCTTTCCGTTCCCTCATCAAAAACTTTAGGAATTCCCAGTCCAATTGAAATTTCGGCGACTTTACAAAAGTAAAACTTACATCTAGTATTAATTGGATTCTTTCTATAAAATTTCTAATCCCCATCGAGAACAGCATCCGTCCCACAAGTTGACCATGTAAGTTTCATCTCTTTCCTTTCTTGCGATTACATAATCTGTCCATCGTAATTTCCTTTTGATTCATTTTACATTTTCAATTGCTATAATAATGTTGCTCCGTGGTTTTGAGTTTTCCCTTGATGATGTTACTTTATCCCTTCAAGTTCATACTAATTCATTAGGTCTACCGTATCACACTTAATCCTATTTTTGTATTAGGTATCTGATGAAATTATTATTTTTGGAATTTTCAGTTGCTGCCAGAAGAACCAAAAAGGAAGAGGATTTGGTGGGTAAGATTGGGAAGAAAAGTAATAAAAACGAAAACCATTTGTGCAAATATACAGACGTAAGAGACTCAAAACTCTTCCAGCAAACTGATCATTCTTTTTCTACAAATCAAACTGTTGGGGTATGCATTTGGTATGTTATTTATCTCTCTTTTTTTAATTTGGTTTTCGTAATTACTGTGTGGTTCAATCTAATCAACGTTCTAATGGAGAATTAAATAAATTCTAATGATTAAATTAAATAATTATTATAGAATTGTTCTAATGGAGTTAAATTCTTGACATGGTTTTGTATTGCAGTCGTATAGAGAGTTAAATTCTTGAAAGGTTTTATTCTGCAGTTGCTACGACTGCTTTTAAGGGTGACAACCAGCGCAGCTAGCACAATTTTTGGTATGCTTCTTGCATTTGTGGTATTGTTTAAAATTTTTTTGACCCACTTAGGGATTTAATTTTATTTACATTGTTGAATGTTAAACAAAAGAAGTTTTCCTAAGTGCATTGAATAATCTAAAACAAACTTTAGAACTATGTATATATCACATCGAATTGTTTGGACACTTGGCTTTTCAAGGTGTATTCTTTTAGAATCAAACCTAAAACTATTAGAAGATTTTAGAGCATGTAACATCCGTTGCTCATACTTTGAGATTGTTGAATGTTTCGATAATAAAGATGTAAAAACTATTAAAATTTTATGTTATAATGTTATACATTCATTATGGTAGGCTTATGCATCTACAAATGTTGGTAATTTTCATCTTATATTACTATATATGTCTTTACCCTATAGATTTGATACAATTTAGAAGACTAGAACCTGTTTCTTATGTTTGATGCTTGATTGTTTGAAACAAACGAAACCTGCACATAAGATTTGCCATTTTACATTATTTTGTGTGCATCTTTTGGCTTGATAAGTATTATTTTTTAATGATTTAGTCAGGGTACACTCAAAGTGTTTGTAAGATGCGGTAACACTCAGATCTACCACTTTTTAAAGATGTAGAGTTGATTTACGAGAAGTCTTGCATTAGTGGGCGAAGTGATGTTCTATTTCATTTATGCTAATTTCTTGATGGATTATGTCTTTTCAGTTTAAAAATGTTTGGACCATCGATGGATGTACCAACATACGAGAAAGAATTACCAAGGGCTGTTGTAACTCAATAAGTGAGTGACAGTATATGTGGTACAGTGGTAGTGCTGCGATATTCCATCTATACTCAAGGTGAGTACTTTAGAAATAATTTACGTGGACAAAACAAACTTATAATGTGATGGCCGACAAGGAAGTACGACCTTTTTTGAAGGATAAAATATTTGTTGCTTATTTATCAGGGGAGCTTTGGTGTACCATGTTGTGCTGATTTGTGGGTTATGAGTCTGAAGATGAGGTTAAAGTAAATGTTAAGTAGTGGTATAAACATGATGGGATACCGGCTATCCAACTAAGACAAATCATGTTGTTTCGGTCAGAGTTTTCTGGGAGTATGCCTTTAAAGACCGCAAGCTTCCCTGCCTGCAAGATTATTCAATCTGCAATTCAGAAACAAACCAATGCTTCAAGGTTTGTATCACCTTCATCTTAATTTGGTCAACTTAACTAAAAAAAGAAGAAAAAGAAAAAGAGAACTTTATTTCCTATCCGGCTTCTCAAGTATTTATATGCATCACTTTATTGTTTTTAAGCCAATAAACTAATTAATGGTTGTTGTTTTTTGCCGTTTGGTACACAGGCAGCACAAGCACTGGGAATTTAACGTCAATGAAAGGGCTTGAAAAGGTATGCTCTTTGGGAAATTTCTTTAAGTGAGACCAGTGAAAAGACAGCAAACTCAACTCAACTATATACGGCAGTGGAAGAGGATGAGGTCACTAGGAGGCTTGGGATGTATCACATCAATTTCTAATAGTTCATCACCAGCCTTGAGCTTACCTCGAAACCACAGTCAACTTCTAACGATGAAGAAGTACTGCATTTATTTGTAAAATTTGGGTAACTATCTTGCAGAACTGAGTTTATTGGATTATAAATGTATTCGATTCTGCCATTGGAAATTGCTGCTTTTGTTGGTTTCCCATCAAGATTTTAGATTCATCCAAGTGCACATCTTTAGAATGCATCTCTTCAAAGTTGTCTGGGTTATAATGTTTCTGATCCAAAGGACTGTGTTTTAGGTCTTTAAAAAGGTGCAATTGATTAGGAGATTAGGTTATTTGTCAGCAATTAAAGTTCAATTATATAGGGAAATTAATTTCTTCTTGAAGACATTCAAGGAATTCAAGATGAAACAATTTTATTTATTTATTTTCATCATGCCTACAATGAGAAACACTGGATTATTTCTTTTGCCTTCTAAATCAATGGATTTTTGCATTGCTTTGAGGTGCAGAAATCAATTGTAGTATCATCAGAAGTGTCTTTAAGTGTGTATTATTGAGATGGATTTGACTATGTTGAAACACTTGCAATGCAGCTCGAAAGGCAAATCATGGTTGTAGTTTATGAAACCTTAGTTTGATTATGCAATTTGTTAGTTGGTTCAGTAATGTTACAACTTCTATGTGACTCTTCATTAATATAATTGTATTTCTTACCGAAGCATATAATTGTTTCATGCCCTGAGTATTGCATTATATCTATGTCTATACCGGATTTAAATATATATTTTATCTAAAATCAGATTATATCTTGGAATATATGAAACCATCACAAGAAAATACTGAAACCATCCGAATATTGCATTGTATCACCGTGCAGTGGAATATCTGAAAACTACGGCAGGTAAAAGCGCCAAAATATAATGGAAAAAGCCGACAACATCAACAATTTATATCGATGAGAGAATATGAGATTCCATAAAATGATGGAATTACTCAATGAGAGATTGAATACGACATATTCTGTACTAATATGAAAAGTGTTACTTTTAAGGTGTGTTGTTTTTCCTTGAACAACATTTCAAAGAATTTAAAATCTTACTTTTACCGTTCAAATTTATATTACCGTTCAATTTCAGATTACCATAATGGCCAATTAAATAAGTTCGATCTGGAGGCAACAAAATATATGTTCTTATACGTTTATGATGATGGACTTGGCTGAACAACGCCATCTCAAATTTTCCGTTGATGCATCTTTAGTGAATGCTTAATGTCCCTCTAACGCCACTGTGAAATAGCCCGTGCCGTTACGGCACGGGTGATTACCTAGTCCTCAACATTACTCGAAATCTTTGTCACTTCCAAGTACTCCAATGATCCCAAAGGTTGTAAGTTTAGCATCATCGTTGTTGAAAATCCGTAGCTATAACAACGAGAAAACAAGAGTTCTCAATCATTATTATACAATGTCAAAATATCATTACACAACGTCAAAGTCCAATTGCATCACAACTTTAACAACAATACTATGGTGATATGTCACTCCCCCTTAGTCAATACTCCATCTCACATGGAAACCACTCCTCCTTACATAATGATCCGAAAACCATATGTATTTGTAGTGTGAACTATATATTAATTCTCCCCTTTTTGTCAATAAATTGGCAAAGGTAGAAGAACGGGATCCTAATGAAATTTCCGAAAGAGACGTTTCATGACCAAAAGTAAGCATATATCATCTTATTTAGATGAGCCGAAGCTAAATGCATTCATCAAGGAGTCTATAAAGATACAAGATAACCCCTATAATATTCCACAGCCGCACTCCCCACAAATATTTTGCAATTAAGCACAAGTTCAATTAAGAACTCTCCCCCATAATATGTCATTCCCGAACTAACAACAAGAGCGACCTTACTTTTTACAAGAAAAGAAGGATTTTATTGGACACTAAAAACCATTAGAAATGATTTTCTATATCCAAAATTCTCAATTGAACTAACCATAAGAAAACCCATGATTAATTTAATCGGAACACACAATCAAATTAAACACAAAAGTGATCAATTTAATTGAACATGCTCGACATAAGAGAACTTACGGAGCTACGACTATGTTAACCATAAAAGAATGATCAACTCAATCGTTTTATGCTCAACACAAGAAAAACTTATGGAGCATTGCAGTATACACATAAAATATGGATCACGGAAAGATCAATACTGCGGCATACAAGGATTCATTCTATATTCCATCAATATTTGCACAATGACATACAATAGACATAATCCTTGGGAAAAAAAAATTCATCCTATCTTTCAATAATTATTTTCATAACGACACAATAGGTTCAATTTTTGTTTGTAAAAATTTCATCGATCTTGAATCAATACATGCATATCGACATATAAAAGAGATAACTTTTGATATCGTATGGGATAATAATAGTTCACGGACGCAAACACACATATCTCATAACATATTTCAATATATAAAACCATAAAGATTAATACTGCAATAATCATCTTCCAAATCAACTTTAGAATAAATCTAAAAACATTGCAAGATGAAAACGTTGGACATAGCTATGCGAAATCACAATAATTGATATTCCAAACTCTAGTAATCCTCTCAAAAATAAGAATAAATTCTTATAAGAAGTTTCCTAGGCATCAAGATAAACTCTTAATGCACATACAAGATGATTTGTCCTTACAAGGTAGAATCAATCTTTTTCGCATGGATTTACACCAATAATAGCTACCAAAGGCGTGTAAAAATATTTTCCAACAACATTCTTGTAAAAGCTACAAATTATCTTATAAGAGTAGTACTCCAAGAATCCAAGTGCCCAAGTCCAAGATAAGTGGAACAAGTGCAACGAAACGGAGCAAAACACTCAAAAACAAGAGACATGACAAATACCAATCTTAACTCATACAAATTCAAGGTTTTTCATCTCCATGTTGAAGATAATTAAAAAGGGAAGAGAATTCAAAAAGAATGAGGTCAATCCTATTCGGACGAAGAAGTTACGGCCAAAACAAGTTTACCGAATATCGACGTCAAGTATGCATACGGGTATGCGTACCTAAACCCCTGGATTTTGGTTTTAAATGATGTTATGCATACTTGGTATATGTACCATGAAGTCCAAACATCACGAACTATTGTTTTCATACCTAAACATTTAAAAACCTTAAAAACAAAACAAGTTAGGTAGAAATGAACGATAAGAAAGGTACATGAATCATTATAAGTACTTTAAGCAAATAAAAACATAAATCTTGCTCAAGTTTATAGACATAACTTTTTGGAAGAATCCATTCGAATTCTACAGCCTTACCGTACATAATCTGGGTGCCCCAATTCTCGTGCTTCCCTTACCGTATACATAACATGGCATTCCTTGGTGATGATGCACTTACAACACAATCAAGTTGTGTTGAAGTGAACAATTTCTTGCTCACCACAAGTGACTTTTCGATTATCATGAAAGAGATCGCTTTTAGAACCTTTCACATCCAAATCCATCTTTCCAAAGAAATTTTCAAGTTCCAACATCATGGATACTGCCTTCTCCATAGTCATGGAATTTTCTGGGAGATCATTCCTTTTCACACTCAAAATATCATTGACTTTCTTTGGTATCAACTCCTGAGTGCATTTAGGAACAACCGGAACTTTCTTCCCTGAAAAAGCGGGGGTCTAACAACCACACCCAATAATTCGATTAACAATATGTATGGACAACTCCGAGTTACTTTCTAGAGAATCAACTAGACAGTCAGACTCAATCAATAGAAAATATCTCAAGGAGTTTATTATCTCAATCTCTCAATTTGATCTATACTCAAGCAAATAGAAATCTGCGAGTCTTTATCAAAGAAAGATAACTTAGAGGGTACCAAAGGCCAATATCCAAGTGTCAATCAATTAAATCAACAACCAAAGAGGTCGGATATTTTGATTGATTGAACAATCACAAACTGTATTATTTTAATTATATAATAACAAAATATAATGCGGAAAAGAAATAACACAAACACCAGAATTTTGTTAACGAGGAAAACACAAATGCAGAAAAACCTCGGGACCTAGTTCGGATTAAACATACACTGTATTAAGCCGCTACAAATACTAGCCTACTCCAAGCTAACTTCGGTCTGGACTGTAGCTGAACCCCAATCAATCTCACACTAATATAAGGAATAGTTATTCTCATACGCCTCAGATCCCAGCAAGATATTGCACACTTGATTCCCTTAGATGATCTCACCCACAACCAAGAGTTTCTACGACCCAAAGTCGAAGAATTTAATAAACAAATCTGTATCACACAGAAAAGTCTACAATAATAGATAAATTCGTCTCCCACGAATAATCCTACAAATTTTGTTCCATCTTTTGATAAATCAAGGTGAACAAGAACCAATCGATAAAACCAGACTTATATTCCCGAAGAACAACTCATTTTTATCAATCACCTCACAATAGTCTCAATCGATGCAACAAAAAAGATATTGTGGAATCACAAACGATGAGATGAAGTGTTTGTGATTACTTTTATATCTTGCCTATCGGAGATAGAAATCTCCAGCAAATTATTACCATTGTACTCGTACGATAAAAATAACAAGATCAGATCACATAACTACAAGAAAAGTAGTATCGGTCTGGCTTCACAATCCCAATGAAGTCTTTAAGTCGTTAACCTGGTTTTAAAAGAAGAAAACCAAAGGTTAAAGGAGAATTGACTCTAGCTTAGCAAACTAGTATCACACAGAATGTGTGGGGATTAGGTTTTCGAGTTGCTAGATTTCTCCCTTATATAGTCTTCAAATCAGGGTTTGCAATCAATGTTAGCTTTGTAGGACCAGAATATCGCTACAATACTTCCCAACGAGAATCACCGCAAGCTTTTCAACAACACTTTGCGAGTGTCACAAAAGCATTCAAGGGTGACGTAATAGCTGACGATTGAAGAAAACATGAGAAAAGCATGTTTGTCCTGCGATGGTTACAAAGCTTGCGAGAATGAACATTATAATTACCGCGATGAGATCGCAGAGTAAATCCGAAATAAGAGGAAAACTTAGTTGTCACCCACTATGTAATTCCTTATATAAAGGATTCCACTAGATTCAGAGAGGGATTATGTATTTTTGAGAGTTAAAAAAGTCTTGAGGAGAGAGAAACTTCAAGAGAAAAGTTGTATTCTTGAGTTCTTACATTTCCTGTAAACATTTCTGAAAATCAAATAATAAAGTGTCGTTTTTAATCTTCAAATTTGAGTTGGTTATTACAAATTCTTAACAAGGGTGTAGTGTAGGATTTCTTGCAACTACATTTTGGCGCCCGAAACAGGGAGAATCAAGCTAAGAAATCTCTAATTACAACTTGAATATTTGAAGAAATTGTTAGAGTTGAAGAAATGACTAGAAGATAAAGAAATACATCAGAACCACCAATAGCTGTGAGGAGGAGTAAAAGACTTGCAGGTGGATAAACAAATGAATTAGGAGAATCTTCAAGGATAAGAACAAGAAGAAATAGAACAAGGATTGAAGGAGAAAATAAAATTCCACAACTGAATCAACAAACACCAATACAAGATAGAAATGTGGATTATGATAGAGTGAGTGTGCATACTTGGAGATCGGATTCGATGGAAGATGTAGAAGATCAACAATTAAGAGATGGAAGAAGAGATGAAAGAATCAAGTGGTGGTTGAAGGATTAATTCATAGAGAAGGCGAAGATGAAACAACAGATGATCTAAGACAAAGAATACAAGAGGAAAGAAGATTAGAGGTGGAAGAGCGTGCAAATTTAACAAGACAAAATCACAAGTTGAGAATGGAGAATTTAAGATTACAAAGTAGAAGATCAAGAAATACTGTTAGATCAAATTCAAGGTCATTAAGAGAAGAACCAAGACGAAATTCCCCAATGAGAAATGCTAGAGGAAATATCCAAGATGAAATGTAAAATCCAAATGAAGAGCAACGTCATAGAGAAGAAGAGGTAATAGAAAATCGCTATGATCCGCGCGGCGAAATTTTGGATGATAGACGTAACAATAGAAATAGAGAGGGAGGAAGCAACCAAAATGGTGAAGAAAATCGAGAAGAAGGTAGGAGAATATTACATGGGCGAGATATTCAAAGAAATTGAAGAATAATTGAAGAAGAAATTGAGAGACATTATGCTGAACAAGCACGTCTAACTTGCGAGAGATAAATATTAAGGGCATAAGTAGAAGAAAAAGAATTTCAAGAGGCGGTACGACAGAATAACCATGAAAATTGAGAAAGGAGACGTATACAAAATCGCTACAATGATAATATTCAGGAGGAGTATGATAGAATACAGAGGAGAATAGAAAGACATCGAAGAGAAATGAAGAAATTCACAGAGAAGAAGATAGACAGCATAATCAACTACGATTCCAAGAGGAAGGTAAAAGAGAAAATCGTATAGAAATACGGGATGACGATGAAGAAGAAGACGCACAAAATCTCGCAAGACAAGAAATACAAGAACGCAGAAGAAGGGAAACTACATTAAAAAGACCAATGGAGCAAAATTCAGCTGAGAATGAGCAAATATTGACAGAATTAGCAGAAATACGAGGAATGATAAACAATAGAAGAGAAGGAGGCAGAAGGAAACTTGATGAAGCAATTGAAGAGGCTGCGAGAACCCCTTTCGCTCAGGAAGTACAGCTAAGAGGAACACCCCCTAAATGCAATTTACCAACATTAACCAGTATCTTTGATGGAGCTACTTGTGTTGTTCAGCATGTTAAGGCTTATGTCAGGTGTATGCTACAATGGGAGAATCATGATGCTGTATTGTGCAAGTATTTTGCGTCTAGCTTAACTGGCGAGGCGTTTAAATGGTTCGAGGGATTGCCAAAAAATACTATAACTTATTTTGATCATTTGCAAGCTACATTTCTAGGAGCATATATAAGCAAAAATTCATCGTGGCCAGGCATTGAAGATGTATTTGGATTAAAACAGAGGATTCGCGAGAGCTTTAACCATAAGATGGAAGTCAATGTGCAGTGAGATGGCTGGGAGAATGGATGAAAGATATCTCATTTTGTCTTTCATTAATGCAATGTTCGCAACCAATCTGCTGTACATACAAATTTTCAGAATAAAAAATACTATCACAATGACTGAGCTACGAGAACTACAAGAAGAATACATTGCTTTGGAGGAGAAAAAAAATGAGATGGAATCATATCCAATCGCAAACACTAGCTCGATAGCGCCAAATGGAAGTTTACTTCCTAAAATGATTAATAATGTGGCGAGCACCTCGCATGCACAACAAGAGAAAGTGGTGATTGATAACCAGCAAAAATTAGTAGCCATGGGGAGTCGAGACCAAGAGGATTATGAAAGGGAAAGGAATTATTACAATCGCGGTGGAAATAATAAGATTAAAAGACTTGATCAACCTCAAGAAACTTATGGTGGTCATAGGCAAAACAATTTTAGAGGTCAAGGTAATCAGAAGATAATATGGGAAGAAATTAAGATGCCACCTCTAAATGCTAGTATAGAAATTTTTTGGGAAGTTATCATTTTGATGGAAAGTATACCATCACCATGGAATATGGGAAAAGAGCCACATCCAAATAATCAGAATCAAGAATTTTGTTCTTACCATCACTTTCATGGTCACACAGTAAATGATTGCAGGAATATAAAGAGGATAATTTTAAGGATGATTGATCAGGGGAAGCTAAATCACTTTCTAGTAGGACATCCACAATCTCAGCAATTACCGCCAGCACCAGAAATTCACAGAGTGAATGCTGTAAAAGGAGCAAAAACATTCGTAATAGAAGTTGGGGCTAAAGCAAAGAATTTGTTTTGTAATTCCATTGTACATTCATACAAAACTATTGAGGATTTCCATGATAATGTTCTAAGCAGAGTCTTCGAGAGAAACACAGATGGAAGAGAGATAATGAATATTGCGAGAGCCTCTCCATTAGAAGAATGGCAGAAGCAAACCATTTCTTTCACCGCACAAGAAGTACCAGAGCCTGGCGAGATTCATGACAACCCATTGGTAGTCAGGTTAGAAATAAATCCAAAGTAGATAAAAGAAGAATATAAAGAAAATGATGATGAAAATGAAGATTCTTAGGCCATCAACAGAGTTCTAATAGACACGGGGAGTTCAGTTGACATCTTATTCTATCATACCTACAAAACCATGGGTGGAAGAGACGAAGATCTGATACCATCGACATATAAAATCTATGGTTTTAATGGTACCGCTAACAAGCCCAAATGGTAGATTACAATGCGAATTCCATTAAAGGGAATATCTTCTACAATCTTATTCTGTATTGTTGACATTGAATCACCTTATAATGCTTTGATTAGCAGACCATGGTTGCACGGGATATTAGGTGTGGCATCAACTTATCATCAATGTATCAAATTTCCACATCTAAAGGGAGTTGGAGTCATTAAAGGAGATTGGGGAGAAAGCAAGAAATGTTATGAAATTGACATGGAAACTTGTGAGGAAAGATCCGCGAGGAATAGAAGTTGGACACACAACATCAAACAGAAACAAAGAGGTGACAAACTAATGGTTGATGTAATAGAACAACGAGAAGATGAAATGCTGCGAGATCAAAGAAGTGACAAATTAATGGTTGGAGGCGAGCGGCTCGCAAATGAAGAGAAAATAGCAAAACGCAATAAGAAGGCAGCAATAGAAAGTAGTAAGTAGAAATGTAAAATAATAAAATTTAGAGAAGCTTATAAATGATTTGTTTGAAGAAATGTAATTGAAAAGAGTACTCTGTTTGAAAGAATTGCAAAATTTTACAAGAAGACAGAAGATCAAAGAAGTGAAATTTTATCAGAGTTACAATAACTCGCGAGAAGCGCGAATAAAATTTCACAGAGATTAATAGAATGGGACGAACCTTTATGGCGTACACCCTAGTTCGCGGATACAATTTCGCAAGAGGCAAATGTAAGACCTACTAGTGCGTCATATAAGGGGGTATCTCTTTACATGACTCAGGGATAAGGTTATACCGCTGCTGGAACCTAAGTTATGCAGATGTTGGGGTTAAATAAGACCTATCTAGGAGAGAGATCTTGGATTTCCAACTATATAAGGTTATACCCTGGTTGGACGACTAAGAATCTCTTCTAAAGAGTGCAGAGTATGACCACGGCGCCGAGGTACACGGTTGAGTCAAGGGTTCCCTGGGCATATGAAACTACCCTGGCCATCCTTGGAAAGTCTTGTCTATGATGCACTCGGCCCAAAGAAAACCCCACTTAGGGTGCAGTCTTGTAACTATAAGCCATATAGGCATAAAGGACAAGAGGCTGCGAAAACAACTGGTTGCTGGAAAATCTGGATGTGAGGATCTAGTCTTGTATGGACGATGTTCCCTCCTTGAAGGGGCAACCAGGGGGGAAGATAAGGGCGGCACCCTCCATTAGGGAGCTGATAAGTGTCTAAAGACGACAATGTCATGGGGCTTTATGATCGCAAGAACATTTAGGCCTGTCATATTGTCGCGTGACGAAAATTATACAGAGGCAACAATCCAAAAGAGAAAAGTTAAGATGAGATCAATGGGTTTTTACATGAAAGTGTAAAGACGTCCTGCGATTTCATCGCAAGACGGCAATGTCATAAGGTTTAATTCTTGCAAGAAAGTTTATACTTATCATATTGTCGTAGAGATGTTGAAAAAATATGGATAAGACAAGATCAATGGGTCAATACATGCAAATGTAAAGACGTCCTGCGATTTTGTCGCAGAAAGAAAAAAAATGTGGCAAAATAAGACCTTTTATTAGGATGGCATAATAAGACCATAAGATTATTGCGATAATGCTCGCAGAATTTATGATATTTGCGATTTTACGCATAGATCATAAAGTTATGCAATTGTTGCTAGCGATAACATCCCCGATATTTAGGAAAATTTAATTTGATATACAACTAATATCTAATCTCTACTCAATTTTTTCATATTGCAGATGAATAATAGAGGCAAGTATGGGAACGCATAGAATGATGAAATTATTATTCATCCATCATATGATAAAATTGCATAGATATTATGATACATTTATACAGATAATTAAAGGGTAATAATTATATTGATTGATTAATTTGCAGGAAAAGAATTGTTTTCTGATTCATACAGAAGAAACTCATAACAGGTTGGACAAAAGTGCAGCAATATTACAAGAAGAAGGAAATAAATATACATAATTTACAAGGAAGATAAAGAGAAGAAACATAACTAAGTAGATCCATCACCACCTTCATCAGATTTCTCTTCTTCTTCTTCTTCTTCTTCATATTTCTCCTCATTACCAGATTTCTCTTCTTCATCATTATCATTATTATCTCTATCTTCGTCAGATTTCTCTTCCTCGCCATATTTTTCTATATCATTATCTTCATTACCTTCATCTTTGCCAGAATCCTCAGTCTCGCTATCAGAAATAACAAGATTTGGAGTTTTTGCTGGAATCTCTTTTGCAAGATCAGGGTATGTATAGTAAGTAATATCATGATCATCACAAACCAATTTAACGGAATTATTGCGAACAACAACAAGAGAGCTATTAAAATTCGCGGTAGTAATTTTAAATTGTTCTTTCAACCGTGAATACTTCTCATTGCGAGCAGTAAGACTATTTGCGAGTTGCCTTTTGTCAGTTTCAAGTTCCACAATTCTTTCAAGATATCTCTTTTCAGCTCCTGCAAGTATATAACAACAAGTTGAAAATTTTGCAAGGAAGAACAATACAAACAAGAAATTAATAAGGAAGGATGACTAACAACCTTCTCTTTAAAAAATCATGTCTTTAATTAAAGCCGCTTGTTCAACATGAAGACTGACATCTACACCTAAATTAGTTCTGGCATTGTCAAGAACTTTCGCAGCCCAAGCAAACTCCACATCATTATTTATAAGAAGACGGGAACGAATCTGGTTTTCTCTTTCAATAAAACCTTCCTTCTCGCGGATAAGCCCATCCCTTTCAATTTGAACTTCAATAATGGTCTTATGGAAATTTGCTAAGGTTTCAGCTCCCTGTCTTGATATACGGTCTTTGTCTTTTGAGAGATCTTTGTTCTTGGCCTTTAAAGTTTTAGTCTCACCTTTGGAATTGTGATAAAGTTGTTTGAGTATGTGAGTTATATCTAAACAAGATCTGTAGTCAATTTCTAAGAGGCGAAACTTAGATCTGAGTTCATTTATGGAAAGGGAATTAATATTGGAAGGGTTATTTAAAGAATTATTAAGAAGTTCTAGAAGAGTGTCATTGTCTATTAGTTCAGGAAAAGAGCGAATGGTTAAAGCCTCATCAGTGAGACCATAAACGTCTGCGAGAATGATAAATCAAGTAAGAAAGAATAGTGAAACATAAAATTATGAAGGAAAAGAAGAAGGTTATCATACCTAAGAGTTGTTTGTTAACATTATCAAGATTGGATACTTTGAGCGATTGTTGAGAAAGATTATTCTCAAGTTCTTTATTCTTCTCGTGAAGACTAGCAAGTTCAGCTTCCATTTGTTCACTCTTCTCGCAAAGATTAGTGAATTCCGATTTTAGTTCTTCATTATTTTGGCGAAGAACAACATTATTCTGTTGAGAAAATGCACGCCTTTTATCTAAATCAGAGGCAACAGCAAAGGAATCTCTTCCAACCTGCGAGAGAATAATATAAGTTAAGACTTGGCGATGGAATAAATACATAAACAGGTTGAAGAAATGAAAACATACCAGGGTACCAAGAGAATTTAAGAGAATGGGAGTCAGCGATCTTCAGATTCCTTGGAGAGAATCATTATCTACCAATATGGGAGCATCACAGATTTTGGCGAGAGCCTGGGATGTCTTATTAAGAAATTCATCTCCATAATTATTAGCGATACCATGAGTAATATCGCCAAAAATCTTGGATAATTGAGCCATTGAAGATTCAGAAGAGGAAGAATCTTTCATGAAAGGAATGTCATTATTATCATCATTGTTGTCCTTATCAAAATCAAAACTCAAATTTTCTAGAATGGGTTGAGGAGTTGAAGAAGAAGGTAGTTGGGTTTTTCTTCTCATTAAGGGAGGATCATCAGATTCTTCACTGCGAGGAACGGTAGGCTTCCCTTTGGGAGGAGCATTAGATTTCCCCTTGCGATCACTTGGAGATTTCACCTTGGTTTTTGGTTCCATTGGTTCTAACTCTTCGATTACCTGCGAGCACAGATAAAGATAAGAAATAGGGGCAATAATATATTGTTAAGATTTATAAAGAAATATTTCTTACTTCATCTGTGAGTAATTGAAGAGTTGAACGAGTAGCATGCTTCCTAAACTTCTCATAGTTGGTCTTCAATCTCTCAATCTAATAAAAAGGCATGATCAACGAGAGCTTAAAAATACAAAAATCAAGGAAAATAATAAAAATAACTTGTTATGCAAAGAACTAAGAATGACATACTTCTTTATCTTCCTCAGGCCAATAGAACACCCATGGTTGGTATTTCACGAGATTTGCAGGCAAAGCATGAGTGCCATAAATATACGGACCCTCTAAAATTAGAGGAAAAATAAACCACTTGTCATCGCTAGAATGGCGAGGACCTTGATTGTTATTTGTATGCCAATCAATATCTAACATAAGAGATTTATCAGCAACAATCTTATCTTTCTTTTGCAAGAGGACACCCCAGCAAGTGCGATCTCTCTTCATGGGGATTATTTCATAGTTGGTGAAGAAATTATCCACAGTATACATCGCGGGAATGATTGGAACATCCTTGAATTGAGGATTCTTCGCAGTACCAGGGCAGCGAGATCCTTTATTGGCACCGCAAGAAGCATATTCAAGTAGTAATCGAATACAATCTCCACCCAATTGGTATAATACTCGCGAGAATTTCTCGTGAGAAATTATTTCATAGAATAAGGGAAGATCCGGGTCATAGAGAGGAATGGGAATACCAGCTTCAAGTTGACCTAGCGTACTATAACTTTCTCGCGAGAACATTGATGATCAAAAAATAATTTGATGGAAAGCTCGGATTTAGGGCTTTGATCTGAAATTGTAGACAAAGTAAAACCTTTACTTTTGAGTTTTTCTCGCATCTCACCAAAAGCAGCCAGATTTTTAGCACCAGCAGTAACCATTTTTTAAGTATGGGAATGAAGAAAAAGGTTGAAAAATAAGAAAGAAATCACAGCGATAACAGACACGCAATTTACGAAAGAACAGTAAACTTGCAGAGAAGTTACGGAGAGAAAGAAGAAGAAAGTAAAAGGGGAAAAGAAAAGAATGAAAGGAGTATTTATAGAAGAAGAGATTTCTCGAAGAAGATGAATGCAATAAATGCAAAGAAAAGACATCAGCGGTCAGATCGCAGCGGTTAGAGATGACGTGTCAAAAATTTATTAGAAGAGAGAATACGTGAAGACAGCTGGCGAAGGATACATAAACGTGTCAGAACAGAGAAATCTGAAAAGATAAGTAGTTGTGGCATTATAAAAGTTCTCATGATCTTCTCTTCTTCGCAGAAAAGACATGAGAAGAGGCAAGATGTAGGACCAGAATATCGCTACAATACTTCCCAGCGAGCATCACCGCAAGCTTTTCAACAACACTTTGCGAGTGTCACAAAAGCAGTGAAGAGTGATGTAATAGCTGGCGATTGAAGAAAACATGAGAAAAGCATGTTTGTCCCGCGATGGTTACAAAGCTTGCGAGAATGAACATTATAATTACCGCGATGAGATCGCAGAGTAAATCCGAAATAAGAGGAAAACTTAGCTGTCATCCACTATGTAATTCCTTATATAAAGGATTCCACTAGATTCAAAGAGGGATGATGTATTTTTGAGAGTTGAAAAAGTCTTGAGGAGAGAGAAACTTCAAGAGAAAAGTTGTATTCTTGAGTTCTTACATTTCCTGTAAACATTTCTGAAAATCAAATAATAAAGTGTTGTTTTTAATCTTTAAATTTGAGTTGGTTATTACAAATTCTTAACAAGGGTGTTGTGTAGGATTTCCTGCAACTACAAGCTTACTAACAAAGAATTCAATATTCACCGTTAGATGAAAACCTGATTAGATTCAATCTAATATTTATCAACCGTTAGATCGAAAACATAGCTTGTTACACACACATGTAATGCACATTTCTAGGCTTGTGTAACCGTACCCAAACTTGTATATTAGTTGGTTCAACAATAGTTAACCAAATGGTTAGCCATATGATAACTTTCATATCAACCATATTCTTCTTCACCATAACTAGTTTAAATGACTCAAATGAACTAGTTAGAGGGTTGTTCAATTGCAAGGAAATCTCATGTACTACAAAAGACACAATTGAAGCAAAAACAATGTGATTCACTCGAATCGATTCATGAACTATAAATCCATGGTTTGCAATAGCATTCCTTAGTTTATTAAGATAAGTTCACAACATCATTTTTAGACATAACCTACTCAAGTTCGCGGACGGAGTTCACAAACTCCAGCAGAAATTCTCGGGTTCGAGAACTATACCAGCTCGCGGACTGAAGTTCACGTACTGCTCCGGTTTTACTTGATCAACAAAGTTCGCAAACTTCGGTTCAAGCAATAAGGACTTATACATATATGTGTTTCCACAACAATGCTTATATCCTCCAATGGTCATATAGTGTAAACTCTTATTTCAATTATTGAAACATTCTCAGAGGGCATTATATAGTTGTTATTCACAAGCTATTTTTCGTCAGAGAAATTTCCAAAGTGATTGAAACATAACATGACTTTCGTCACTAGGTAAAGATGAACTTGGCTAAAGAGAAAGCTTTACCAACATATATTTCGAGATATAGATAAGCGAGATATACTCATCTCGAAATATCATATGTGTATAATCTTAGTCTATATATAAATACGACTTTTGTCCTAAGATAGAAGATATAGTAGATAGACTTTTGAGTGATAGATAAGTTCAAGTCTCCACATACCTTTTAGTCGATGAAGATCCACTGGTTCCTTGACTAGTCCTTCATCTTGTATGATGATCGCCATGGAGTTCTTGAGCTCAACTACACTTTCTATCCTAGTCCGAGACCTTGGCTATAGTAAAATAGAAATCAAGACTTTATAGTTTTGATCACTAACATTGACAAACATGCTTGAGATAGCAACGCATGCGAGTTCGACCGAGCAATGCTCTAAAAATATCCCCCTTTGTCAATTTAGTGGCAAAACTATTAATACATATGGAATACAAAAAATATATAAATAAACTTTATAGCTCCTATTCCACATGTTTAATCTTCAACATTACTCGAAATATTCATCACTTCTAAGTAGTTCAATGATCCCAAAGGCTGAAAGTTTAGCATCATCGTTGTTGAAAATCCATAGCTATAACAACGAGAAAACACGAGTTCTCAATCATTGTTATACAGTGTCATAGTATTATTACACAACGTCAAAGTCCAATTGCATCACAACTTTAACAAAAATACTATGGTGATACTTCACCCCCCCTTAGACAATACTCCATCTCACATGGAAACCATTCCCCCTTACATAATGATCCGAAAACCATATGTATTTGTAGTGTGAACTACATATTAATTCTCCCCCTTTTTGTCAATAAAATTGGCAAAGGTACAAGAACGTGATCCTAATGAAATTTCCGTAAGAGACATTTCATGACCAAAGGTAAATGTATATTATCTTGTTTAGATGCAATCATAAATCCGAAGCTAAATGCATTCATCAAGGAGTTCATAAAGATACAAGATAACCCCTACAATGTTCCACAGCCGTACTCCCCACAAAGATTTGGCAATTAAGCACAACTTCAAAAGAATTCTCCCCCATAAAATGTCATTCCCAAGGGAACAACAAGAGCGACCTTAATTTCAAAAGAAAAAAAGGATTTCTTTGGACTCAACAAATCACATACAAGTATGAATTTGGAATCCAAAAAGAATATTTAATCAAATTAACCGTAAGTGAACCTAAGATTAATTTAACCAAATATGCTCAACACAAGTAAACTTATGGAGACTTAATAACTCGATTAGATTAATTATAAGATAACCCATAATTAATCTAACCAGAATACACAATTAAACTAATCACAAAAGTAATTAATTTAATCGTTTATACTCACGTAAGAAAATCTATGGAGCGATGACTAAGTTAACCATGAAAATAATCACCCCAGTCGAAAATGCTCCGACATGAGACAAACTTATGGAGTCACAACCAAATAACCACACAAGATGATTAATTTTGTTCAATATACTCGACGTAAGGTACCTTACGGAACACAACCTAGCTAATCACAAAAATAATCAACTTGGTTGTCTAGTGCTCAACATAAGACACATTACGGAGCCTCACAGTAATACACAAAAATATGGATCAGGGAAGACCAATTACTGCGGAATACACAAGGATTCATTCTATGTTTTTATCACCATTTGCACAATGACATACAATAGACATAATCCTTGAATCACAAAATATTTTAACCTATCTTACATCAAAAATTGACAATATAGGCTTAACTTTTGTGTTTGTCAAAAGTCCATTCATTCTTTTATCAATACTTGCATATCAATTCACGAACGACTTTACTTTTGACAAAGTATGGGACAATCAAGTTCACGGACGTAAACACACATATCCCATAACAATATTGCAATATATAAAACCATAAAGATTAATACTGCAAAAATCATCTTCCAAACATGTTTAGAATTTAAACCAATAACTCAAAAAACAAGAAGATGAAAACTTTGGACATAGCTATGTGTAATCAAAATAATGGCTATTCCAAACACTAGTTATTCTTCTAAACAAAACAAGAAAAATAGAAGATTTACTAGGCAATAAGACCTTTGAAGAATTCTTTATCGTCCCCGAACTCCTTGTCATCAACAACCATTGGAACATAAGGTTCATTAAGGTAGGAGTTTATATCAATAAACCTTCTAGGTTGTTGTTGTCGAACCAGGGCCTTCTGAATCTCATGAGTCTTATACACAAAAGCCTTTATTTGTTGAATCTCCTTTCGCAACTCCTTCAACACTTCGAGAACATCAGAAAACTTCAGAGAATTTGAAGAAACAACGCTTGGCTTCCTTACATTCCTTCTTTTTCTTTTCAATGTTGGAGGCAATGTAGATTTTTATTTTTCCTTCATGATTGAGGGCTTAGCAATCAAATTAACATCATTTCCTTCAGAAGACATCATGCTTGGACTATCCATAAATGTATGGTTTGTGAGAGGAAATCACAATTTGCTCAACAAGTAGTCTTGAGATAAAAGGAGGTTACAGAGAAGGAAAAAGAATGTAGGGTTCAAAACCTTTAAACAGGTTCGTACACGACCAACTCTCAACCCTATGAAGAGTAAAATTGTCGATAATACCCTTTCTTTTATTTGATAGACAAAAAAAAAAAAAAAAAACCTTTCCTAAAGCCTGAAGAATACAAAATCATTGTCTCTTTTGATCAGGCACATGAGACAAGATTTCAAAAACAACACAATCAAGTTGTGTTGTGGTGAACAACAATTTGTCCACCATTTTCCTTATAGGAGCAGAATCTCGCAACAACAACGCTCTTGCGAAAACTTCTACCACATATGGCAAATGTCGCAAATTAATTACAGAAATGACGTAATAGACAACGACAACATAAAACACGAGAAAGATGTGAAGATTTTATAGTTGTTATAAATAAAGCTCGCTAGAATAAGGCGGGAGCTCGCGAGAACAAGGCGGGAGCTCGCTAGAATGTAGCGGGAGATCGAGAGAATATGGAGAAAGCTTGCAAGAGTGTGGAAAGGGATCATAAAATAGGGGAAGTATGAGCTGTATGTGAGCTGTAGTCCACTATGTAAACACCTATATAAAGAGGAGAGCAGGAGAGAGAAGAGGGGGAGACAATTTTTGTAAGAGAGAGAGAGAGATATTTTTAGAGAGAGAATGTATTTTTCTTTATCATCTTCTTCCCCAAAAATTAGATCTAGAACTTTACCCATTAATGGAGATTATCAATGTAAATCAAATGTAAATTTAAATGATCGTAGTGAAGAATCATGGATGTAGATCAAATTGATCGAACCATGTAAAAATCTTGTGTGTCCATTTTACAATTTTAGCACTTTAACTTTTATTTTGATTATGAAATAGATTTAGATCTAGAAATTATTATCATAATATGATATGGGGTGTGTTGTGGGATTTCATGTAACTACATTCCTCTTGAGAGGAGTCCACATCCTTGTGTCTATAAAAACCATTTGACCATAATTTCTTTAGTAATGGTCGTGGTTTGTCCTTGGAAACTAACTTCTTAGATGAAGACAAAATCTTACATACCTCAGCGGTCTTCTGAGCCAGTTTAAGCTTTCCTGCTAAATGATTTTCTCTCCATTGGAGTTTGTTGATGTGCCTTTGTTGGTGTTTAAACTTGTAACACTTTGAAAATTCATGACCCTTTAATGAACAATATGAACACGTCAAACTTGGATAAAAATCAGGCTTCTGAGATGTGCAAGCAGCTAAGCACATAGTGAAACCTGAAAAATTATAAACATAGTTTCCAAAGAATGGGTCAACTTCTTCTTCCAGACTAGTTGTATTATCTTCTGAAAGAATATCAAGATTGATGTATGTATTGCTATAATTATCAAACTCAATATTTTCACCAAGAAGTGCAACACTTGATTTCTCGTCTTCATTAGAATCATAGTCGTCAGACATTTCATCAAGAGTTGCAGCAAGACCTTTGTTCCCAATGCATTTTCTATGATTTGGACACTCGTTTGCAAAATGACCAAATCCCTTACACTTAAAGCACTGAGGCATATCCTCGTCACCAGTTTCATCAATATCCCTGTTTTTAGGAGGAAAACGATTATAAGGTTTGACTGATGCCTTAAGCTTATCTCTGGAGAACCGTTTACTTATCTTCAACAGAAGATCCCTAAACTGTCTTGTGATTATCGAGACTGATTTGTCAAGATCTTCATCTGACGAATCTATCTCAGAGTGATCATCTTCAGAGATATACATTTTTTTTTTACTTTTATCAAGTAATTTAATGTCCTTTAGTACTTTGAACGCAACATCCTTAGATTTGGACGGATGTTCATGATCAAATATCTTAAGCTTTCCAACCAGCGTATTTCTGGAGAGAGTATCAAGGTTATTTCCCTCAACGATGGCATGCTTCTTAGAATCGTATCTAGATGGCAGCGATCTGAAAATTTTCATCACAATGTCCTTTTTAGGAATAGTCTTACCCAATGCAAAAGATGTATTAACAATTTCAGACACTTTGTGATTAAACTCATCAAATGTTTCTTCATCTGCCATACGAAGGTTTTCCCAATCAGAATTAAGGTTTTGAAGCCTAGCTTCCTTTTTACTGGAATTACCTTGGAATACGGTTGCTAAGATATCCCAAGCTTCTTGCAACTTAGTGCAACTAGACAAATGGTGCTGAAGATTTGGGGTAATGGCATGTATGATAGCATTCAAACCGTCGGAGTTTTGCTTTGCAGCAAGAATCTCGGCAGGAGTGTATTCACCAATATGTTTTGGAACGTTTACACCTCCAACTGCCTCAACGGGAGCATCATAGCTATTAACAACATATACCTATAATTGAAAATCACGTGCTTGAAGAAAAGATCGCATAGAAATTTACCACTATAAGTAATTAGAGCCATCAAAGACTGGTGGTACGTTAATTGAGATAACACCTCTGTCCATAAAGTTGGATCGCTACAAACACAGACTTGTAAGGTCTTGAACATGTTTTCCTACTCTGATACCAATTAAAAAAGAGGGGGTCTAACAACCACACCCAATATTTCGATTAGCAATCTGTATGGACAACTCCAAGTTACTTTATAGAGAATCAACAAGACAATCAGACTCAATCAATAGAAAATATCTCAAGGAGTTTATTATCTCAATCTCTCAATTTGATCTATACTCAAGAAAATAGAAATCTGCGAGTCTTTATCAAAGAGAGATAACTTGGATGGTACCAAAGACCAATATCCAAGTGTCAATCAATTAAATCAACAACCAAAGAGGTCGAATATTCTAATTGATTGAACAACGCACAACCTGTATTATTTCAATTATATAACAAAATATAATACGGAAAATAAATAACACAGACACCAGAATTTTGTTAACGAGGAAACCGCAAATGCAGAAAACCCCGGGACCTAGTCCAGATTAAACATACACTGTATTAAGCCGCTACA
The DNA here is from genome assembly GCA_023529315.1 of Papaver bracteatum. NCBI lineage: Eukaryota > Viridiplantae > Streptophyta > Magnoliopsida > Ranunculales > Papaveraceae > Papaver > Papaver bracteatum. Next base: position 794,670 of record JAJJWX010004447.1, on the reverse strand, counting down.
GACACTAGCCTACTCCAAGCTAACTTCGTCTTGGACTGTAGTTGAACCCCAATCAATCTCACACTAATCCAAGGTACAGTTATTCTCATACACCTCTGATCCCAGCAGGATACTGTGCACTTGATTCCCTTAGATGATCTCACCCACAACCAAGAGTTGTTACGACCCAAAGTTGAAGACTTTAATAAACAAATCTGTATCACACAGAAAAGTCTACTGTAATAGATAAATTCGTCACCCACGAATAAACCTACAAGTTTTGTTCCGTCTTTTGATAGATCAAGGTGAACAAGAACCAATTGATAAAACATGACTTATATTCCCGAAGAACAACTCAGTTTTATCAATCACATCACAATAGTCTTAATCGACACAGCGAAAAAAGATATTGTGGAATCACAAACGATGAGATGAAGTGTTTGTGATTACTTTTATATCATGCCTATCAGAGATATAAATATAAAGCCAATTATTACAATTGTACTCGTATGATGGAAACATCAAGATCAGATCACACAACTACAAGAAAAGTAGTATCGGTCTGGCTTCACAATCCCAATGAAGTTTTTAAGTGTTAACCTGGTTTTAGAAGAAGAAAGCCAAAGGTTAAAAGAGAATCGACTCTAGCTTAGAAAACTAGTATCATACCGAATGTGTGGGGATTAGGTTTCCCAGTTGCTAGAGTTCTCCCTTGTATAGTATTCAAATCAGGGTTTGCAATCAATGTTAGCTTACTAACAAAGCATTCAATATTCACCGTTAGATGAAAACCTAATTAGATTCAAGCTAATATTTATCAACTGTTAGATCGAAAACATAGCTTTTTAGACACACATGTAATGCACATTTCTAGGCTTGTGTAACCGTACCCAAACTTGTACATTAGTTGGTTCAATAATAGTTAACCAAATGGTTAGCCATATGATAACTTTTATATCAACCATATTATTCTTCACCATAACTTGTTCAAATGAGTCAAATGAACTAGTTAGAGAGTTGTTCAATTGCAAGGAAATCTCATGTACTACACAAGACACAATCGAAGCAAAAATGATGTGATTCACTCGAATCGATTCATGAACTATAAAGCCACGATTTGCAATAGCATTCCTTAGTTTATTAAGATAAGTTCACAAACATCGTTTTTAGACATAACCTACTCAAGTTCGCGGACTTAAGTTCCCGGACAGAGTTCACAAACTCCAGCAGAAATTCTCGGGTTCGAGAACTACGCCAGTTCGCGGACTGAAGTTCACGTACTTCTCCGGTTTCATTTGATCAACAAAGTTCGCAAACTTCAGTTCAAGCAATAAGGACTTATACATATATGTGTTTCCAAAACAATGCTTATATCCTCCAATGGTTATATAGTCTAAACTCTCATTTTAATCATTGAAACATTCTTAGAGGGCATTATATAGTTGTTATTCACAAACTATTTTTCGTCAGAGCAATTTCCATAGTGATTGAAACATAACATGACTTTCGTTACTAGGTAAAGATGAACTTGGCTAAAGAGAAAGATTTACCAACACATATTTCGAGAAATAAATAAGCGAGATATACTCAGCCCGAAATATCATATGTGTATAATCTTAGTCTATATATAAATACGACTTTTGTCTCAAGATAGGAGATAGAGTAGATATACATTTGAGTGATAGATAACTTCAAGTATCCACATACCTTTTAGTCGATGAAGATCCACAGGTTCCTTGAGTAGTCCTTCGTCTTGTATGATGATCTCCATGGAGTTCCTGAGCTCAACTACACTTTGTATCCTATTCCGATACCTTAGCTATAATAGACTAGAAATCAAGACTTTATAGTTTTGATCACTAACATTGACAAACATGCTTGAGATAGCAATGCATGTGAGTTCGACCGAGCAATGCTCTAACATTTCCATTACTCTCTTCCAAAATTTTCGGAAGGGAATTAGATTTACTATTCTTTTGCAAGTTAGTCTTTCTCCAATTGGGAGCATCGGATCTTGTCTTCGTCTTTACGAAGTTATCCTTTTGATAACCGTTATGATTGTGAAAAGGCTTCGTATGACGTTTATAGGCATATCTAGGTTCATCACAACAATGATTCATTTACCTAAAGGTTGGAAAGTTATAACCTATAATGTTAAGGGGATTAGCTTAGTATATGATCTTGGTTTTACAACTTCTTGTGATGCCCAAACAAGAACATCATGAAGTTTCTTATTCCATATATGAAAATGACATCTCCTTTCCAGGTGACCTTTATTTCTGCAATAGTGGAAAACATAAGGAATGTTCTTACCTCAATCTGTATGTGCTGACTTTGGATGTTGATATACATTGCTTTTTCGAACCTTAACTGCTGGTGAGGGTATTTCACTTTCGCCATCAGTGGAAACCTTTTATTGAGAAGAATCACTATCCTTGACAAATTTTACCTCTTTGCTAATACTTGGAGCATCTTCCCTTATAGTCCAATCCTCGTGTATCACGATGATTTTTACTTGCTCATAGCATAGTGGTTAATTTGCTTGAACTAGTGTTGAACTTTTTCAAGTCATCTTCCAACATCTTGATTTTATCAAGAGCAGCAGCTAAATCAGCCTCAAGACTTTTTTCTCGAACGAGACAAGCACTTTCTCTATCATCAAAACTTGTTTGCTGGGAGGTAATCCTTACTTCAGATTTTGCAAGTTTTTCTTCCAACAAAAAGTACTTTTGATAAAGATTATCACATTCAAGTGACTTCATACGTAGGTTTTCCTCAGAATCCTTGAGGATCGATTCGTTAGAACGATTCGAAAAATAAACACCTGCGTAACATCTTCTCAATTTCTTGTTTTCTCGACAGAGAGGAGTCAGAAGAGGTGAATGATGCAGTTTTACAAGTGGTAAGTACAGGGGTTTAATTCTCGGACTTTTTTAAAGATTTGGTTTTTAGACAAAAAGATGGTGATTTTTATAAAACTTATAAAATAATGGAAATGCTAAAAATAATTTTTGTGTTCAATTAAAAGAGACTAGGATGTCAAGATTCCATCACTACTACACATACTAAATGATTATAACTATTCCCTATAATACTCTCCCAAAATTACTCAAGACGATTTAGGACAAATAATACGTCTCGGAAAATAAATCTTTTCAAGCAATTATTTTTCTCAAAGAATTAACAATCTTCTTCACTATAAAATGCTAGTCTCTAACATAGAATATATAAATCAATTATCAAGCATCATAGGACACATGAAGAAAATCATTATCGTTACGAATCAAGAATAAGGACCAAGAGAATTATTATAGAAAATAGTCAAAATATTTTAGCACACATAGTAGGATTTCCTCTCTAATCCTAGATAGAAATTTAGCTACTCATAATTAAAAGTACTAGCAAATAAAAACAGAAGAAGGAATGAAAGAAGAAGAAGAAATGAAAGAAGTGTGGGAGATGGAGAGGTGTGTAGAGATGTGGGATGTGGGATGGAGAGGTGTCGAGAGATGATCTGTTGGGGAGAAGTCGAGCTCTATTTATAGGGGGAAAATGACCCAAACCATCGTGCAAGGTGATGATGGTTTCCATTACTGCTGGTGCTCTCTCTCCACTAATTTCTTTTCATTTACTTTTGGCAGTGCTCTACGCACCAAATGGGTGGATGCTTTTCACCCAACTGAATGCGCTGGGCAGGTCCTCCAATGACATCATCAATGGTCACTTATCTTCTCATCATTTGTTGCATGTGCTGTGTTGGTTAGCTGTCACCAAGTTCTTCTTCCGACAACCCGTGCTCTTTCAGTCATGGCAAGCTCAAGCCAACATAGTTCATCAATAGTCAACAGCTCTCTTTCTGTTTCTCGTTCTCAACTGCCGAACATTCCAGGGCTCCTTCATTCGAGTTCATCAACATTACTCCGATAGCCGGAGCTTCCCTCTCATTCCCTTTTCTTACCATCTCGACAACAGAAAGCCGAGAACCAAGCTCCTCTGACTGCTTTCTCGAGCTCCGTAAATGTCATGGCCAATGTCCATAGCAGCAGTTGCATCTTCCTGTTAAACTCCATCACAGATTCATCGTCCATTCTACACTCTCTGCATCATGACCGTCGAGCTCCAAGCTCCATCTAAATAACATCTCCTTCCCATTCATCTCAGCCACAGTCCCATGTTCTCTCGAGCTTCTTCTTTCTAGCTTCACCACTCGAGCAAGCCGTACTATGTCATCACCGATATCAATCACTGCAAACCCGAACACCATGGAGTTTTCCCTGTTCTTCACTTCATTATCCCGAGCTCCAAAAACCAATGGAAGCAAGCCATCATCTCCTCTCTGCCAAACTCTGACTCTTCCATCTCCATCATCGTCAACTTCCGGCCATGCATGCAAGCTTCGCCTTCCCTGTGAAAGTCGATAGAGAAGATGATGGTGGTGGCCTTTATCAATAGTTCGGGTGCCTTTAGCAGTATTCAATAATAGTGGCAGCCCCTTATCGAACAGTGAGGGTGCCTCTTAACATGAGATTCCCCTTAGTAATTTCCATTCAACTGTCAGTCTGGAAGACTGACAGTTTAGTTCTAACTTCATTCTCGTTTCAGCCATAATTTCTTCATACGAACTCCGAATGACTCCGTTCTTTCGCCGCTGGCTTCGCCTTGTCTTCCTATACCCAATGAAAAGTAGAAATATTGTATTTGAATGAGTTAAATTTGGTCTTTGGCCCTTCTTCATTCTTAGCTAGTTTCTTTCATTGCACAACTAAGCTCAAATTCACTTCTTTTTGGATTATTCACCTAATAGCACACAAATAAGAGAAAACAAACGTAACACTCAACAATCTGCAAGAAAACCACAGATACTAGCATGGAATTAACACAAAATATATGTGCAAAATGCACTTATTAGTGAAACATGAGAAGTTGTAATCTTCTTCATATTCCATGAATTCAAAAACTTAACATACTCTGAGACTTCTTTATCAACATCTCTATCAATATCTGAATCACCTTCATCAGTAAGTTCATCCAACTGTTCTTCTAGAAGAGTTTCCAAATCAACAGTTTTTACATCAAGAGAATGTTTAGATATTGACTTAGATGTGACAGTTCTCTTAGGTGAATCCAAGCTTTTAGAATCATCTAGTAATTTCTGAACTAGTATGTTATTAGAGATAGAATCGTCCATAATCAGATCGCTACAAACACAGACTTATAAGGTCTTTAATGTGTTTCCCTGCTCTGATACCAATTGAAAAAGCGGGGGTCTAACAACCACACCCAATATTTTGCTTAGGAATTTGTATGAACAAACTCCAATATACTTTCTAGAGAATCAACTAGACAGTTAGACTCAATCAATAGAAAAGTATATCAAAGATTTTATATCTCTATCTCTTGATTTGAATCTTACTCAAGCAAACTGCAAGTCTCGACTAAATACAAGAGAGATAAACTTGGATGGTACCAAAGACCAATATCCAAGTGTCAATCAATTTAAATCAACAACCAAAAGGTCAGATATTCTAATTGATTGAACAACGCACAACCTGTATTATTTCAATTATATAACAAATATAATGCGGAAAGAAATAACACAGACACCAAAATTTTGTTAACGAGGAAACCGTAAATGTAGAAAAACCCTGGGACCTAGTCCAGATTGAACATACACTATATTAAGCCTCTACAGACACTAGACTACTCCAAACTAACTATGGTCTGGACTTTAATTGAACCCCAATCAATCTCACACTGATCTAAGGTACAGTTATGCTCCTATCTGATCCCAACAGTATACTACGTAATTGATTCCCATAGATGATCTCACCCACAACTAAGAGTTGCTACGACCCAAATTCGAAGACTTTAATAAACAAATCTGTATCACACAGAAAAGTTTACGGTAATAGATAAATTCGTCTCCCAGGAATATACCTACGAGTTTTGTTCTGTCTTTTGATAAATCAAGGTGAACATGAACCAATTGATAAACCAGACTTATATTCCCGAAGAACAGATCAGTATTATCAATCACCTCACAATAGTCTTAATCGATGCAGTGAAAAAGATATTGTGGAATCACAAACGATGAGACGAAGATGTATGTGACTACTTTTTATCTTGCCTATCGGAGATAGAAATCTCTATCAAATTATTACCATTGTACTCGTACGATAAAAATAACAAGATCAGATCACATAACTACAAGAAAAGTAGTATCGATCTGGCTTCACAATCCCAATGAAGTCTTTAAGTCGTTAACCTGGTTTAGAAAAAGAAACCAAAGGTTAAAGGAGAATCAACTCTAGCTTAGCACAACTACTATCACATAAAATGTGTGGGGATTAGGTTTCCCAGTTTCTAGAGTTCTCCATTATATAGTATTTCAAATCAGGGTTTGCAATCAATGTTAGATTAGTAACAAAGCATTCAATATTTACCGTTAGATAAAAACCTGATTAGATTCAAGCTAATATTTATCAACCGTTAGATCGAAAACATAGCTTGTTATACACACATGAAATGCACATTTGTAGGCTTGTGTAACCGTACCCAAACTTGTACATTAGTTGGTTCAACAATAGTTAACCAAATGGTTAGCCATATGATAACTTTCATATCAACCATATTCTTCTTCACCATAACTAGTTCAAATGACTCAAATGAACTAGTTAGAGAGTTATTCAATTGCAAGGAAATATCATGTACTATACAAGACATAATTGAAGCAAAAACGATTTGATTTACTCGAATCGTTTCATGAACTATATAGACACGGTTTGCAATAGCATTCCTTAGTTTATAAAGATAAGTTCACAAACATCGTTTTTAGACATAACCTACTCAAGTTCGTGGACTTAGCTCAGGCACTACTCCAGTTCTCTTGATCAACAAAGTTCGCAAACTTCGGTTCAAGGAATAAGGATTTATACATATATGTGTTTCCACAACAATGCTTATATCCTTTGTGACTACTTATTTTCCCATAGTCTACGTAAATGTAAATATCTTAAAGGATCTGATGCTAATTAGTATCAATACCTCGGTTGAACTGATAATGATAAGTAATAAAAGACGTGTGAGGTCTCAATAATAACAAAGAACATAAAGATAATGTAAAAGCATCTAAGTTATCATGAGACACAAGAGATAACGTGGTTCGACATTCGTCTACGTCCACGGGGAAATGAGCGATTATTTTGTATTAAGTTGTGGTGGTTACAAAGATCTTAAATGCTTCCCTAAGTAATAGAGAGAATTAAAGTTGTAGTAGTTTACTTGAGTTCTAAACATTAAAGAGGTATAAGCTTAAGACTAGATATTATTCTCCTTCTAGGTATTGAATTCCTCCTCTAGTTTATTGGTAAGGCTTGGTATTTATAGCCCCTTCTTCTCCTGGTATATCTTTGCTGCCTTTGGGTCCATCGTCTGCTGATATACCGTTGGTGTCAATGGTACCATCGTTCACCGCGTACCTTCTCCAGTAAAATCATGCCATCTCAGCTATCCCACGTTCCTTCGGGAACTACCCAACCTCAGTATAGGTTGTACCTTCATTCACCGCATGTATTAGCTAATCAGGTCTTGCCACGCCTCCTCTCTTCACGTGCCTTGACTCATGCGTGTAGATAAGATTTTTGTGCATTTAATTCTAATTAGACGCGTCATCTAACTCTGTCCCCTCGCTATCTGCGCCTTGTAGACTAGGCTTGTACTATTCCCATCCACACCGTCGAGGTCTTCTTTCTCGGGGCGAGATAAAGTAGATCTGCGGAGGTATTATCTGTTACTTAGGTTCCTCTATCCAGCGAAGGCTATACATTTCGGTTATTGTGCGGCCACTAAGATCGTGACATGTGCTCCTCAGAATATTGGTATTCATAGTTTGCCATTTTTCTTTCATATTCGACCATTCAGTTGAAGTGGAAGAAAACTTCCGTTACACCGCCATTTTTGCACGTACCGCTTGGGTGGTCCCTACATGTCCTTTCATGCAATAAATTTCCCTGGAATTTCGGGCCCTTCAAATTTTTGGATTCTTCAGCCGCCTATAAGTGGAGAATAAAGAGAAGGAATTTTCCTTAACTTCTCATTCTTTTCCTTCGAACTGTCGCTCTCCCTCTTCTTCTCTGAAATTCTTTTTTTGCCGCCAACTGCTTCTTTGATTCCTCGAGCATTTTTGGCTTCACGGCACAAGTAAGTACTATTCGTCTTCTTCCTATATTTGGTTGTATGTCCCCTGCTTTGATTAAGAGATTTTGCTGAAGTTGATATTTTTCCCTTGCATGTGAGAATTGTAACTCTCGTTTTTCTTGCTTGCACTGTGTTGAAACTTGGGTTTTATTTCGTTTTGATCCTCGATAAGGTTTTCGCCATGATCATCGTATGCCAAAAATCTTGCTTCCCGTGGTGTATGATGCTTATTTTTTTATCATATCGTAATCAATATATTTCCCTTGGTTGGTTTAGTGAAACCCATGCCCAAAGTACTTTAGTTTTTGCCCCTGTTCTGTTTCTGGATGAACCGTAAATTTCTTCTGCCCTTGTTGATGAAGAAAATCTTCCTGCTGGTGTCAGATATTATGAGACTCCATAAGAAGCCTACGCGTAAGGGTCCGAAGATATCTTCGTCAATGGATCCCCCTCCGGGAATGGATTATCCGGATGTTACGCCTTTCCCTCCTCCTGAGGATTCTGAGGTTCCTGCTGGAGCTGAGATGTCTGCGGTTGCGGAGGAGGATGCGGGCCCTGAGGTTGACGAAGCTGCTACTGCTGGGGATGTTCATTCTCCTCATTATGAGCTGTCGAGGCTCTAACTTCGTGATAAGGATATCTACGTTCATGGGTCTATTGCTGAGATCACTAAGTCTTTTCGTCTTCACAAGTTTGAGGTCTCCTTCGTTAATGGCCCTGACGTTCTTACTGAGACTCTCATCCAAGAATTTCCTTATGATAAGAATAACCTTCTTATTAGTGTTGGCCAGTTAGCCGCAGGTATGCTCCTCCCCCTATTTAGTATAAAGGACCCCTTCTACTATGATGTCTTGTCTTCGAGGGATGATCCAGCAAACACGACTCATGTTAGAGGAGTTATGCAATATACTGGAAATTTCTGGCGTGCCATTCGTTAGAGCTAGTATCGTAGCAAAGGTAAGACAACCATGGAGTCTTATGACCTTTTTGTTGAAGGAAGGTCTAAGCGTGAGGATTACACCCCCGCCAACTTCAATGCTATGTATGTTGATGCGATTCAGAAGACTAATCTTCTTCCTTGGAGTGTTGGTCCTCATCGTATTCATGTTACCGCTAGGCAGATTAGGGAGGGTAACAGCCTTTGTTTGTTGGAGGAGATCGACAAGATTGGTTTGACTACTATTGGTGAGCGTCGTTTACTCAACAAAATAAAAAGATATTTCCCACTAATTAAATATAATATAGCGGTAGTAAGGATCGCTCCCACGAAGAGTAATGCAATTGTTATGTTATCTAAATCAGCGAAAATATAAAAGAAGGATAAAAAGAAAAAGATATTGAAGAAATCCTTCGCAGTTACTAACCGTTAACTCAACATTGTACCCGTTTATCTCTTGTTAGACTCAATTGTCAACAGCCATAGGAAAGCAGGTACGCTTAGCTATCCCCAAAACTCCTTATATCACTGGATACAGAAGCACTCGATTACCGGATTCTATTCAAAAGAACCACCTTGACATGAAAGCACTCGACTACAAGATGTAATTCCTAGAACGCATTAAGATTTGTGAATTTAGGTTTGATCCCAGCAGTTAAACTCGGTACGCTCGGTCCACTTACTCGTGTTGTCTTTACTCGCAATTGCTCCACATAATCCCTCCATAAGGTCTTGCAATTTATACTTGTGTAGGAGTTAAGAGACAATTACGGGTCGACTCAACTCTCTACTAGCATTAGAATGATTAACAAACTAATCTGGTTGCGCACCCAAACCAATCTAAGAACCAATCATAAACCTTCGATATGGTAAAAACAATCCACAATGAATCAATTTAAAACTTGAAACAAACTTGCAAAATAATTGAGCTTCACATTAGAACTTTGAATTCATCCTTAAAATATAAAAAGAATGGAAAAGAGATAGTTCTCCCCCTAAGGGGGAGAAAAACGGTGAAAATAAGATCTATAGATCTCCCAAATTATGCCTAAGCTTCCCTATATATAGAGTTTTGTAACCTCCTCTTGAAGAAAACTAGAAAACCTAGCAAAAATAGGAAAGTGCACCTCCTCTTGAAGAAACTAGAAAACCTAAAAAATTTAGGAAAGTGCACCTCCTTAAAAATGTCCCGTGCATAACGTCCGTTCAAAGTAGGTTCCAAACTCGCCAAAAAAGTCACGTCCAAGGCTGCTCATGTAAAATGTATTGGATAAATAGCCTACTGGGCTCACGATGGACAAGTCCAGACCATTTCTATTTATTACATCTCAGTTGGGAGAACCTGTACATAGTTTCATCTGTGTTTAGAATCGATTGGAACTCCCCACCGTACATGCAACCTACGATGGAGTATCACACCGTAACTCCCCTGAGATACTCTACGTTTGGGTATACCACCGTAACTTCCCTGCATTTTCTTTCTAAACGAGATAATCTCGTTTCTTCTCTCACTCGAACTCAAACCATTCTCGTCTCTGCCAGCATCGATCACTCCATGAAAGCCATCATCATTAGACCACATAATACTCGGTCTATTTTAAGTCATCTTACCAGTTCCGTGTCACTGCCATCCCTTAGCCCATTGTTTGCAGCTCCAAGACAAAAAGAGTACGTCTCATCTCAGCCTTTCATAATCATCATCGGCTGCCAATTTCGAGTATACCTTCCTTGAGTTCCATTACAGCAATGATCAACCATCATCCCTAATTCTTCTCTGTCGACAGCAAACATCCAAACTTCTCCATCGACAGCAAGTTCATCACCACAACTGCCTAAACTTCAACTGCGTCGCCAGGAAACTCGACTCAGTCCGCTGTATCTCTTCCCTGACCTTCAACCAATCACTTTCTATCCTCTTCATTACTGCTGGCAGTAGCTCACATTCACCTCAGTTCCTCCATGTTCATCATGATCCATCATGCAGTCCTACCCGAGCTCAGCAGAATCCATCAAAAGCTTCCTCCATCTTAGTGCCATTATAACCATGCATGTCATTTCGTCCAATGGCTGTCAACAGCTCAACCCTCGAGCTCCAAGATTCTCTCGTTAACACCATTAACCTCCGACTCCATTAATAGCTATAACCAAACTTAACCCAACTGCCGTTGTCACTGACAACTACACAAAGCCCTCCTTTGTTCGCTGCTAACTTCCATGCATTATATTTGGTCTCGAGTTCTCTTCTGCTCCCATTCCATCAGTCGACAATAGTAGCTCAGCTCATTTCATCTTCTAACCATTCGACACCATCGCCACTGCCATGCTCTGTCCGTAGCTCCATCGAGATAACAACCATAGACTTAGCTATTTTGATCCAATACCAACCTTTCCCCTGAGTTATTTATCCGTGAACTTCTCAAGTTTCAGCCAGTAATACACCTCCCGGTCTCGTCTTTGTTCTTTTTGTTCAATACCACCGAGTTCAGTACTACCACAGAATCGAGCTACATTAACTGCCATTCGCTCTCAACTACCATCATTAACTAAAGCTCCACAGGTCAACCTTCATTCTCAAACCCATTAGCACCGATGCACTCAAGCTCCATCATCTCCATCCGTAAGCCCATAACTAAATCTTCATACAGTAAATCTCAAAAACCACCTAGCTTGTGGTTGTACTGCCCTGAACTCCGGTGCGGCTACGATGTGGTTCCATGCACTGATAAATCTGCATCTCTTCTAGTAAATTGGACGACTTTTTGTTCTTTTCGGGAATAAGCTCCAAAATTCCCATAAAATATAAAACGAAGCTAATAATACAATTTTGCAAGAAAACTAGCTAAGAAAGAATAACCAATCGATACTTAGAGAGGTGTTTTTACACACCTATCAACCATCCCCTACTCTGCTAGGCTGTCTTTGCCGAAGAATGACCGCATCCGCCTTGATCATGATGATCGATGTGCTCGTACTCCTGTTCGTATAGTTGGTCCTTGGGCCTATGGTTTCACCACCGCGGACCCTTCTATCCCTCATTCAGCTTGCTCTTTGCCGGAGAAGTATGACGGATATCAGCCTTGGGTCTTTAATCCTGCTTCTTCTCATGAGGTACCTTTGCATGTAATATCTTTGTTTAGTTTAATATCTTCGTTTCCTTTGATATCTTCGCTTACTGTGGAAGTTCTGTCTGCTTATACATCTTTATTTACTGTGGTTGCTTTTCTGATAATTTTGCTTCGCAGTCCGCTCTTGCTTCTTCTGCTGGGGCTGCTTCGGGTTCTGCTGGAAATTCCATAGCTGCAAGGACTAGGAAGAGGAAATCTTTGGCTGAAACACCTGCGGTGGTAAGGATTATTATCATACCTTTGTGTTTGTAGGTTCCTTAGTGTCTTGACCCTGATCCTTAGTTGATGCATGTGTTTCTTCATAGTCTTCTCAGAGGAAGGGTAAGCTGAAGACCGTTATTGATCTTGATGCTTTGGAGGAGGATCCTAAGTCTACTGGTGGAGCACCACGTGACGAGGATATGGAGGACATCGAGGATACTGGTCTTAGCCTTCATTTGGATGATATTGAGGAGAAATTAGACAAGGGTAGCCCTAGTCCTGTCTGAGCTTCTTCAGTTGAGGGTGAGAACCTTCTTGTTAGTACCGATGCTCAGTTCGTCATGACTGTTAGTATTCATGCCCCTGCTTTTACATCGTATTTGAAGATGCATTCGTTTTCCGCGCCCAGCGTAGCCTTGCATGCTACTTCTGCTACTGCTTGAGCTGATGTGGTGGCTTCGAAGAGTCTTCCTTCGTCTCCTGCCACCTCCCTTCAATCAAGTGGTTCATTTGCCAAGGTTGTTATCCCTACGGCTAGGGATGGTAGTTCAGATTCGCAGTTGAAGAATAAGGTTGTGATTTCACTAGGAATCTTCTCTTTCAACGTTTCTTCCCCTTCGCTTGGGAGTGCTCAGTCTGTCTCTACTGCCTCTTCTAACAAAGCCGTTGGACTTACCCCTTCGTCACCAGACTGGACCGTTCTTGGTAATCTTCCTTCTGCTGGTGAGATTGGTCTGAGCAGTTCTCAAGGCCTTTCTTCTGTTCCTAGCTCGTCCACCATGCCGTCACTTCGTCGAGGTGAAGGTGCAGCAGTTGTGCCCCCATGTTGCTTGATCGCTGTCGTAGGCGTTAAAAATAAATTACACTTTCTCATTACTCAAAATATAAATATAGCAAGGGCAAGAAAGGATCGTTCCCACGGAGAGGTCTTGGTTGTCAAGTTGTTTCGGTTTCATATAAGTAACACGGGGGGGGGTTCTGAATAGAATTCATATTTAATCTAAAAATAAAGTAAATAAAAGTAAATAAAAACAAAAAAATAAAGCACGCAAATCAAGGAAGTGAAATATTGGATAAAGGTTTCATCTTTAATTGTAAACAAGTTTTTGAATATATGAATAGAATTCATATTTAATCTCGCTATCATCAATAGCCCTAGAATACCTTATTGCAAGAATACTCCGTAAATTTCCTTAGTCATCAACACACACATTAGAGCTATGTATGTGAATTCTACCTAAAGAATAACCTAACGCCTTGCGCTAATTAAGTTTAATTCCTAGGAGAATTAAGTTTTGGAAATAGGCTAATCAATGCAATTTTCATACATTGCGCATGACAATTCGAACAAAGGTCAACTTATACATATGATTACAAGGATGTATCACTACAAACTATAATCATATCATGCTACTCGTATTCAAGGTTATCGCTCGATGAAAACCCTAAAATAGCTATAGATATAGATGTATGTTCAATCAATTCTAGACTCAACTAAACAAACATTCAATCATATTGCAATACATCAATCATGCAATTATTATAAACCGTAGAAAGTGAACGATAATATTGAGAGATAACAAATTCATAAAATCCATAACTTGTTTTCAAAATCCAACTACATCTTTAACCAATAATAAAAACTTAGTTACTTGTGTTTTTGGAAATCATCATAGAAAGCAAAGAAGAACTATCATGTGAAACCCTAGAAAGAAAGTAGAAGTCTCCCTAATTGAGATATATCTAGGTTTAAAGAAAGATTTTCTATTTATATGCTTCTCCCATTCCAAAAGGATACTATTTCCAATATTAGGTCTTCTCAAAACCCATCTACAAGTGGTCCACCAAGCCCATGTGTGGAAAATACCCGTGTGAAAATTCTGTCAAAAAACTGTCACCGGATTGCTGATGTCATCACCGGAATCCGGTCACCGACCGTCGAAATTCGTCACCGGAATACTGTCTCCGGCAATTAAGCCATTAGAAACTGTCACCAGGCAAATATATACTTCCAGCAACTCATATTTCCTTCTCTGCAGTTCAAACATTCACAAAAACCATCTAACCCAACTTCTCATTTCTTGCGAAAACGTGCCCAAAAGCGTGACTCTTAGCTCATATATCCGGTCGCTGAACCTTACATCCGACTCATACCCCCTTCGTGATTCACTGAAATATTATGATTCCCACTTTCGGTTCAGAAATCTGATAACCAGAACTGGTACCACCAGCTCACCATTCTCACTGTGTTTCCGCACTGTTGCTGCAGTCTTGTTCAGGCACTGTCACTAACTGCATCTGCACTGGCCTATAACTCCTTGTCACTTCACAGCAGCACCAACTTCACTTCATGCCTGAACAACTCACTATCAATCCAGGAAACCTGCACAATCCACTTCATTTCATTCCCCGGCGCTTTCTTGGATGCACTCAACACCAGAATCAAAGCAACAACACCTCAAACCATCTAATTTGTGAATCTGCTCAACATCACCACTTCTTGGCCATAACTTGTCCGAGGACTTCTTGTAATCAGCTCTGTAAGCCATTCCACCACTGCGCATTAGTTCTTCATTTCCCCGCAGCGCACACACTGTCCTAGTTATCTCAATACCTATTCCACCTGCAGTACCATGAAACTGCATTCTTGACCATCCCATTTCAGGCACTCAACAACACCACAGCCTCCTTCTCAACTCAGTTCCATGTCAGATTCATTGCAGAATTCACCAGGTACATCATACCTCTAACCCATTCACCATCAGCTCCAACTGCGGCTACAAACTATAACGCCATCACCTGCGATTCCATTTGTTATCCTGTAACATAACCCTTCACCTGTAATACTCCTTCCTGATCCTCTCGAGCACCATTGGTTGCAGCTGAACATTCATTATCACCCAATTCCAACGAATCCAGATGCATCTGTACTTGCACCTGCAACAGCATAACCCGATTCAAATCCATTGATAGCTTCTTTCTCTGCTTCAAATACACCTTCTGCAACACGTACACACTGCATTTATTCACTTCAATCATAATTAGCTGACTGTAGATCCCATATCAACCTGCAATCTGAGCTTAACCGTAGCAGTTCAGTCCACAACCACTGCCTAGCCATTGCAACTGCTTCTTTCTTCATTATATCTCAAGCCTTCAATGCTTCCCTGCATTGCAACAATATCACTGCACCAGCAACAGCTACCTATAATTCTTCACTAAGCTGTCATTCAAACTGTAATTCCAATACCTGAACTGCAACTTCACCTGCAACTTCCATTCATTGCTTCCACTCGACATTAGCTCCATCCTCAGTAGCAGCACCTCTTCCTCGCTTGAGATCTCTTTAAGAACAGCTCAAACTCAAGCCATCCTCTCTTAATCGAAGCACTGAAACTTCCACCAGACTCGAGCCAAATAGGACCTGAACTTGTACTCTTAGCATCAGCAGCACTATCTCAATGAACCCCTGAAAATCACCAGCTTCAATTCAAGGCATCATTCACCAATTCTTTATTCCAGATTTGAACCAATAGCAACCGATGTTCTTCTTTAATCAGCAGAAACCCTAACTTCTCAATCACAAATTCGATCTAATTACCACTTCCAATTCGAAATCTAACTCAAACCCAATATCAAACTCAGTTCTTCTTTGTTGAATTCTCCACAACAGTACCAGAATCATTTCCTCGATCTCCTTTCTCTGATTTTAGTGCCGCCATGCCTCTAGGTTTCAGGTGGAATTAGTGAAGAACAAACAATGATAAGAGAATTGATTTCTCTCTGAATTTTAGGGTGAGTGTAGGAATTGAAGTTGATATAGCCACCCCATGTAAAATGGATAAGGGCCAACCAGCTTAAATATGCCTTGTCGGTTTCGGAGAACCGACAACCTAATTCTTTGCTCAACTCGACTGTTAGTTTTAAGGAACTGACGGTTCATTCTTGACCTCATTGCACAATCTGGCTTGCTTCAAGTGTCACTCTCCTGTGAATTGACATTTTTGCTCTTTACGCTCCAAATGGACGTTTTTTCCTTCTTTTGTTCGTAATGACTCCAAAATACCTATAAAACTCAAAAGCAAACATAAGATACATAATTTACAAGAAAACTCGCAAACAAAGCATAAACAATAGATAAATATCTAGGTGTTTATCACACCTATCAAATTCTCCCACACTTAGAATTTGCTAGTCCTCGAGCAAATCAAATAAAACTTACATAGAACTCCGTCTCATCGAGGCTACGATCACTTTTAGCATAAATAACAAGCCTTTGAACCCCTAGGTGTCCCTAGTGGACGAGTTTTAGTCTCGTGAAGGTTTACAAGAGGTCTACCTGCAAAACCTATATTTCCAACTCTAGCTACCTGTGAAAAATCTATGAATGAATCCAAAATGGTTATTGGAGGAGGTACCCTGATTCAAATTCAATTCATATATAAGTAAATAAAGTTTTTTCTTAGAAAGTTGAACAAACCACAATACTCGAAATATGACTAACCACAATCACAATGAATAAATTAAGAAGATGGATATAGAGGTAGATGTTTGCGAATGTTAACAAGTGATCGGTGTTTCCCATATCTGTCTGAAGGTCACCGCCAAGATGAACCTATGCATCCTATTGGATTGAGCTACTGGTCTGAATTTCTAGTGTCAACACACTGGCATATACAAGGGAACCAACGATCAACAAACTTAATTCTACATCAACTCAACTGGCATATACAAGGGAACCAGGAGCCGACTTTATTCAACACAATAATAATATTTTTTCTTTTTCTTTTTCACTTTTTTTTTTCTTTTTGAGACAACATGATTAGATCTTTTGGATCCAAGCGCATGATTCTTGTCAGAAGATTACATGATAGTTCTATTGGATCCTGCGTTCCACGCTTGTTTAGGTGACGGAGACAGGGAGAACACACACATATTGCTATCCAAGTGTCATTTTTATTCCGATTGGTCGAATTGGTCGGTCTCTTCTTTTCTCTTTTTTTTTTTTTTTTTTTTTTTTTTTAGCAACTCAATCACTCTATTTCATCCTAGCAGTAATAACAAATAACAATTCGATGTTTAGTGACCCACCAAATCACTTAGATAACAATAGATAAATATGGAAAAATAAAAATAGAACGTGATATGGTGATATTCCGAGATATGGTAACAACTATCATATTATTTCTAACACTTGAATAATTATGTCCTTTTAGTTAATGGGTTCCTCAACTCCGGCAGCCAAGATGGTTCCATCCATTTAGATTGATAGTGTCATCCTAAAGGAACAAGCTTCTATATTTCGGAGTTTATAAAGCAATTTTTGTTATTTATTTATTTATTATATATATGAACACAAGGGAAAACTAACAAGGCTAAAAACTCTATATGAGAACACTCCCCCACACTTAAACTTTACGTTGTCCTCAATGTAAAATTGAATCGTCCAAAGAAAGTCAAGGTGGGAAATCCATAACATGATATATATACAAATGCATAATAAAAATTGATACTCCAACTCATAGCTATTTCTGAACAATAGAGGATAAACACTAAACAAGTTATTTAGTTGGCATCTAATCCCAACTCAGCCAATATATATACCTCATTGTTAAGAAAAAATTCCATCTACTTAGAAAGGCTAGTGTCTATTCTAAATTGTTCAAAAATCTCCAAAAGTTGGAGTTTTGGTATGCAAATATCCAAAATACGAAAATAAACATAAAAGACTTAAAAATAAATAAAAATATAGAGATAGATACACAAAACCAGTGGGTTTCCTCCCATTTAGCGCTTTTTTTAAAGTCGTCAGCCCGACTTGCAAGATGAATTCTCCATACACCAATAATCGGAAAAGTTGGGGATCCACCCATAGCACCTGTTTTCCAAACACTAGCTTCATATAAATATTAGTAATATAAAACAAAAATGAAGCTATTAACCGATAAAAGTTTCCCCCACACTTGGAAGTGCATAAAGAATATAGAAGTCGGGTACTTTCACGGTTTCTTGTTCCAAAACCTGCATAGTATGAGAATCAAGCATCTCTAATGGAGGATATCGAGAAACAAAGTCATTCAACAATATTCTCGAAGCACATACATTCAAACCAATAAGAGGTAAAAGAGAAGAGTTAATATGCAAAGGGTTAGACAAACCTCGCACAATCTCTTGTAGCACGAAATCTTCTTCATCCTTGAAAAACTCAAGTGAATTATTCACCTCTTGTATATCATGATCCTCTATCAAACCTTGCAACCATTCTTCGTCCGTTTCTACCTTAACCAAAATCTCAGCATCAATATCATCATTACAATCTTTTGCAAGCTCAATAGGGTCTTCCACAATATTGGTCATAACGGTTTCATTCTCAACATACTCCTCTTTGTTGCAAGGTACATACTCTTTTGCGGATGCAATTATGTTCATAAAGAATTTTTTTAGAACACTCATTGAATCATCCTCAAGCTCTACCTTTTGAATAGGTTCTTGATCGTTATAAAGATCAATGCTTGAGTGAGCTACACTAGTGTCATCATATTCCTTTTCAACTTCACCTTGATCGCAAAAAGACTTCATTGTACACTCTTCGGGGATGTCACCATAAATTGGTTCAAGCGATACATTTTCATAGTCATCGTCACTATCATAGTTAACATAATATTGGATACCACTTCCCAAAGATTGGTCTTTCGCAGAATTTTGCATGTCCTCTTTGTATTCTTCAATGCTTTGTCTTAAAATAGAAACACCTTCTTGAAGCTCTTGGAGTGATCCATCCAAATTTTTAAAATAGTGTTCCATTTGTTGGTAAAGCTCATTCGACAAGGAAAAAGTAGAATTACTTACTTCAGTATTGCTAGGCCAATTATCTTCCCTTTGAATGGGTGAATGATCATAACTACGATCAGAAATTAGGCCAAACATACTATCAGCACATTCGGTCGATAAAACTGGTTCCATGCTTGGTTGTCTACAAACTGACTCCATGCTGACCATAAATTGTTGCATTTCATCTACCAAACTAGAAGAAATATTAAGAGAAGCACAACTATTCTCCCCTCCTTGTGGTTTCTCACTTACATACCCTCCGTAAGAAGGTTGGAATGTACGAGAACAACTAAAAGGGTACGTGGAGTATTGACCATAACCAAAGAATTGGTTTTGATTGTACTCCCCATAAGGGTGATAGTTGTCATGTTGTTGAGGTTGAAAGCTGTATTGATCGCTCCAATATGCTCCGTCCATGAGAAACAAGTACCTGAAATAAGATTCTCAAACCAAGGTTAAAAACCAGAAAATAAGAAATACTAAAAACAAAAATAAGAAACCAAAAACATGTGACAACCCCCCCCCCCCCCCCTCGACAACGGCGCCAAAATTTGATCGCTGTCGTAGACGTCAAAAATAAATTACACTTTCTCACTACTCAAAATATAAATATAGCAAGGGCAAGAAAGGATCGTTCCCACAGAGAGGTCTTGGTTGTCAAGTTGTTTCGGTTTCCTATAAGTAACAAGGGGGGGGGGGTTCTGATTTTTATGAAACTAAAAATAAAAGTAAATAAAAACAAAGAAATAAAGCACATAAATCAAGGATGTGAAATATTGGATAAAGGTTTCATCTTCAATTGTAAACAAGTTTTTGAATATATGAATAGAATTCGTATTTAATCTCGCTATCATCAATAGCCCTAGAATACCTTATTGCAAGAATACTCCGTAAATTTCCCAAGTTATCAACACACACATTAGAGCTATGTATGTGAATTCTACCTAAAGAATAACCTAACGCCTTGCGCCAATTAATTTTAATTCCTAAGAGCATTAAGTTTTGGAAATAGGCTAATCAATGCAATTGTCATACATTGTGCATGACAATTCGAACAAAGGTCAACTTCTACATATGATTACAAGGATGTATCACTACAAACTATAATCATATCATGCTACTCGTATTCAAGGTTATCGCTCGATGAAAACCCTAAAATAGCTATAGATATAGATGTATGTTCAATCAATTCTAGACTCAACTAAACAAACATTCAATCATATTGCAATACATCAATCATGCAATTATTATAAACCGTAGAAAGTGAACGATAATATTGAGAGATAAAAAATTCATAAAATCCATAAATTGTTTTCAAAATCCAACTACATCTTTAACCAATAATAAAAACTTAGTTACTTGTGTTTTTGGAAATCATCATAGAAAGCAAAGAAAAACTATCATGTGAAACCCTAGAAAGAAAGTAGAAGTCTTCCTAATGGAGATATATCTAGGTTTAAAGAAAGATTTTCTATTTATATGCTTCTCCCATTCCAAAAGGATAATCTTTCCAATATTAGGTCTTCTCAAAACCCATCTCCAAGTGGTCCACCAAGCCCATGTGTGGAAAATACCCATGTGGAAATTCTGTCCAAAAACTGTCGCCGGATTGTTGACGTCATCACCAGAATATGGTCACCGACCGCCGGAATTTGCCACCAGAAAACTGTCTTCGGCCACTGAGCCATTATAAACTATCACCAAGAAAATATGTACTTCCAATAACTCATCTTTACTTCTCTGCAGTTCAAACATTCACAAAAACCATCTAACCCAACTTCTCATTTCTTGCAAAAACGTGCCCAAAAGCGTGACTCGTAACTCATATATTCGGTCGCCGAACCTTACATTCGAATCATACCCCCTTTGTGATTCACTGAAATATTATGATTCCCACTTTCGGTTCAGAAATCCGATAACCAGAACTGGTACCACCAACTCACCATTCTCACTGTGTTTTCACTTATTCTTTGCGATCTTGTTCAGGCACTGTCACTAACTGCATCTGCACTGGCCTATAACTCCTTGTCACTTCACATCAGAAACAACTTCACTTCATGCCTACAAAACTCACTATCAATCCAGCAAACCTGCACAATCCACTTCATTCCATTCCCTGACGCTTTCTTGGCTGCACTCACCACCAGAATCAAAGCAACAACACCTCAAACCATCTAATTTGTGAATCTGCTCAACAACACCACTTCTCGGCCATAACTTGTAACTGTACTTCTTGTAATCATCTATGTAAGCCATTCCACCACTGTGTATTAGTTTTCTATTTCCCCGCAGCGCACACACTGTCCTAGCTATCTCAGTACCTATCCCACCTGCAGTACCATGAAACTGCATTCTTGACCATCCCATTTCAGGCACTCAACAACACCACAGCTGCCTTCTCAACTCAGTCCCATGTCAGCTTCATTGCAGAATTCACCAGGTATAACATACCTCCAACCCATTCACCATCATCTCCAACTGTGGCTACAAACTATAACGCCATCCCCTGCGATTCCATTTGTTATCCTGTAACATAACCCTTCACCTGTAATACTCCTTCCTGATCCTCTCGAGCACCATTGGTTGCAGCTGAACATTCATTATCACCCAATTCCAACGAATCCATTTGCATCTCGTACTTGCACCTGTGACAAAGATAACCCGATTCAAATCCATTGATAGCTTCTTTCTCTGCTTCAAATACACCTTCTGCAACACCTACACACTGCATTTGTTCACTGCAATCATAATTAGCTGACTGCAGATCCCATAGCAACCTGCAATCTGAGCTTAACCGTTGTAGTTCAGTCCATAACCACTTCCTAGCCATTGCAACTGCTTCTTTCTTCATTATATCTCAATCCTTCACTGCTTCCCTGCATTGCAACAATATCACAGCACCAGCAGCAGCTACCTCTAATTCTTCACTAAGCTGTCATTCAAACTGTAATGCCATTACCTGAACTGCAACTTCACCCGTATCTTCCATTCATTGCTTCCACTCGACATTATCTCCATCCTCAGTAGCAGCACCTCTTCCTCACTTGAGATCTCTTTAAGAACAAATCAAACTCAAGCCATCCTCTCTTAATCGAAGCACTGCAACTGCCACCAGACTCGAGCAAAATAGGACCTAAACTTGTACTCTTAGCATCAGCAGCACCATCTCAATCAACCCCTGAAAATCACCAGTATCAATTCAAGGCATCATTCACCAATTCTTCATTCCAGATTTGAACCAACAACAACCGATGTTCTTCTTTAATCAGCAGAAACCCTAACTTCTCAATCACAAATTCGATCTAATTACCATTGCCAATTCGAAATATAACTCAAACCCAACAACAAACTCAGTTCTTCTTTGTTGAATCCTTCATAGCAGTACCAGATTCATTTCCTCGGTCTCCTTTCTCTTATTTTAGTGCCTCCATGCCTCTAGGTTTCAGGTGGAATTAGTGAAGAACAAACAATGATAAGAGAATTGATTTCTCTATGAATTTTAGGGTGAGTGTAGGAATTGAAGTGGATATAGCCACCCCATGTAAAATGGATAAGTAGGGCCAACCAGCTTAAATATGCCTTGTCGATTTCGGAGAACCGACAGCCTAATTATTTGCTCAACTCGACTGTTAGTTTTAAGGATGTAGGATCAGAATATCGCCATAGCAATACTCTTGTAAAATTTATAACGACATTTCTGCGAGCTCTTCAACAACACACTACAAATGTCGCAAATTAATGATGTAATAGACAACGACAGCATAAAAAACGAGAAAGATGTGAAGATTTTGCGGTTGTAGAGAAATCTCGCGAGAATGAAGCGGAGCTCGCGAGAACAAGTCAGGAGCTCGAGAGAATATGGAGAAAGCTTGCGAGAGTGTGGAAAGGGATCTTAAAATAGGGGAAGTGTGAGCTGTCATCCATTATGTAAACATCTATATAAAAAGGAGAGCAGGAGAGAGAAGAGGTGAGAGACAATTTTAGTAAGAGAGAGAGAGATATTTTGCAGAGAGATATTTTTGGAGGGAAAATGTATTTTTCTTTATCATCTTCTTCCCCAAAACTAGATCTAGAACTCCATTAATGGAGGTTATCAATGTAAAACAAATGTAAGTTTAACCAATCATAGTGAAGAATCATGGATGTAGATCAAATTGATCGAACCATGTAAAAATCTGTGTGTCCATTTACAATTTTTAGTATTTTAATCATCATTTTAATATCAAATGAGTTTAGATCAAGAAATTATTATCAAGATATTACAAGGGGTGTGTTGTGGGAATTCCTGCAACTACATTTTGGCGCTAGAAACAGGGACGGGACAGTTGAAGGATTTATCCATCAGTAGATTTATCAAGATATGAAAATTCAGGGGTAGAACACGGTATTTTCTCTGAAGAGAACG
This sequence comes from Papaver bracteatum, assembly GCA_023529315.1. Lineage (NCBI taxonomy): Eukaryota > Viridiplantae > Streptophyta > Magnoliopsida > Ranunculales > Papaveraceae > Papaver > Papaver bracteatum. Next base: position 770,996 of record JAJJWX010004447.1, on the reverse strand, counting down.
AATCTCACCAGCATATCTATTTGGCTTAAGCAGCAACAGAGAAGATCTTCAGCAACGATTCATCCATCATGACGATCCTCTTTCCTAATCTTTATATTTCTTTAATTTTGTTCTCAAAATTTGAGATCTGATGAATAACAAACAAAATTTTGGAAAAAAGGCTTTTACAAAACTTTTCTTATCTATTAAAAAAATCAATTTCTTTTAAAAAAATAAAAAATAAAAAATTATTCAGAATCGAATCAGGTTGAGCATCAAGAACTTTGTATTTAATTGAATTATTTCTCGCCAGGTGACTTTTTGATTTGCTTGTGTAGTAGGATTGAACGAAATGGATGGTGATTGGAGAAATCAATATGAGTTTATAGACAGAGTATCACATCTGATAAACTATAGTCTATTGTAAATCCACGAGAAAGGGTGAAAGAGAAGCTGATGTAAATCACGAGCAATGAAGAGGGACGAAAACTATGGCTTTTACGTATTTTATGCAAAAAACTATTACATCAGTTGATTGTATTAATGTATTGTTCGCAGTTAGGTCATCACGCAAGGCATGAAAAGAAAAAGGACGAAAAGTAGAACCAAGACTACAGTGTGAAAATTAAAGACAAAGCATCATGCAAAGCTACAACTCACAATAGCTCACCTCATCAGCAACTTTTGGTGAAAGACAAAATCAAGCGAACGGTTTCGCAGATGAAGGAATTATCATTACCGCGGGGAGAACTCAACTTACCAACTTGGAGAAATTGGCAGCATAATTTACGTAAGAAAGTTGGAGCAATATCAGAAGATAAAGGGTGATTGAAAGCTCGGATTAGCTGAAAAGATTAAATCTTAAAATCTCAATCGGAGTTGAGATTTTTCGCAAGTGAAATAAATGGAAAAGATATACGTACTTCATAAATGGAGTTTGAGGTCGCAGAAACTAAAAGCCATAAGCAGAATTCAAAACTAGCAGGATATAGAAGAACATGGAAAATTAATCAGGAATGACGAACAGGTACAACTAAAGGCGAGGATAGAATCTTAACTAACTTTTGGGAAATTTTATCAAAGAATATCATAGGAATGATTAGGAACAACATCATCAGAAGATAAATTCGCAACACGAAGTTAAGAAGATGCGCAATTGACGCAACCACAGCAAAAATGAAGGAAATAAAAGAAATCAAAAATGAAGTTAAGAGTATGCTCAGCAACTAGGCATACCACCCACTATCAAGAACTTATCCAACTCTCATCTGTGACAGTACTGGAAGAATTTTCCAAAATATTTTTCGACTCTAAGCAGCGAATCAAACTTCTTTAGCATCGCAGCAAAGAAAAAAAGTTGAGACAAAACGACTATGGGATGTTAGTATACCTTGTTGGCAATTTTAGCGAAAATAAGTTAGGGAAAAAGATGTACTGGAAACTATGGGAGTTGAAGAGTCCTACTTTGTCAGAGCATCATCGACCAGCAAGTTAACTCATCATTTCCGACTCAGCGAAGCAACTCATTTAGATACTAACTCGCAGCATATATATTATTTCGCGGGGATAAAGCAGCATCTACAATATTCCAGCGAATCTTACAACTTTGAATGATTTATGTACTGGCGATAAATTAACTTTTGAAGAAATAAGATCCTGCGAAGAAATAAAATGATTCACGAAGCAATAAGAGAAATGTAGTAGCAATCCTATTTGTTTACTGTTGTGTGATATTTAGCAGGGATAATCGCAGACTATTTTATGTTTGGAGGAAATCATTTTGTAAAATGGGGAGTAGTGGTACCTTTGAGAAGAAGAATAAAGATAGACAGTGACGAAGTTTCTTTATTGACAGTCCCAGCAGAAGCAAGTACCTATCACTACTCGTCAAGACAACCCAGTGCCAACGAAATACAACAATTCAAGGAATTAAAACCAGTTCAGAATAGTAATCATGAAAGTCAACACCATTCCGAACAAACAAAGAAAAGTGGAGCATTAATCAAATCCACCTCGTCAACATTTAGGCTAATATGAGTTCTTATCACAGATGCCACGAATCAAAGGAGGAGATTCTATATAAAGTTCATGGAAGACGAAATAGTCAAGCAAAGAGATATTCCGTTTGCACATTTTCACGAAGTATGGAACGAAACAGAATGATAAAACATCATCAGTAATCGTACACAACCACCATGTCAATTTATTTCGCCAAATTGACCAACCAAACATGGAGGCACTACTTCGCCGGACCAACAATGCTTAAAAGGGAAACCAATAAAATGACTACAAGGGAGTATTATGTTCCTTTTGTCCTTGATTTTAGAATTGTTACAGAGAGTAGTATCAACCAGTAGGAGCCCTTGAAATAAATTGACTAAAGGAATATGTTCAAAAAAGAATACTCATACCATTGAATACAACAACGCCAATAAGGCTCATAATCATAGACCATGGAAAATAATATTAAGTTTACATTACCATATCCATGATTTGATTTTTGCTAAACTGAGAAGTTATTAATTGATAAGTTGAAATTCGTAGGAGCAATATGAATCTCCACCACGAGAAAGAAATACAATTATCCGGTTAAAGTCGAAGTAGAACATTTACATTACCAATGACGAGATGAAATCCATGAAATGTGTAGCATCACTACTCCATCAAGGAAATTTCGTGGAAGAGGACATTCAAGTGTCACCAGAAAAAGAAACAAAAAGAAAGAGTATAATGAAGCAAAAGCCAAATTTGTCCCAATATTATCAAAAATCAAAGAACGACAACACATCCAATAGCAGTATCGTCACTCAATCATTAAAAATAAACTCACAAAGAGGAAAATGGTATGGATTAGAGAGAAGCCAGCGAATACTAACATATGATGAGACAACAACTTAAGCAAAAGAATACTTCACTACGAAATTCACAACACCAACTAGCATATGATGGGAAGAGTAACTTTCAGCAGATAAATTCACAACTCCACTATATGCGAAGAAAGCAACTTAGAAGAAGAACAAAAGAAGGAAAATAACAAAAAAATAATAAAGGCGAGAGCATGAGTTAAAGTTTCAGACAAAAGCAACAGGAAAAGAAGAAGCAAAGACGAATACAAAATCTATACAAAGAGCGATTAAAAAGGGTTAAGTAATTATAGTTATACCTCCCAATCACAAACAAAAGCTAATATAGATGGTCAGTAGCGAAGATAAGAAGTTTAGTATCGCAGGTTCGAATCCCTCGCCAAGAATATTTTTTCTTTTTACTCATTTTTGAACTTCAAATGGGCGAAGAAATTGAGTAATATATCAGAACTATGCTCTTCTTTCGTAAGCAACAAGTAGCCCAGATGGTCAAAGAAGGAGTATGCAAACTAAAGGACTTGGGTTCGAATCTCCATCCTCGCAAAGAATTTTTTGCTTCGCAAAGGTTTAGATCATATGCATTTCTTTCGCAGACACTTGCCTTGCAAACGTTCACAGCATGAACAAACAATTCACAGATGTTCATTCACTTCATAGAGATGTTTATTTCTCAAAGAAGAGATTTGGTGATTATTTCGCAGAGATATCTCGCAAAGAAATGACAGAAATGAAAGAATAAAGAAACGCGAAAATTTCGCAGAAACGCGAATAAAATTTCGCAGAGACATAAGAATGGGACGAACCTTTATGGCGTACACCCTAGTTCGCGAATAAAATTTCGCAAGAGGCAAATGTAAGACCTAAAGTGCATCATATTAGGGGGTATCTCTTTGCGTGGCTCAGGGATAAGGTTATCTACATTTCTTTGGAACCTGAGTCATGGAGATTGGGGTTATTGAAAACCCATCCAGGAGAGGTACCTTGGATTTCCAACTATATAAGGTTATACCCTGGTTGGACGACCGAGGATCTCTCCTAAGGAGTGCAGAGTATGATCAAGGCGCCGAGGTACACGGTTGATCCAAGAGTGCCCGGGGTGTTCGAAACTACCCTTGGCCATTCTTGGCTATGATGCACTCGGACCGAAGAAAACCCCACTTAGGGTGCAGTCTCGTAACTATAAGCCATATAGGCATAAAGGATAACAGGCTGCTAAAACAACTGGTTGTTGTTATGACCGGATGGGAGGAGATAGTCTTGTATGGCCGATGTGCCGTCCTTGAAGGGGAAACCAGGGGGAAGATAAGGGCCGAACCCTCCATTAGGGAGCTGATAAGCGTCTAAAGACGGAAATGTCATGGGGCTTTACGTTCGCAAGAACATTTAGGCCTATCATATTGTCGCGTGACAAATATTATACAGAGGTAAAAGCCAAGAGAAAAAGATAAGATGAGATCAATGGATTTTTACATGAAAGTGTAAAGACGTCCTACGATTTCATCGCAAGACGACAATGTCATGGGGCTTTCTCTTCGCAAGAAAACTTAGGCCTGTCATATTGTCGCAGAGAAATTGACAAAATGAGGATAAGGCAAGATCAATGGGTCTTTACATGCGAATGTAAGGACGTCCTGCGATTTTGTCGCAAATACAAAAATTGGCAAAATAAGACCTTTAACTAGGAAGGCAAAATAAGACCAATAGAATAATCTCAAACATTAACTATTTTCTTTTAAGAATGCAGGAAAGATTTTTTCATCGCAAGAGAGATAACAAGTACTATTTAGAATCTCTCAGAAATACTATTTAGAATCTCTCAGAAGTATTATTCAGAGTCTCTCAGAAGGATTATTTACAATTTCGCAGTACTATTCATAATTTCGCAGTACTATTCATGTCACTATTTCAGGAACACTATTCATAATTTCGCATGTTTATTCATAAATTCGCAGATTATTCAGAATTTCGCAGGGTTTCATAATTTCGCAGAACTATTCAGAATCTCGCAGACTCATTCAGAATCTCGAAGACACATTCAGAATCTCGCAGGAGATGTGATTATTTCGCAGAATGTGATTATTTTCTTAAAGAATTTATCGCATGAGGCAGAGGCAAGAAAAGAATAAAGAAACAATTCACTCATTTAATATTTTCTCAAGGATTCTACCTTCATAGATAAAGAACAGAGGCAACTATGGATTACCAAGCAAATATTTTATGTTCTTTATCTTCTCGGCAAGAATCATTTCCAAAATGGACAAGAATTTTCACCAAAAATGAAGTAATAATTTCGCATGAATAGAGGCAATACTTATAACTTCCATTCAAGGACGGATACTTCTTATATTTTGAGGATTGAGTACTTCTTATATTTCTTCAAGGATACTTCATAATTCGTATACTTCAAGAGTTGATACTTCTTATTTACTTCGCAAAGATCTGGAACTTCACAAAAGAATAGAGGCAAGTACGTAGTTTTCAAGTCCAATATTCTTTAGCTCGTTCCGTCATCAGCAAAGATCAAAGACTACTACAACAACAGATTTTTTCTTAAAGATTGCTTTTCAGGCAATATTCAAAAAAAAATAGGCAAGATGTAGGATCAGAATATCGCCACAGCAATACTCTTGTGAAATTTATAACGACATTACTGTGAGCTCTTCAACAACACACTGCAAATGTCGCAAATTAATGATGTAATAGATAACGACAACATAAAAAACGAGAAAGATGTGAAGATTTTGCGGTTGTGGAGAAATCTCACGAGAATAAAGCGGAGCTCGCGGGAATGAAGCGGAGCTCGCGAGAACAAGTCAGGAGCTCGAGAGAATATGGAGAAAGCTTGGGAGAGTGTGGAAAGGGATCCTAAAATAGGGGAAGTGTGAGCTGTCATCCATTATGTAAACACCTATATAAAAAGGATAGCAGGAGAGAGAAGAGGTGAGAGACAATTTTAGTAAGAGAGAGAGAGATATTTTGTAGAGAGATATTTTTGGAGAGAAAATGTATTTTTCTTTATCATCTTCTTCTCCAAAACTAGATCTAGAACTCAATTAATGGAGGTTATCAATGTAAAACAAATGTAAGTTTAAACAATCATAGTGAAGAATCATGGATGAAGATCAAACTGATCGAACCATGTAAAAATTTGTGTGTCTATTTACAATTTTTAGTATTTTAATCATCATTTTAATATCAAATGAGTTTAGATCAAGAAATTATTATCAAGATATTACAAGGGGTGTGTTGTGGGAATTCCTGCAACTACAAAGGAACTGACAGTTCATTCTTGACCTCATTGCACAGTCTGGCCTGCTTTAAGTGTCACTCTCCTGTGAATTGACCTTTTTGCGCTTTATGCTCCAAATGGACATTTTCTCATTCTTTTGTTCGTAATAACTCCAAAATACCTATAAAACTCAAAAGCAAACATAAGATACATAATTTACAAGAAAACTCTCAAAGAAAACATAAATAATAGATAAATATCTTTGTGTTTATCACACCTATCATTGGTGCTGAACCAAGTCACGGTAAGATGTTGGAGAGATTGAGCTTAGGTAGCTCTGATGATGTTATTCTTGAAGTTGTCTTGCGGTATTCCAAAGGTATATTCTCTGTTGGAGTTGATCATCATCATCTTGATAGTTCCATTGAAGTAGCTTCACAGTTAGATGTGCTGACTGCGCAGTACCGTGCAGTAAAAGACTTGTTCTTCGACCCTGACTGTCTTCGTTCTAGCCAAATATTCGGTGAGATACACAGGGGTAGCATCCAAGAGATGGAAGATTTCATGGATACCTACGCCACTTTCCTTCCTCGTCCTACAGCCTTTTCAGTAAGTGATTCTTACCTGAGTATTTTTCTTCTTAATTTGACCCTTCGTCCGCTCTTATGCTCCTTTGATCATTTGCTTGCAGCTTTGTAAGCATATCGATGTTATTTATACCTTATTCAAGGTTTATAGGGCCAAGTGTACTCATTTGAGTGCCTTGTTGGAACGTGATCACCAAGAGTATGCACTTGCTTTTGCAAAGCATCCTTCGTCAAGTGACGCTGCTTCGGTTGCTAGGATAGCTTCACTGGAAGATGATTTTAGGAAGACGCAGAGGTCTCTAGAGGCTTGCTTGTTGGCTCTTAGGAGGGCTAACGATGCTACCAAGGTTGTTGAGGATGGTCGTAAGGATATTGATGCTGCTTTAGCCGTTGAGTCCTCCAAATCCATAGGTTTGTTTTCTTCTTCCCCTTAGATTTTTCTTTACGTTTGCTAGTTGCGTAGTCCTGAGACAACCTTCATCTGCCAGCCGGTGGCTCTAGTGAACTTAGATATCTCTAAGATCTAGTGGCCAAGTTAACTTCGGATATTTGGTATTGCCAAAAGAAGTCTGATAGGTTGATGAATGTAACTGTCCACAATGAGGCCCAACTTTCCCTTGAGTCTGCTTATAATGAGGATTTAGTGAAGCGGATGGATTTGCTTTGTAGTGAGCATGACGAAGCCCTTAGATGGAAGGATAGTCTCATTTTAAAGCAAAATGAGGATATTTCCTTAGTCGTGAAACATCTCTCAGCCCAAGATATTATTTAAAAGAAATATCATGTCGATTTCGAAGGTGCTTGTGCTTCCTTAGCTAAGGTTACTGCGGAGCGCAATGTCTTGGCTGCTGAGGTTCGTTCTCTTAAGAACAAACTTGTTGATGTGGGTTCCGAGTCTTCTTCCATATTTAATATGCATCCTTAGCAAAAAGGTTTTAAGAGTTAGAAAATGTGTACCAAGATTTGTCTTCCGAGAATGTGTCTCTCCTGATAGATATTGGTGATCTTCGGACGGAAAAGGATACCCTTGAGGAATATCTTGAGGCAGCTGAGGTGGATCTTGCTGAAGCCTAACATAGTCTTGAGGAATACCTTAGCCATGCTGGAGGTAGCCTAGGATGTTTATTTTTCCGTAGCATCCTTCGTGTATTTATCTGCTTTTCCTTGTTGCCGATACCCTTTGCATACGCAGGTCTCCAGGAGCAGTTGCTAGGTGAAAACGCCAAGATTAGTCATCTTGAGGGTCAGATATCTGCGTTGGAGATATCTCGCCAGTTTGATGCTGCGGCTAAGCTTAAAGCTGAGTCACTTCAACAAGCTAATGATCATCTTAGTGCTCAGGTTGTGGAGCTTCGTCGGAAGTCGGCTTCGGACTCGGAGGTTCAAGCTTCTCGGATAGAGGAGTAATACAAGCGTTCCGCTATCGATTACATCAACAATGCTTTTGCTGAGGCTGATCTCCAAGCTGAAGGAGTTGTCTTTCCCCGTCTTCCTTACCCTTGATAATGCTGCTTCTGCTTTATTTTCAATTTGAACTTCTTTGTTGTATTTTTTTCCCAGCTGAGGGGTCTTTGATGTTTCTGAAATACCCTTTGTTACATTCTGAACCTTCGTCATCTGCAACTATTAAGACATATTAGTTGTGTTTTGGTAACACTTGTTATGGTACCTTCATTTGTTATATGAAAGTATGTAGACATATCGTGTCTAGTTATTCGCACATTCCTGCTGTAACAAGGTGCTAAGGTTTTGTTTAACCTTGGGCGGAACATTCAACGTCCTACCAGGATATCCTTTGGCTAGAAGGTACTGTTGATAGGTAATTGATCAAGGGTACCTAGAGTCAGTGTTGTTTAATATGAAGTTAAGAAGAACACAAAAGAAAAGATAATATAACGCAAATAAAATAATACGATTGATTCTTCTAACTTCTTCTTCTTTATTGCTTGGAAGAAAAATACTCGTTTACAAACCTTCAATGAATTCTTCTCTCAAATATTTTCTCTATCTTTCTAGCCTACAAGTCTCCTCCTTTTATAGGAGTGTAAAATTATTGCAAAAGAAATAAAACTATGAGTTTTTAGAACTCATCTAAACTAGGAATCATATCTAAGTTAGGAAACCTCAAACTTCTAGGCTAAGTTATCAAACTTACACCTCTTCTAGTATCTTCTAGATACTCTCTAGCCACAATATGGCTCAAGTAAACCTAAGCTAATGATTAGCCTTATCTGGCAACCTTTAGTTGTCCCTCTTCTCCTGTTATTTGCTTGTTTAAGTTCATGTGCATATGTTCTTCACACAACTTTATACTACGTGAAGATAATCTTCACGTCACTCTTCTAGTCTTAATACGGCTCAACTTATGCTACGATACTCCTGTATCATGGCTCCCCCCATTTTAGGAAGTTGGAACTCTTATGTAAGCTTTGAATTGAAGGTGGGAAAACTCAGTCTCCGTATGTTCCTTATTGAACCACCTTCCTTTACTTAGGTTAAAAACCCATTAACCCTATATATTTCCCAGATTAAAACTTAATTTCTAGCTCAGTTGTCTCGAGCTCATTCTCTAGTACCCTTGCGTGAATGAGCTCATTCTCGAGCTCATTCACGGTCATAAACAAAATCCAAACCTTCACTTCTAGTACTGAGCTTAGTTGCAACATTTACTAAGCATTAACTCCTTCTTCCCATATTTAAAATATGAACATACTAATCTCTGGTCACCATCTTCTGTTTTGAAACTGGAGACCACCATATTTCTTTTCGTCTTTCCGATCAAAAACAAAACTATTTACATCATTAAAGAACACCATAGTTCCTTGTAACAATTTTTTATGCCTTAGATTATTGTTTGAGGTACTCATGTACTGCTCACTCTTGTTGACTATTTCTTTTAAAACAGACAACTGACCTATATTGCCAACTCCACTAGCCATTGGTTCTTTCATAATTACGCATGAAATAGCATCTTCTAACAAGTTCCTTGGTGCGACAATCAAATTCTTAACCAAAAGATGACCAGAATCTCCAAGACGATAAAAACTACGCATAACCACCATATATAACATACGAAGTTAGCGCTGACATTGTCTAAACTTTGCTGCTATCGAAAGTTATCAATATTTAATGTTTGTAAAAATGGATATGGATTAGACTGCATTTGACCATTGCTGACATTAACACAACATACTGCACCATCATTGTCAACCAAATCTTGTCTGATAAAGTACAATGGAACGCCAACATCTAAGGAAATATGATACATAATCTCTCCCTCCTTGACCAAGTCTTGACCGATTATCGACAATCAAGTCTCTAAATCCAAGTTGTGAACATTGGATTCACACTCTTCAAAGAGTCCAGCTTGTATAGTACGGCTGCAACTTTGTGAAACTTCCAGTCCTATTAATTTCTTTAACAGTTCTACGAACGTGGTCAGGAGACTTTCAGGTTATCCAGTGTCGATGTATAACCCATCCTTTGCAGCACCACCATGTTCATGTCTGGAATCAACTAACCTACAGAAAATGACGACAATATTTCCGTTTCCCTTTCCCAGACGCTTACTACAATGCAGTTCCAAACAAATACTATAATTTTGCACAATTTGGCTTTTCGGAAGAATTCTTAGGTATTGAATTGTAACTTGGATAACCCATTCCTTATAAGTGGTGTCCCCATATAGGATTGAAATTTTTCGCTTCCTTGGACAATGACACTTAGTACAATAACTAAGTTCTGATTCAGTTCTAAAAACATCACATAACTTATTTAATTGTCTTGTTATCAAACCCTAGGAATCCAACATCTCATGACAGTTCTCATTGTTAACACATTCAACCGTACATGCCACGTCGATTGTATGTGTCGAACTAGCTTTTCTTGGCATAATCTGAAAAGTAGGTACACAAAGCCGTATACAGTTTTTCTTGCAGACATAGCATTCCGTTAGAGTGTTTTGGTACCACACAACCAAAAATCCAATAAAAACTTACAGCATCATGACAACAACAGAAGCATAAACAATTCTAGAGAAGCCAACAGGAAATGCCAAACCTCTACAAGCCAAATTTATTATTGCTAAACAACCTCCATCTGATGTACCATCTTCCTCACCTGTTGTTGCGGGCCATGGCATGATAGTCTCCTTTAAGTAAGTACCAACGTCATGGTAGATTATGAACTGTTCTATCAAATCATATGCCACAGTATTCCTCATGGAATTTAAGAAAATTCTTCCTCGAAGTCGACTTGTATAATATTCGGCACAAGTTTCCTTGTGACAAAAATTTCACTTGTACCAGTCTGAATTCGAACTAATACTTTCTGTCATATATGAAACTTGAGTTCCATGACTGCATTTTTCGTAAAATATTGATGGAATACTTAAACAATAGTTTGTTAAATCCCCCATAAACGTATTTATCCAGGTGTTAAGTAAAATTCTCCCATGAATCTTACTTTTGTAATTTTCTCTACCAACTTCCTTGTGATAGTCTGATATTAAATTAGGCTTATCAACAGTACATAAAAGTTGTGATATATATCGATCTTGAGATTTCAAACTAAAATCATCTACCGGATGTGTATCTTGATTCTCATAAACATAATGAGTCGGGTTTACCGGAATACTTACTATGCTAGTCTCTTTGCTGATAAGAGTATCAGCAGTACCTGCTGTAAATAAAACTTCCTCTTTAGCTTCTGAAAAACTATTGCAAAGTTCTCTACAAATTTCTTCAATACCAAACTCTTCTTTATAAGAATTTAAGACTTCATTCTCTTCCCTGATAAGGGTATCAATAGCATCAGATGTAAGAACAACTCCGTCTTCAGCTTTTGGATATTTATCTGCATCTTCAACTTCAATTTCTTCTGGACCGCAGTCAAAGACTGGTGGTAAGTCCCAATCAATAATGACTTCTTCTCCACTCCCAAAGTCATCGTATTTCCGCTCTTTAACATAGTTCAGCTCTTCACAGACGAATTTATCATCTTTCTTTAATTCTTCTTTTTTTCTTCCTTTGTTCTTTCTTTTTTATGCCTAGGTTTCAGTTGGACAACACTTGCTTTCATCAATGCAGCTAAGGTATTTGTTAAATCTTGTATCTTAAGTTCAAGTTTAGCAAACTTGTCCCCATCTGTTAGTTTTCTCTCATCTTATTCACTTCCCATCTTGATTCTAATACTTCCTCTAGGTTTCTTTGTCTTCCCTTAATCGCATACAATGAATTCGTGTTGAGTTCATGCACCACAACTAACCCTAGAAGTCAGAACGTGGCTCTGATACCACTTGATACGTGATCGATCAAGGGTACCTAGAGTCAGTGCTGTTTAATAGGAAGTTAAGAAGAACACAAAATAAAAGATAATAGAACACAAAGAAAATAATACGATTGATTCTTCTAACTTCTTCTTCTTTATTGCTTGAAAGAAAAATACTCATTTACAAACCTTCAATGGGTTCTTCTCTCAGAGATTTTTCTCTATCTTTCTAGCATACAAGTCTCCTCCTTTTATAGGAGTGTAAACTTGTTGCAAAAAAAAATAAAACTATGATTTTTTAAAACTCATCTAAACTAGGAATCCTATCTAAGTTAGGAAACCTCAAACTTCTAGGCTAAGTTATCAAACTTACACCTCTTCTACTATCTTCTAGATACTCTCTAGCCACAATATGGCTCAAGTAAACCTAAGCTAATGATTAGCCTTATCTGGAAACATTTAGTTGTCCCTCTGCTCCTGTTATTTGCTTGTTTAAGTTCATGTGCATATGTTCTTCACACAACTTTCTACTACGTGAAGATAATCTTCATGTCATTCTTCTAGTCTTAATACGGCTCAACTTTTGCTACGATACTCTTGTATCAACCGTGGTGGCGAGGGTCCCTACGTGGGCAATTTTTTTCCTGTAACCCACGTGTTCAGCGATCGCTGCTTTACTTTCGACAAGGTATCTCTCTTTATTGGATATATTGCTTACTTTCTGCCTTTTAGAGGGATACCTTCGTCCTTAGGATCCGAGATTAACATATGCGCAGTTATGCCGTGCCTTGCCTCATTTTCAATCATGACGGAGGGTGGGTGTAATTTCTAACCCAATTTGTATTTTAATCAACTTATACTTTTCTTAGCAAAAAGTATTTTTTCATTGATTAGTTAAGGTTATACTACCTCTGATCAGGGATAGAATATGGTGGGATGTATCCCCTTCCCTTCTTCTCCTGAGTGATAACCATTCATTTAGGGTTAGTACTTCTGATACATGTGTATCTTCCTCTTTCCGGGAACCAATAAACCTCAAGCTAAGTTGAGGGAAGAATCCTATATTAGGAAGGAATCCTTATTTGGATAAAATTCTTAGTTGGGAAAGGGTTTTGTTTTAGGCAATACTCTTAGTTAGGAAATATATTCCTAAGAGGTTTGGGAAACCAAACCAAAGTAAGGAAGTATGCCAAGATAAGGAAATACTTCATAGAAAAGTAATATACCTAGAAAGGGAATTATTCCTAGATAAGGAAATAAATTCCTATAAGTTTTGGGAAACCGATAAAGCTATAAATAGATATGTTTAGATCATAGCTAAGATAATCTAGGGAGTGTGGTTTTACCCCTAGAAAAGGAGGTTTAACACGCACACCTAGAGAGAAGTTTGTGAGGCAATTGATTATTGCAAAAGCAAGCTTAGCAAATAGTTTAAGGTTAATCCACTGTTTATAGAAGATTGTGAGCGTAACAAAGAGAGAATTGTAATAGTTTTCTTGTTCATAATCTAGAGAAGATATTTTCTTCGAGTTACTACTTGTGTCTCTGTTTTCTAAGTTTTTCGTCTATTATTATTCTGAATTCCGCCTTTATAGTAATAGTCACCAAGGTACAGAGATCAAAACGTATCAAGTTGGTATCATAGCAAGGTTCATTACCTTTAGGGAAGATTCCGGTGGTTTATGGTCTTCACTAGATCTCTCTACAAAAATCTTGGTGAGGTACTCGAGAAGCAAGATGACGTTTAAAAAACAAGGGAACCAAAATATGGGAAAGTCAGTTGATGATCCTAAGCATAGAGAACCACAAACTATATAAGAAAAGGTGGCTGAGCTACAAACAGACACATAGTCGGTTCAAGTTACCCTTAAGGAATCGACTGAAGGTATTCATTCTCATACACCCAAGCGGAAGGCGGAGAAAAAGACTACGTCTCCATCTAGTGTTTTTGAAGAAAAAGAAGAACCGCTCAAAGAAGATTGCATCATGGAACAGAGAGTGACTAAGACAAGAAGAATAGATATGGATGCTTTTCAAATTAGATGTCGAGGTCAAGTTTCCAGTAAGGAGAGATGGTTCAGTAGGTTGAAAGGAACTCTTAGGTTCCCTAACCTCAAAATTTAACTTTCACATGAGTTCAAGTACTTGAAGTGGGGCGCATGATACATGTGTATCTTCCTCTCTCTGGGAACCAATAAACCTCAAGCTAAGTTGAGGGAAGAATCCTATATTAGGAAGGAATCCTTATTTGGATAAAATTCTTAGTTGGGAAAGGGTTTTGTTTTAGGAAATACTCTTAGTTAGGAAATATATTCCTAAGGGGTTTGGGAAACCAAACCAAAGTAAGGAAGTATACCAAGATAAGAAAATACTTCCTAGAAAAGGAATATACCTAGAAAGGGAATTATTCCTAGATAAGGAAATAAATTCCTATAAGGTTTGGGAAACCGCTAAAGCTATAAATAGAGATGTTTAGATCATAGCTAAGATAATCTAGGGAGTGTGGTTTTACCCCTGGAAAAGGAGGTTTAACACGCACACCTAGAGATAAGTTTGTGAGGAATTGATTATTGCAAAAGCAAGCTTAGCAAACAGTTTAAGGTTAATCCACTGTTTAGAGAAGATTGTGAGCGTAACAAAGAGAGAATTGTAATAGTTTTCTTGTTCATAATCTAGAGAAGATATTTTCTTCGAATTACTACTTGTGTCTCTGTTTTCTAAGTTTCTCGTCTATTATTATTCTGAATTCCTCCTTTATAGTAATAGTCACCAAGGTACAAAGATCAATACGTATCAACTTCCTTAGGTACATTGCATTCCAAGGGTGCTGCAATACTTCTGCTTTGATGTTCCTCAGGTAGTATGACCCTTTCCCAGCGATGTCGTGTATGATATAGGGTCCGTCCCATGTGGGAGATAATTTTCCCCATTCCTTGTTCTTTTGATATGGCGATATTTGACGTAGGACGTATTCTTCAACCACAAAGTTTCTAGGAATTACCCGTTTGTTGTATTCACGAGCTAGCCTTCGCTGGTAGTTCACCATTCTTTGCAAATCTACTTCACGCATTTCTTCGAGGTCGTCCATCTTTTCCAGCATAAGATCCGTTGTCAGGTTTTTTCCCCATGCCTCCGTTTTCGTTGTTGGCAGCATTATCTCCGTTGGGATGACTGCTTCGGCTCCGTAAGTTAGCAAGAACGGAGTTTCTCCTGTGGCCACCCTTTTTGTGGTACAGTAGGCCCATAGGACGTTGTACAGCTGCTCGCACCATCTTTTCTTGTATGGTCCCAGCTTCTTTTTAAAGTTCATTGCTATCGTCTTGTTAGTGGCCTCCGCTTGTCCATTGCTCTTAGGGTATATCAGAGTAGACTTGTTTTTCTGAATGTTGAAGGCGTTGAACAACATGTCTATGTTCTTTCCTTCCAGCTGCTTGCCGTTGTCAGAGACTATAGCCGCCAGTATCCCGAACCTGCATATGATTTGCTCAAACAAGAATTTAAAGACATATTTGTCCCTAATTCTTTCCAAAGCCCTTGCTTCCACCCATTTGGTGAAATAGTCCATAGCTACTATTAAATATCTTCTTTTTGATTTCCCCTCTATCAAGGGTCCAACAATTTCAACCCCCCATTTGGCGAATGGCCATGGGCTGATGACCGAGTTAAGCTCCGTTGCTGGTTCTTCAATCTTCCTGGCAAAGCGTTGGCATCTTCCGCAACGCCTTGCTACGTTCTTTGCGTCTTCGTCCATGCTTAGCCAATAGTATCCTTGTGTTTTGGCTTTGATTGCAAGAGATCTTCGTCCGCTGTGATAGTTGGCTTCTCCGATGTGTATGTTATGTAAAATTATCTTACCTTCGGTTTGTGAGAGGCACCGCATCAAAGGTCCGAGGAATGACCTTGTATATAGTATCCCATCCCGTAGGCTGTACATTGCTGCATTTGACTCGATTTTTCGAGCTTCTTTGGTATCTGCAGGTAGGGTACCTTTGTCGAGGTACTGGTGGATTGGGATTCTCCAATCATCTTCTGGTTCACATTCGTTGCTTCCGTCTGACATAGATTGATCTTCATCAGACTTGAAGGCTTCATTATCCGGCTCTTCGGCTCTTTCATCTTCCTTTTCTTTCTCCGCTTCCCTCATGCCCCTGGTCTGGACGACTAAGACTTCTTCTGCCGGGGTCAGTCCTTCTATCGAAGGTTCATAGATTCTACCTATCTGGACGGAGGTGGTGTTTTTTTCCCTCAGCATTGATGATATGAATGTTAAGGCATCTGCATGTCTGTTGTCTTTCCGACAGACATGCCTGAATGTGACCTTGTTGATCTTTGATGCATGCTCTTGTGATAGATTTAGGTACGAGGATAGTATTGGATTTAGAGTTTGGTACTTGAGCTCTATTTTTCTAATGACCAATTGTGAGTCACTAGTCAAACGAACATATGATAGGCCCAGCTCCTATGCCAGGCGTAGGCCGTGTATGAGCGCCTCATACTCCGTGATGTTGTTGGTGTATTGTTTGAATTATAACCTGAATACATGGATGAGTATGTCTCCGGTGGGGGTTGTTATCACAATCCCTATGCCTGCTCCTTATCCGTTGGATGATCCATCTACGAAGATTTTCCGCCTTCGTGAATTTTGCGGTTCCAAGATGTCTTCTGGGTCCGGCTATTCTTCCTCCGTTCCTAGTATGTCATATATCTCCGTTTCGTCGTTCAGAGGTAGGTCTGCCAAGAAGTCTGCTAAGATTTGTGATTTCTCATCATTCTCGGTTTCAAAGATTATGTGAAACTGCTTGATCATGGAATTCCATTTTGCCACTCTTCCGATTTTCTCCGTGCTGTCGAGGATCTGATTTATCTAAGCCTTTGTAAAAACTTGAATGGTGTGCGCATCAAAATATATCCTTAGCTTTTGTGTTGCCACTACTAAGGCATATATGAGTTGTTCCACCTTGGTGTAATTACGCTCCGCTGAACTGAGTGTTTTGTTGACGTAGTACACGGGCTTTTCTCCATGCCCTTGGTCTCGTACCAATACTGCACTTACGACATAGATTGTTGCTGCTAGGTATAGGGTAAGTATCTCACCTGGATCTGGCTTCTGTAGGATGGGTACGAACGCCAAGTATTCTTTGATCTTGTGAAAGGCTTGTTCGCACTCCGTGGTCCATGTGGACCTGCTTCCTTTCCTTAGCGTGTCGAAGAATGCTTTCCACTTGTCCGATGATCTTGCGATGAATCTCCCCATAGAAGCTAAAATTCCATTTAGCTTTTGTACTCCTTTCAGGGTTTGCGGTGATATCATCTCCATTATGGCTCTGACCCTTTCAGGGTCCACTTCGATTCCACGCTGAGTTACTAGATATCCCAAGAATTTTCCTGAGGTGACTCCGAACGTGCATTTTTCTGGGTTGACCTTCATGTGGAAGCTTCTCATGACTTAGAATATCTCCCTTAGGTGTGAGAGATGGTCTTTTGCTTATTTGCTTTTGACGAGCATGTCATCCACGTAGACCTCCAGTATTTTTCCTATCCATGGTTTGAATATTTTGTCTACTAATTGTTGGTATGTTTCCCCCGCATTCTTTAGTCCAAAAGGCATCCTTATATAGAAATACAAGCCTCGTGGGGTAAAGAACGCAGTATTCTCATGGTCTTCTTCTGCAAGATCTATCTGTTTGTGGCCTGAGTATCCATCCATGAAGGATAGTCTTTGATGTCCTTCGGTTGCGTTGACCAGTTGGTCAATTTTTGGCAGCGGGTAGCTGTCCTTGGGGCACGCCTTGTTGAGATTGCTAAAGTTGATGCAAATGCGCACGCCTCCGTTCTTTTTAGGAACAATGACCATGTTGGATATCCATGTGGGATATTTGAATTCTCGTATGAATCCTGCTGTGAATAGCTTTTGCAACTCCTTTTCTACCCCTTCGTGGTAGATGTCCGCCATTTTTCGTGCGCGTTGCTTGAACGGTGGTATCTCTAGTTTTAGCCGAAGGTGGTGTGAGACCAAATTTGGGTCAATTCCTGGCATGTCCTCCATTGACCATGTAAAGACATCTGCGTATTATTCTAGTAATTATTGTAGCTGCACCTCCTTTTCCTCTTCAAGTAAAGTTCCAATGTTGAGTATCTTTGGCTCCGCCTTTGTCCCGATGTTGATCTTCTTTGTTGGTTCCACCGGTGAGCAGATTTGTTGCTGAGACCGTTCAGGAGTGCTTTTATGTAATTGTTATTTGGTGGAGGTATCTGCAGTTGTAATGGCGGAGATACCTACTTCCTGTGCGGAGGTGCCTTCGGGGACCAAGGAGGCTCTGTCCTCTTCCTTTTTGTTACTTGCCTTGCGCCTATTTCTTTCATGATGCTGACCCACACTTCTTTATTCATTGAGTATGATTTCTGCTAGGTTGCATAGCCTTGTGTGTAGGGCTGAACATGGTTACCGGTTAACCGCGAAACCGAACCAAACCAAACCAATAAGGAGAAAACCGAACTGAACCATTTACTAATGGTTTGGTTTGGTTTCTAAATTTTAAAAACCGAGCTAATGGTTTCGGTTTTGGTTTGATGAAGAAACCGAACCATTAACCAATGGTTAACCGACTATTGAAAAAAAAAAAATTAAATTAAATTTTCATTAGAGATGTCATTGTATAGCCTACCACTAGTTAAATCTTTTTTGATCTCTAGATTTAGAGTAATCCTTAACTACTCTTGATATTCTTTCTATTTATTTTTTGTTTGTAATTTTTTGTAAACCAATACTATTTTTTTATGTAAATTTGTGTAATTTTTTTTTTGGTTTGACATAATTATTGGTTAACCAAAAACCACTGGGAAAAACCGAAACCGATTGGAACCATTGGTTTTTGGAACCAATGGTTAATGGATTGGTTTGGTTTCAATTTTTGGAAAACCGATAGTATTGGTTTGGTTTCGGTTTTGGCTTGAAACCGAACCAAACCGAACCATGTACACCCCTACTTGTGTGTTGCTGATCACCTTTGATTTCCATTTCTACCATAGGTGTAGGAAAGCGTAGGTACTGATGGTATGTCGAAGTCGTTCCTCGCAATTTGTGTACTCATAGCCTGCCCATGATGACATTGTAGGGGGAAGGTGCTTCCACCACGCAAAAGCAAGTGTTGGTTACTAAGGGTCATGCGTGTACCTATAAAATAATTTCTCCTTTTGGTCTAGAGACTTCTCCATTAAAGCCGTATATTGTGCAAGTGGAAGAATCCATTTGCTCCGCTGTCAAACCCATGCGTAGGTAGGGTTCGTAAAATAGGACATTTAACGAACTTCCCTTATCTACGAGGACCTTCGTAACATTCCATATGTGTATTGGAAGTGTGATCACTAGTGTATCATTGTGCATCTCCACCTCCTGGTTGACGTCCTTTGTTGAGAATGTTAATGGCGTGGCCATACAATCTTCCCAAGTGCTGGTAGGTGGTCCACTTCGCTTGATCACCTCATGGGATTCAATCTTCTTCCTGTTTCGAGCTAACTCGAGTATATCTTCTAGCATTTCTTATTGACTTCCGCTGGAGAAGTTGATCATGTTGATGTGTTTGCCGTCTTGAGGTAGCTCCACCCTTTTCTTCGGGGCCTCCTCTGTTTCTGTCGGCTGTAGTTGCACGTATTCCAAGAACTTACCTTCGTTGATGAATCTTTGGATCACGCTGCGCAGGTGATAACAAGTATATGTGGTATGTCCGTAGAACTGGTGGTACGCACAGTACTCCTTAGCCTCCTTCGTTTTATCTGGTTGCTTTCCCTTAGTTCCAGGGTATGGGAAGCCTGGATTTGCTCCCTCCTTGCTTAGGATCTGAGAGAAAGTTGCATTCAACTTCGTGTAGACTTTGTTAACAATTTCTTCTCTTCTCTTGCCTCTTTTTTCATCTTCGTATTTGGAACGTTTGTCTTGATAGATAGCTCTGCCCCCAGCTTAATTTTGTCTCTTAGGTATCTCCGGAATTGGTTCTAGAGAGTTGGTTCGTTGTGGAGCTGCTGCTTCCTTTGATTATGCCCTGGGTTTATCCTTATGGATCTCCTCGAGCCTGATGTAGCGATCTTGAACGACCCCGAGCTCTCCTTCCGAATAGAGGGCTCTGTTGTGAAGTTCCACGAAGATGGCTGAGGTTCTATCAAGTCCGTACTTATAGCAGTTAATGCTAATTTCTGGATTCACTTTCCCGATTGCTTGGCATGTTTTTTTCCATCTGTCTGTGTACTGCATGAGTGTTTCCCGGGGTCCGATAGCTAAAGAAAATAGCCTATATAACCCTGCCTTTGTTGCTTTGTTGTACATGTATGTCTCCAAAAAGACCGTAGACAATTGCTCAAAGGATTCAATTGAGTTTGCTGGTAGATTTTCATACCAAGTAAGTGCTGATCCTGTTAGGCTGGCCGGAAAGTACCTACAAAGTACTACCTCATCTCTTTCCCAACGGGAAATGACGCGAGTGTCATACCGTAGGTGGGCTGCAGGAGCTGAGGTACTATTGTATGCTTGTAATGTAGGTACCGGGCATTTCAGAGGAATAGGTTCCCACAAAATGCGAAAAGATAATGGAGACACGGTTGCCTCCTGTAGTGCTTATTCTAGCCTTGCGCCTGCGTGACCAGTTTTTAGGCCTCGTATCTCCCTTTTCATTTTCTCCATTTGCTCCATCACCATGTTCAAGTTGTGAGCATCTTTGGACAACGTCTTGTCATAGTATCTTTGAGAGGGTTTGTATGTTGAGTCTACCTCATTCGGGTCGTGGCGCGGTTTTCCAGCTCCGTTAGGTTGATTAGTCGTTGCTGTGTTGGGATTCAGCCTCCGTATTTCGGAGATAGATCCATTGGGGAGGGCGAGCTTGGGAGCCTTCGATCTGTGTGTCCAACATACCTTTGAGATTTTGGTTCTGCTGGGCCATCTTCTATAATGCATCTTCATTTTCCTTGTTCCGAAGGATCAAGGCTGCTACTTGGACGCCATTTGATCTTCGTTGTGGGCTCCACCTCCTTGTGGAGTGCTGTCGGCTGGATCTTCAGAGTTTTCTACCACTTCGTCTATGATTGGTGCATCTGGATCCATCTGGATTGGTTTTAGGTTTCCCAACCCTCATCCCGTAGGAACTAAGGTCCCAGGTAACCCTGCGTTGGGCACAGGTGGCTTCGTAGTAGATGGATGCTCCGGTAACGGCATTGCGTAGATAGGTTGAGGTCCTAATGTTTTCCCCATCCCCTCAGTAGGAATAGGTGTCTTTGTAGTAACAGTTCTTCTTGCTATCTCACTTTGTCCGTCCTCTGCTTCATTCTTTTGGTTTTCTTGAGACGGATTTTTGGATCTCCCTCTTGTGAGTGATGGTCATGAGCTTGTTGGTACATCATCTGGTTTCTGCATGCCTTCGGATTTTGATACCCTGTGGCCACAGAGAAAGTGAAGAAATCTGCTACTTGGGTACCTTCGACAAAAGTAGCAATAAATGCTATGACATAGAAGGTGGCTAAGCATATTTTTCAGAAAAAGTACTGAAGTAACGTCTTTGATAGACAAGTATTAAATGCTTATCACACCCTTGGATAAAACAACCTTAAAAACGTTGAAAACCGGGAAAAAAAAGGGTTGTCAAATCTCGGAGAAAACGAGGTTATTAAATGCTTTAGAAGATCTTTCTTCCTTAAAATCTTACTGAGATTCCTTTGTCAGTCGAAGGTTCTCATATCTAGAATATGCTTTGATAAAAAAGGGTTGTTTTAGTATAAAACGAAGATTTTGGCGTTTTGTGGATACACTTTTGTGAAAAACTTTGCAGATCTGTAAAGCAATGTGTTTCTAGAGGTTATAAACTCAAAAACATACATAAATAACGAATGAACGAATCACTTAGAGAGTGAGAATCACCGCTAAAAGACAGATCCTCTTTTTCCGAAGATTAAAAATAAAATTGCGTCTAAACTCACGGTCGTGAGAAAGAACACGGTGGGCGCCAAACTGTGACTACTTATTTTCCCATAGTCTACGTAAATGTAAACAACTCAAAGGACCAGATGCTAAGTAGTATCAATACCTCTGTTGAACTGATAATGCTAAGTAATAAAAGACGTGTGAGGTCTCAATAATAACAAAGAACATAAAGTTAATGTAAAAGCATCTAAGTTATCATGAGACACAAGAGATAACGTGGTTTGACATTCATCTATGTCCACGGGGAAATGAGTGATTGTTTTGTATTAAGTTTTGGTGGTTACAAAGATCTTAAATGCTTCCCAAAGTAATAGAGAGAACTCAAGTTGTAAACATTAAAGAGGTATAAGCTTAAAACTAGATCTTCTTCTCCTTCTAGGTATTGAATTCCTCCTCTAGTTTGTTGGTGAGGCTTGGTATTTATACCCCCTTCTGCTCCTGGTATATCTTTGCTACCTCTGGGTCCATCATCTACTGATATACCTTTGGTGTCAGTGGTACCATCGTTTTTCGCATACCTTCTCCAGTAAAATCATGCCATCTCATCTATCCCACGTTCCTTCGGGAACTACCCAACCTCAGTATAGGTTGTACCTTCGTTCACCGCATGTGTTAGCCAATCAGGTCTTGCCACGCCTCCTCTCTTCACATGCCTTGACTCATGCGTGTAGATAAGAGTTTTGTGCATTTAATGCTGATTAGATGCGTCATCTAACTATGTCCCCTCGCCAGCTGCACCTTGTAGACTAGACTTGTACTATTACCATCCACACCATCGATATCTTCTTTCTCGAGGAGAGATAAAGTAGATATGCGGAGGTATCCTTTGTTACATAAATTCCTTTATCCAGCAAAGGCTATACAGTTCAGTTATTATGCAGCCACTAAGATCGTGACATGTGCTCCTTAGAATATTGGTATTCACATCCTCAAATGATTATATAGTCTAAACTATCATTTCAATCACATTGTTATCCAGGCCGAAATATTATCTGACCATTCTTCAGCTGAAACACCAACAGTACCATGTTTAGCCAGCGAGTAAACAACATTATTTGCATCTTTATGCATAATTATATTTCTTGTTGTCCACTTGATTGCATCTAATCCACCGTTCGAAGCAGTGATAGCATTTTGACAGTTCATCCTCCAAATGCAATGCTTGTCCTCCTTTACTTCTTGCCCAAAGTGCTGTTTCCAATAATGCCTTAGCTTCAGCCTGTTCAAGATCTATTGCTTTGGTCCTACAACATCTAACTCCATCTGTACTACCTGTAAAATTTATTAACATTAGACTCACACCAACATCATTTGTTTCTTCTTTATATGCTGCATCAAAATTCAGTTCAAATACGGTCAGAACCAAATAAAATATTCATGGCAAATTTCTCGCTGACTATTTTCTTAAAGAGTTTATAAGACATAAATGCATTATGATTGCTTGATGTATTTACAGGTTTGGTAGGATTGGAATGTACAAGGCATACATGTTTGGTAGTCCAACTATTTTGATCACAACACCAGAAACATGTAGGCAAGTTTTGATGGATGAAGAATGTTTTAAGCCTGGTTGGCCTAAAGCATATAATGAATTGATGGGAAGGAAATCATTTATAGCGATACCTTATGAAGAGCACAAGCGTTTACGTCGGATTACCACTGCTCCTGTCAATGGTCATGAAGCACTATCTGTATACCTTACTTATATTGAAGAAACTGTTGTATCAACTTTAGATAAATGGTCCAATATGGGGGAAATAGAGTTCTTAACCCATTTTAGAAAGCTTACATTTAGGATTATTACTTATATTTTCCTTAGCTCAGAGGGTAATCCAGTCTTGGAAGCTCTAAAAAAGGAGTATACGCACCTGAACTATGGAGTAAGAGCTATGGCCATTAACTATCCAGGTTTTGCTTACTACAAAGCCTTGAAGGTAAATATTTGCAACATGTACATTATAGAAACTTACAGAACATTTCAATCAATTTTTCATTGTTATTGCTTGTATGCTTATGTTTGCAATTCCACGTTCTTGTCATGTGTAGTTAATTAGTAGACATACTTTTATCATTTTTTTTTAGGATAGAAAGAAGCTGGTTGTTATTCTTCAAACAGTTTTGGATGAAAGAAGGGAGAAGAGATCAATATTAGGAGAGTCTCCAAAAAAAGATATGATGGATAATTTAATAAATGTTGAAGATGATTAAAACTTAACATGACTTTATGTCAGAGGAAGTTATATAGTTGTTATTCACAGACCATTTTCTGTCAGAGCAATTTTCAAAGTGATTAAAACTTAACATGACTTTCGTCACTGGGTAAAGATGAACTTGGCTAAAGCGAAAGCTTTACCAACACATATTTCGAGAAATAGATAGGCGAGATATACTCGGCTCGAAGTACCAAATGTGTATAATCTAAGTCTATATAGCAAAACGACTTTTGTCTCAAGATAAGAGATAAGTATACTTTTGATTGATAGATAAGTTCAAGTCTCCACATACCTTTTAGTCGATGAAGATCCACCAGTTCCTTGAGTAGTCCTTCATCTTGTAAGATGATTGCCATGGAGTTATTGAGCTCAACTACACTTTATATCCTAGTGTGAGACCTTAGCTTTGGTAGACTAGAAGTCAAGACTTATAGTTTTGATCACTAACATTAACAAACATGCTTGAGATAGCAACGCATGTGAGTTCGACCGAGCAATGCTCTAACAGTATGAAAGTATAATTATCTAAGGTGACTACCAATTACTTGTTCGTACCTTAAAGCAGAAACAACGTCCTATGGAGAATTAAACGTATGATTAAGGATATTCAAGTGCTTCCTTGAGATTTTCCCTCGGTTACTTTCACACTTATTGAACTATAACGAGATGCCAATGGAATAACACATAATGTAACACGACATGCTTTTCCGGAGCACTTACATAGAGTGTTGGGAAAATATATTTAAAACATAAATTTACTTCCCAATCAAATTTTTTTTTAATAACAATTAATTTTTTTTTTAAATAATTTTTTTTATTATAATTGGTTTTGACTGTTTCATACATTGTTGTGCTAATTACACCAATAATTCCTCATTAAATGGTATTAAAATTCTTGACTACAAGATCAGGTTGGAAAAACAAAAGACTTTTTGTTGAGAGAATTTTAATTTATGTTTTGTATTTAAAAGGAAATATTTTGTGAAAGAAAGAAAAAATGTGAGCATCTTTTTGTTTTCTAGAGTGATTCTGAGCAAAAATGAAAATTAAGAAGTTTCATATCCTCTCACCTTGCAAGAGTGACTATGTAAGATATTCATCTCAGCTGTTTCCCTGGGGATGACACGACATTGAAGAACTGCACAATCTTGGGCAGAGCCGCGAAACGTCCTAAAGAGGGCGACTCGACCATAACATTTTTTTTATTTTTTTTTTGTGCAAGTGTAACTTAACAATTATTCCAACAATTTTAAGACGTTTTATTCTGCCACAAATATCAAGAAACGGTTGCTTAAACACTATAAGTATCATTGTTTAATTCGTATTATAAAATTATATAAACGGCTCAACTTTTCTTTAGCGATTTAGCATGATGCTTGGAATTAGGTTACTTGATACCTAAAGTAGATTTTATGTTTGATGTTGATGTACTAGGAGTAACATGGTTAATATTTTTCTTTATTAATATTTACCATAGAAAAATATTGTTGATGATAAAAAAATATTTTAAATATGCCAGTAATTTTAAAGTATTTTAGAAAACTGCAGAACATATCTGAAAAATTCTGACGGGCAGAAATTTAGTCCTGATTGAATTCGTACAACATGAAACTTGTAGATCATGAAGTTATCTTCAAAAAAATTATTTTGAAATTTTCTATTTGGATTTTTAGTTTGTGAGATGTGGGAATTTAAAAATCGTTGTGTATGTTTATCCAAAATAGGATATGTAATACTTGAGATTAGAGATTAGAGATGTAATAAATTACATTAAAAATCATGTATTGATTCTAATACTTCATATTATTTCTTTAGTATTGAAAATTAAGATTATTGTTATCAATCAAACAAGTGCACCACATATGTTTGATAATATGCTTAGTAGAAAGTTATAAATATATGATGTTATAACTATAGAACTTTTAGTTTTTATTTGACACTTAAGAGCAACTTGGAGCACTAACTTTTTAATTGATTTTGAAGTAATTATGTAAGTGCGTACCTTGCTTATTTTTGGTTTCTGGTGCTCACATGCAAACGATTGTGACACGTGATTATTCACTTACTTGAGCAAGTTTTAATTTTCCAATGAAATAAAAATTTCGAGAGATTGATTGATGTGTGGAGCAATGGTTTTGCTGATTTTTTGGTGTGTAAAGAGTGGATAATGGTTTACAACCAATTGAGCTTTCAAATCAAATGAGGCATGTTGGATAAACCATTTGTAATTACTGCAGTGATCAAATAATTGGATTCTAGATTGAAAATAAAGTGATTTTTCAATATTAGCATGAATTGCACGGAAACAATATATTGAGAATTATTGTCCATGAAAATAAATGTGTGACTCATATAAGTTTTAAACTTATGAGATAAAAATTGATTCCAAAACAAAACCGAAAGAATCGGAAACCTTGTCAAAACAAATGTGAATACCAACTTTCACCAAGATATTGACATAATCTTTCTTATGAAGTTATTTGTTATGCTTGCATTAAATCAAGTCTTATGACACGGTATTGCAAGGATATCAAATGTCGTTAACAATGCTTTCCAAGCTAAGTTAATGTGAATTGTGGATATGTTGAGAGGTTGATATATATTGGTGCTTTACACCATGTTTGTTTTGATAGATTATGGTTCAAAAGTTGAATCAAATCGTTTGAAATAAAGTGGTGTTGAGATATAGTCATATCTTTTGCTTCGGAACAATCTTGTAAAAGATGGTCATACTACTGAAATGATAAAGAATCTAGTTTCTTCCTATATTGTTATTAATAAGATTGAGATTAAAATTTGGTTGGATATTTGATCATCGCAATACTACAGGTTATATATGGATAAAATATTTGAATTTGATATTGCAATCTTACCATAACGTGACTTGAACTTTGAATGTTTCCACATGAATGAGTTAGTGATGAGTATGAGCATGCTATGTTTTTATGTAAACTTGGTGAATTTTTTAAATATCATGTACTTAATCTTACGCAACTTGCAATAATATGGAATGAAATAAAATGTTTGAGAATTTTATAACTACTTGCTTGATGCTTCTAGTAGCTTGTCTTGATATAAAATATGATCGTTTGAGTAATGGATTAGGCAATGTTATCTTCACAAAAATTATTTGAATTTTTATCCTCTATAGTGTGTAAGACGTTTTGGATTTATATCATTAGTTTCGTGAATCCTGATCTTGTTTTTTCTGTTATCGAGGTTTTCGTAATCTCTTTCAGGCAAGATAGATGGAAATCACAAAGCTTTATTCATCTATGACTTTGTGATTGTGGATGGGGAAAAACGATTTGCTGGTTTTTAAGGAATTAAGGAGACAACTGTGTGGAGGAGGTTCCTCGAACCAGGCAAAATGCTAATCCTCACACAGATGCACTGCTGCAAAGGGGGTGCTTATATTCAAGAGATCAATCTGTAGTACTCCGGCCTAAATCGAGACAACGACCGTTCTAGAGTAAATTCGGTCACAAGAGAGGATGGGTTGATCTGTATGAGGGAAGCTGAGAAATGTGTGGAATCTATGGTGATTCAAGGATTGTGGGTGTGTGAATTCTGAATATGATAAGTTCTGAATGATTGAAGTTGAACGATTGTGAATAAATTGCTCAATTGATGAGTTTGATGATCTCGTGTTGTCGAAGAGACGTGAGATTCTTACTCTGAGTATTCTATGTATTCGTTCTGTTTTCGATTCTCTCTGCCTTCAATCTTGATTTAGGAACTTATTTATATTGCTGTAATTGTAGACACCATGATCCCATGAAGTGTGACAGTTAATGGAATCAAGGAGTGGAGAGGTGGAAATCGTGTTCGAAACCGGTTGTCCAACGTGTAAAGACTCGGTCGACCTTCCACCCACTACCTCATGAATTCCTTCAACTGATTGCACGACTTGCTCACATTCCATCGTGTGTTTGAACACATGTGCCGTAGACCGCCAGACCAAAACCCTAAGTGATATCCCCCCCAAGTGACACGATTGATCGTCTCGTGGTTTGTTAGTCAATTGATGATTTCGTGGTTTGATGGGAAAATGAGTCCACGTGGTTGTTGAGTCGAACAAGATATTCTGGAACCACCCACGAAATGAATGTGTCATGAGACAGAGGTATAATTCTTATGATGAAGTGAGCAAGTATTGCTCATTCGATGGATTGTTGAATATTGGTGGATTGTTGAGCCGATATTCCTTAACTCGGGCAAATATTGATCATCTGAGCAAGTGTTGCTCTCGTGATGATTTGTTGAATATTCGACCATCTGAGCATGTGTTGCTCATGAACGATTGGCCGTGTGCCAAGAATATTAATTAAAATGCTGGTCGTTGAACCTAGCATAATTAATAAAATTCATGACTATGAGGTCACCGTAGAATTATTAATATTAATTCATGACCATGAGATCGTCGTAGAATTATTAATATTAATTCATGACCATGAGGTCGTCGTAGAATTATTAATATTAATTCATGACCATGAGGTCGTCGTAGAATTATTAAGGTTAGAGTCTGGAAGCATGGTCCTTGAACTCATAAACCCTAATTTGACCGATTGACGGTCAATTCATGGTCAGAAGTTTTAACCATGGGACGAATAAGGAGCAGCTACATGAGACCGTGGATCAACCATGTAGTGTCCATATGCTCACGTGAGCAAATATGATGAATTCACGAAGAGTTCATGATTTGTTGGTGAAAGAATGATTAAATGCTGGTTCAATCATTATTCAAAATGCTCGTCTGAGACTTAGGTGTGAAAACCTAATTAATTATGGGAGAGTGATGGACCGACCATAGAGTCATGGAGCCGGCTGATGCGTGTCGTATGCATCAAAAATAATTTCACTTCCTCACTCAACTAATATAAATATAGTATTCGATAAGAAAGAGTTCGTATCCACAGCGAGGCGATTGTTGTTATGCAATTTTCAGATTCTTATGTAACCAAATAACCCAAGTTGTGTTTTTGTTTTTATCAAAGTAATAATACTAAATAAAGCAAAGTAAATAGTTGGAATAATCAATAAGGAGAAGATATTGGTTAAGGGATAGTATCATTCACAAACATGTATTTTTCATCTATGATTAGAATTGGTATTTAATCTCTCAATTATCAAAAGCCCTAATATATCTTGATCGCAAGAGTATCTCGTTTATTTCCTGATTTTATCACAAACAACATTGAAAGATGCTAATGTGAAATCTTCTTAAAAAGCAACCTAAAGTGTAAAAGCACAATTAGATTTAACTCCCTAAGAGCAATAAGTTTTATGAAATAAGACTAATCGATGCAAACAAACGTGTAAAAGCACTAATTCGTTTTAACAAAGGTTATGATTCATATGTGATTAAAAAGATGTATCACTACAAGTATTAACCACAAGATGCTACTAAAAATCAGAGATAACAACTTTTACGTATTGAAAACCCTAATATAGCTTTAGAGATGAAAACAAATCCAATTGATTCCGGACTCAACCAAACTAGCATTCAAATCATATGATAATATAAACGATGAATCATAAACGATAAAATTGAGACAAAACTAATTCATAGAATCAAATAACATGCTTGAAGAAATCAACTTTTATCCCATAACCAATTATTGTATTTAGCTACTCATATTCATGGAGTTCATCATCATAATATTCAAAGAAAATAGATGAAACATAAAAGAAAGCAAACCCTAGAAGTAGTTCTCTGCAAAAGCTCCAAGAATAGAATAAAAACGTTGTCTCCTCAAGTTGTAGAAACACTCTCTTTTTATAGCCCCTTTGCTTTCCAAAAATAGGTCAAAGTCTTCAAAGTCCACCACTAAAAAGTCCACCAAGCCCATTAAATCCGTGTGTAAGAATAACCCAGTAAAAATCCCTGCCAAAAATAGCACGCTGGAAAACTGGGTTTCCGGCCGGAAGTTGGCCGGAATCCGGCACCGGAGCTCAAGTGGCAGGTCAAAGTACTCAACTCAGTCGAGTTAACTGAGTCAAAGAAGAGTTAGGTTCATTGAATCAAAACGAGGCAGTCACCGAGTCAGCTCATCAAATCTGAATCAGTGCTAACTCAGCAGAATGGCCTTAGCCTTTGCCATTGCACTTGGAAAAATCTGTGATGCGCCAAGATGGCGCTGCATTCCTGACAGCTGCACTACTCATTCCAACTGAGCTCAAAACAGTTCATTGAACCCTGGCAACAACTCTAGCTCTTTTCCCTAACAAAACTTAGCCAAAACTTCACAATGTCATAGCAGCACTCCTTTGATTCACCATTAGCAGTTACACCTGAACTTCCATGCCTTCAATCACTGCCCATTTCACACATTCAGCTCTGCCAAATCCCATTCAAGTAAAGCTGCAACACAATTCATTGTCACAGCCATTGCAGTTGAACTCCACCACTTACATCTCAAGCCACTCACCCAGTTGTTAACTGCAGCAACAAACACCCTTTGCTGAATGCACCAGAGCTGCACCTGTAATACCACTTAAACTGCACCAGTTAGCAGTAATACCACCAGTAATAACTCCAACTCCTCAGATTTGCTGTAACCTCCATAAGACTCCATTTGCAACATCACCAGAGCCACATACTACCTGCAATAGCTCCAATCACCAGTGCTTCTTCCTTGTAGATTGTATTGCAACCTCCCAAACTCTCAGCACGAACCACTTCTCAACATCTGTAGCATTCATTCATTCATCCACATTAACCCAGCATCACAGCTACCCCATTCCTTAATCTGTACTTTCATCATCTGTAGCTCACTTCTTGCCTCAGATCCTGCACCTACTGCCTTCATAACCTGCACTGCCACATGCCTCCATTATCGCAACACCTGACCTGTACAGCTACACACTTTCTCCTTTCATCACCAGAACCCTTCAAGAACATCCCATCAACTCCGTGCCAAATCGATTCCATTCTCGTCTCAGATTCGGATTAACCCAAATCCACCAACAGAACTCACTGTCTCTTGTTCACCTGCAATTTGAGTAGCAGCACAGTTCTCTGCAGCTATAGCTTCATGTTGCATTCTTGTCATCATCTGCACTGCAATATACAGCACACACACACCTTCATCTGACTGTAAAATCACCACCATTTTAATCACAGTAGAACCAACTAGCTAGAACACCTAATATCAGTTCTCACAACTCATACAAAACCCATTTGCTTAACCTGAAACCACCTGAGACTGCTATTCCAAAACTGCAGCTTTAACTTAAGCCAAAACTACCAGTTTTCAACCACAGCACCTAAACCCAATTTCAATCTCCATTGCAATTCAGTCCAGCAGCTCCACCCATTTTCTATAATTTCAGAATCAATTCAACACCCTTCACAGCAATATCATCTCCTCCATCTCAGGCATTTCTCAATCATAACCCAGCAGCCAATCTTCTCATCTGATGACTTCATGAATAACATCACAGATCCCCTTTTCTCCAAAGCCTCCAAACATTCATAGAACACCAGCTCCTGCTACCATTAACTCAACCACCGTTGTATTCAATCATTCCCACTGTAATTGCCTAAAATCAAAACCATCAATTCAATCCCATACAACACAGGAACCCAATTCTTGAACAACCCATACACCAACAGTTTCAATACCCATCAATTTAACAACATCATCTAAAATTTATATCCAAACCCTAACTCTAATTTGGGGAAAATCAATGATTACTTATCGAGTTTGAATAAAAGCATGAACCCATCTCTGTAATTGCTTTGCCTTCCCTCTCGATTTTAGTTTCTCTTTAGATCTCATTCTCATGTTCTCCTCTTTCATTTCAAATGGGTGGAACAGAATGAGAGGATGAGAGCATATCTCTCGGTTTTAGGGTAAACAATGATTGGGGTGGTTATATGCACTCCAGTCCATAGGCTAAGGGACGCCCCAATGGGTACCCCATAATAGGTGGCCACCCCTTAACATCAGCCGTCTTTAGTGTTCCTTTAGAAATGGTCGACCTTCAACCATGGCTCGATTCTCCGGATAGTGTTCGCCGCCTAGGAGATGACAGCTTTTCCCCTTTATGCTCCAATTGAACGCTTTCTCCTTCCGAGTTCCTCCGCTAACAGCAACCGTCCCTTATTCCTGAAATTCACCTATCCTCTTCAATGAGAGTCATCACTAAAGTTGTCGTGCTTTTCAGACAGAATTTGCATCACTAAAGCCGACATAGTTTTCAGACAGAGATGAAGAATAAAAGCAAATAATGAGACACAATCCGCCTCCAACGCTTTTGCCATGTTTCCTCCTCTTTTGATCCAAATGACTCCAAAGTACCTAAATACTCAAAAACAAAACATAAGATACATAATTTACAAGAAAACTAGCAAAGAAAGCATAAATACTAGATATAAAATTAGGTGTTTACAACACCTATCACCGGACATGGGTTGTCCCGTGACCGTCTGATGGTCACTTCATGAAAAATCCAAAGTGTTTGAAAGTTTTGGACCTAATACGAGCAATTGTACAAATTAGGTCAAAACTATGAAAATCGATGGGATTTGCTTCCGTGAGCCGAAGAGCTAATCTTGGTCGGTCAAGATAATGTGCTCGTGTCCCTAAGGTGTCCGCGTCTCAGCCTTGAGAATTTTGATATTTTCTGGTGCACGTTTGAGCGACCATTTGAGAAAATATGACAAAATCAGAGTTTTTGATAAAACCGTCAAAACTTCATCGGACGAAGGAAAATAATGAAAAGTGAGGGAATCATGAAGTGTGGACCGGTCAAAGTGATCACGTGACCAACTGTTAGTCGCTTGAGCAACCCCCAAACCCTAATTAACGTCCTTTACTAGAATTGATGTAGAATTCTCATACGGACACGAATTTTGATGGTCCGCCCCTTCATTCCATACGGAAAAGAATTTCCTATCTACCAACGAGGGAGGTTTTAGGTTTTGAGCTCGTTCGGGAGGTGAAAACACCCCGAAAGTAAAATTCAGGAAAGATTTAAGGGGTCGGTCCCACGATAAAACGAAGGAGTTTTGTTAAAATCAAGGAGTTTCCATGAGACGAAGGAAACACCATGAGACGATGGAAAATATTTATAAAATAAGGAATTGTGAGACTGGGACGCCGGTGGTCAAAGCACGGTCGGCCAGTTATGACCACGGTCCCATGGTGTCTCTTCCTTAGTGTTACATATTTTGATGATTTTATGAAGGATTCATGAATTTTGAGAAATTTGATAAATTTAGAGTGTTTTCATGAATTGAAGGAGTTTCCATGAGTTCATGGTCTTTGAAAAATATCAAAATAATAAAATTCGGCCGTGTGGGACCATGGAGGCATGACCGACCGGTCATGACTTAATCCCACGAATTTTAATAATTTTTTTAAAATAATTTTTGGGTATTTTTTGATGATTTGAAGGAATTTTGAGAAAAATACCATGAAATCAAGGAAAAATAAGATAATTAATAATGAAATAAATAAAACAGGGCGTGTGGGACCGGCTAGGGCATGACTGGCCGGCCAAGGCATGGTCCCACGAGTTTTCATAATTTATTTTATTTTATTATTATTTTTGATGATTTAAAATACCATGAAATCAAGGAGTTTTTTCATGAAATTAGAGAAAAATAATAATAATAAAATAATAAGGACCGTGAGGTGTGGGCCGGCTGGGACCAAGGCATGGCCGGTCGGCCAATGGTCACGCCCCACACACTCTCCTTAATTATTTTTTGACGGACTCATAGAAGTACCACGAATCCGAAGAATTTCCTCAAGATGGAGATTTGATCAAACGAGAGAATTTTATCAAATCATGAAAAATAATAAAAGTGTATTAAAAATATAGAATTAGCGTGGAACTGACCATGACACGATGATTTGATCGTGTGTCCGTGTCCCAGCGCCTTGGTCAAATATTTTTAATTATTTATTATTTTCTTCCCTATTTTGCATAGGTTCATCGTTTCGTCGTATTTTGAAATACTCGTTCGTGCGATGATTGTTAATGCATCATCGTTGAATACACTTGCACTGTTTGAAACATGGCTTACTCAAAGGTAGCTCTGATGCCCGGTCGTTAATTATTTATTACTAATTCATGAAATTCAATAGAGAATAATCCATGAAATGAGTAATAAAACGGATAGATGTTTACTGTTAATTCATAGGATCAGCTAAAGATTCGACTACGAACTCAGAACAATGAGTGATCATTTCCATTCTATGGGATCGACGTTGATTCGACCATGGAATAGGAGAAATGATATTTCCATTCCGAGGGATCGTCGTTGACTCGACCATAAAATTGGAGCAATGATATTGCCATTCCGTGGGATCGTCGTTGATTCGACCAAGGAATCGGAGCAATGATATTGCCATTCCGTGGGATCGTCGTTGATTTGACCATAGAATCGGAGCAATGATATTGCCATTCCGTGGGATCGTCGTTGATTCGACCACGGAATCGGAGCAATGATATTTCCATTCTGTGGGATCGTCGTTGATTCGACCACGAGATCGGAGCAATGATATTGCCATTCCGTGGGATCGTCGTTGATTCGACCACGGAATCGGAGCAATGATATTGCCATTTCGTGGGATCGTCGTTGATTCGACCACGGAATCGGAGCAATGATATTGCCATTCCGTGGGATCGTCGTTGATTCGACCACGGAATCGGAGCAATGATATTGCCATTCCGTGGGATCGTCATTGATTCGACCACGGAATCGGAGCAATGATATTGACATTATGTGGGATCGTCGTTGATTCGACCATGGAATCGGAGTAATGATATTGCCATTCCGTGGGATCGTCGTTGATTCGACCACGGAATCGGAGCAATCTTATTGCCATTCCATGGGATCGTCATTGATTCGACCATGAAATCGGAGCAATGAAGGGATAACTAACCTCATGGGTCTATGCCTAGCAGAATAAACTGAATACGATAGGAGCATTAATTATCCTGACATGACTTGCCGTTAAGCCATATACTTTATATAGTCAGGTTAAACTCGTTATTTGTTCCTGAAGACGATATTGCCCCGTAGAGCCGTCCATCCCGTGATACTATATAGAAATGACTGAAAGTATTCAATATTCATGAGATTATTCCGTTGTCTAGACGTTGACTGCACATCTACATGTAATCTGAGAGAAAGCACTCTCCGTTGAGAATTCGATGAGAGACCCGTGTCTCAATACTCACATGCGATTGCTGAACCAGCGGTCCGTACAATCATGAGTTTATGATTTTAGCCTTTGATGAAAATCCACCATCTACATTAAGTCCCCTGCTTACTGAGGAAAGATGTGTTCCTCGGTCAGCATTAAATGGTGATTTTCAGGCCAAAAATTATACTAGTAATTGAACTTAGTCGTAAGTTGAAACATTACCGTATTTCGAGAGTATGAGCGAGCCACAACTTGATGAAGGCTTCATTGTCATGGTTAGGGAGATATTTGGTGAGCATAAATTGGTGTTGAACCGATGATTTGGACGACGATCCCATGGTCGGTTAGGATTCGCGGGCCGGGCCCATGAAAAGAAATCCTTATTTTGGGAATAGACGCTTGTTTGTTCGTTAGTTTAAGGAACAAACAAAATAGACCTGAGTCTAATGATATAAAATTTTGTCTATGAGATTTCACAAAACCAAAATTTTATCTTTGTGAGATTTCACAAAATGGAATAAAATCTCGTTCCAAAGGTGAATGCTCGTACGAGAGAAAAGTTTTTTTTTTGAAAAGACGTGCGTCTGTTAATAATTTTTTTTTTCCTATGAGCTTTCATGAAAAAAAAATTATTTTCGATATGTGAGCGTTCACAAAATTTTGAAAATATACTCTTGCTTCAAACACAGATGCTCGTGCGAGGGGAAAAAATATATAGATATATTTTTTAATTTACGTGAGCTTCCACGTTGAATATATGTATTTTTTAAAATCAATGTTTTTATTTTGAACAACTGTTTGAAAGTAGACAATTATACATGGTGAAATAATGTCTGTGAGTTTTCGTAATTCCATGGTGGATGTTCACAAAGTAGGAATGTTCATGATTTTATGAAAACTCTGAGCTTTTTGAACGTCTTTTGTAGGTTCGAAGAGACGAACGATTTTGGATTGTTAACTCTAGCATTACTATCACTACCGTTAGTGGAAGCGTAAAAAGGTAAGAGTTAAGAGTTACCATTTTGGTAGACGCTGATGTGAGCATCCTGATTATTTCTGTTGTGCTTTAATTCCACTGCTTTGATGAAATCTGCATCTACGGATGATATACTGAAGTAGGAATGTTGTATGGACGTCACAACAACTTTGCAAGAATGACCGGTTCCCATAACGATGCTTCCAAAGATGATATTTCCATAGATGATATCTCTACAGATGCAGCTTCAAGAAATGGTGCTTCTGGGACCTCTTAGTGATGGTGAGAGATCCTTCATACTGAGTTGTACTTCTGCTTATTTCACTAGATTTACCACAGGATAATCGTATAGTGGAATCCTGGATAGATATGGACTCTACAGAAATGAAAGAAAGTCTACGGGAGCGGAGAACCCAAAAGTAAGGACTACATGATGTTAGCAAATGACGTGTAGTCCCCAACTGTTTCTTTGGTGAGTTGTTAGCGCTCCTCGTGTCATAACTCTGCCCGTGCAATTAGGATCATGAGACCAAGGTTTGTTATTTCTTTTCGAGCTTTTTATCCATCGATTGAAGGTCTTCAACTTATTTCCGGACAAGCAATTCATGAATCCAGCACTGATGAAAAAGTCGATGTAAGTATCCTTTTTCGTGCAGGTGATCTCGGCATCTCCTTGAATGAAGTAATAATAATTGTTGTTGATGAATCTAGGAAGAAATCATTGTAGATAAGCATCATGCCGATGAAGCGTGCTCTTCTTTGGGATATGGGAATATGGAGAATTCCCGAAATCCCGAACCGAATGAAGATAGCGGCGTTGCCAATGGAGATTCCGGTATTTTCGAGCCTTCAAATGATTCAGAGACTCCCCCAGTAAGTATATCTCCTTTGAATCATTCTAATCCCATGTAATCTTCGCATTAGGTGCCGAACAACGAAGTTGGGAATCATGGATCCAATAATGATGATTTGGGCAATCCAGGAGCTGTTGGTGATAAGACTTTCATAGCTGCGCCTCAGGATGATGAAGTGCTAGTCGATGATGCCGTGGAGGTGGTGGAAATTCCAGTTGTGCCTCAGACGGTGAAACCCGAACCCGAAATAGCAGAAGTTATTTCCCCTGAAGTTGTCTCTGTGATCATTGACACTTCTCCAGTAACTGAGAACCAGATGATAGAGCATGAGTATCCTACTGTAGGGATTTCCTTTAATCCTTAATTTAGTGAGTTACTCCCATACCACCAGCTTGTTGGAGGTTTTAGTGTTCCCATCGGATATGTTGCTATATACAAGGAACTGTGGAAAATGTATGGACACATTGTTGTTACTCGGGATCCAGGGCATAGTTATTTCTTGACGAAACAAGTAGAGGCCATCTTGTGTGTTATAGATGATATTCGTATTATATCCATAAATATTATTTCCCAAGATGTACTCTTTGATTGGGAGTACAACTTAGAATGCTGAAGAACTTGGCTTCAATCTGAAGTGGCTCCGTAAAAGACTTGAAGTTATCAAGAAAGTAGAAAAGGGTGACGCTCCTTTCCCTACTAGTGATGCTGTGTTGAAGAGGATGAAGTAGCCGAGCTAACCAGGAAGCTGGAGGTACCTTGATGAAGGACTTAGCGAATATACCTGGTGGACATCGATCGACTGTAGAGGTTATGAATCTCGTCCATGAATTCTTGCATGTAGTATGTTCTGGAAGCTGTAGGAACCTCACACGACGTCGAAATTCGATGCTTGACCCCAACTTTTGAAGCTAAGAGACTGAGTTATTAAATGATAGAAGAATCACTCAATCTGGAGTTGTAGAAGTCCACCAACGAAGCATGCACATTTGCAATTTGTAATCCTATACAAATTTTTTAGGTTTCGTAGACCTGACAGTAAAGGCCATATCTCTCAGCTTGTATGTCCGATTAATGCGCCCTTTTGGTATGTTGTTGAAGAGACACAGACGAACATCTTTTGTTTAGGAAGTATTGTCCCATTCCTCACCCATTGGCACGTTTTTGCAAACCCATGACTTGAAGTGTGTTGTATCCCATCTGTAGAGGTGACGAGAACTTCTTATATAAGACTTTGTATTATTCCCACTAGTCGTGCCAGCTGTGGGAAGACTTCATGTGAGCATGTTATCAGGTATACACATCTTGATATGAATCATTGGCTCTTAGAGAAGTCTACTTCATGTGTAACACTTCAGAGAATGATTAGTTGATGAAGCCCTGAGGACGTTGCTCTTGAGACCGTTGTTGGTGTTGAGACCATGAATGATCACGCTCTAGAGATATTTGTCGATGTTGAGATCATGGATGGTATTCCATTAGAGATTATTGTTGATGCTGATACCACAGTTGAAGTTGCTCCAAAGACCGAAAAGGATAGAACCATGATTATAGACATAGTCTTTGATCCTTTTTCCAGTGAGCCTTTTATATTCACAAACTATTTGATGAGTTGAGCGTCCGTGAGATGAAGGTGTACTGAGAGTCCAATATTAATGCTCCTGGAAGCATTACTTTTCCACGAACTGGATTTGTCAGTGAGTCGTCATTGTTGCGGTAGAAAGCATCAACAATTTTCGTACTGGATGTGATTGGTGAAGAGAGAAAGTTCCTCAATCAAGCTGGAGCTTGTGATGTATAGAAATCCCGTTGATGAAGTTCCACAAAATCGCCTTAGGCTGCCCAGTGTACGTTGAAGGAGTTACTGACATCCATGTATGAATGATGTTGTATCTGCTTCAGAAGTCTTATCATTGGATAATGAAGACTTATCGATTTTGGTTTAGTAACACTTCAATCGTGGTGGTGTTGAATCAGCGTCGAGATATCTGTGTTAAAGACAGCTGGGATGCTATTGTCGCAGGTGTACTCTTTGATTGGTAGTACAATTTAAAGGTTACTTAGCTTCTTGAGTGTTGAAGCGTCACCTCTTTTGAGAATTTCTTAGGTTTGATCGTCTCGACCCCTATCTTCTGTTGATTAAGCATCCCTTTTCGTTGAGGTAGTATGTGCATACATCAGAGCTTTCTGATTTTATGAAAACTCCTACAAGGCTATGGAGAAACGCCAAAATTTTTCTTCGACATGCTTGGACATCATCTCAGTAATGAATATCCCATTGAGATGCTCGATTCAGAGAGGTTTCAGATTCATCCACTTAGTAAAATGCTAATACGGTGAAGCTACCATTCATAACATCTTGTAGAGTTGTTAGAAGAAGTCCACATGCTAGGATAACATGTGAGGAAATAAATGACATAAGAATGGAATGAGACTTGACTGATTGAGGAACCTCTTTATGAATGTCTATGCATCTTTCGCAGGTTATTGCTTCAACCTCGTCAAAGAATTCCTCAAAGTACTCTGATGATGGAATGTCCGTCAAATCTTATGGATCAGAACTTTCTTCGTTGAAGAGATGTGTAACCAAAGGCGCTTTGTAAGTATCCATCTTTTCAGCGTGGATCCACGCTCATCTTAAGGACATGTCATATCCTGGATCTTTCTGATTATGTGAAACTTGGTTTTTGTCCAGATTGAACTTATGTTCACTTTGAGAATGATGTAACCATAAGTATTTCTGAGCGCTCCTTCGAGGTCTTTGATTGAGATGGAGAATGAGTATCTTCTTGTCGATCGATGCATGTGGATCCGATGGTTCTCACTGGAAGGTTATTGATGGCGGTGTCAGCATCGATCAACGTTCTTCCAAATTCGTTTCTTCTGAGATTGACTGTGGTAATCAGTCCCCAGTCGTACATCTCTTGGTATGTGGTTGGAGGCTCAAAAAGTATTTTCGGGATGGGCTTCTTGACACGATGTGGTTCAGTACTGTGAACATGTATCTCCTTTGTGCCTTCGATAGATAACGCAATTCATGTTCGTCCTGAACTGCTTCTTTGATAGGTTTTCCAAAGAGTGTAAAGGTTTTGACTGGGAGAGGATTTTGTGTACTCCTTCAGTCCCCAGTTGAAGCTATTGTGGATGAACCTTCTCTTTGAAAATGTGCTTCAAAACTGCGCAGTTTCCTTGTGGGATGATTGACGAACCTGTGAAAGCGGCAGTAACGAGTACTTTCCATGTCTTCTTCAGTTGGTTCTTTCTGGACATACGGAAACTTGATTGCACCATCTTGGATCCAGACATCCAGGAGTTCGATCACCTCTTCAATGGAAAAGTAAAGTCATGCGCTTCTTGGTCAAGAACTCTTTTGCGTTGGTCAGAGGCTTGTGCATCTTGATTATTCTTGCTTTGTGCTTTTGAAGGAGCTGAGGTATGCTTGCACGGAAGTTTGGTTTCCCGTTTTCTCCCTTCTACAATAGTGTTTGTGGAAGGGTGGAGGTTGTACTGCTTGTTGATTGGACGCTTGCTTCCTCAAGTGTCTCGCGATTCTTCAGTATTTGTATATTTTGTTCTTTCCAACAGAGCAGGTGCAGTGGTTGCTGATCTCTTCGCGGCTTCATGGATCTCTGAGAAAGTATGGAACCGAATATTTTCCAGTAAAGCTCTATAAACCGGGAGCATGCCATTGATGCACAAATCTACCAGCTGCTGCTCCATGATATTTGGATCATGACAATCCAGGGCTTGGACTCTGAATCTTTTCACATAATCATCAGGATGTTCGCTGATCCTTTGAAGCATCTTTCCTATATCAGAGAGAGTGATTTTATCTAACACGAAGAATTATTTTCTGTAGAAAACATTAATCATCTCTCTCCAATCGATGATACTTCCGGTGCGATGTTGTTGTACCAGGTGTATGCTCTGCCTGTCAGAAACTTTGAAAATTCCTTCATAAGGACGACATGTTGTGCTCGTGTTCGCCCAATAATTCCAGAAATCGAGAAATATATTTTGAGTATTGCATGTTCCATCATTAAGAATGAATGTTGGAGTGGTATAACCTTTGGAAGAGGAATCCTATGCATGGAAGCAGGATATGAAGGTTGATGAAGATGGACAGATGATGCCTTGTATTTTCCTCGATCCTCAAAAAATGCTTCAGGTCTTCACGAGTGATAAAACTTGCGGGTCCCATTGCTGGAGAGTCATCTGCAGCTTTGCGGAATTATTCATCATGTACAACATGGATTGGAGAGATTTCAGGATCAGCAGTTGAAGATGTTTCTTTAGCTTTTCCTTTCTCATGTTGAGGCTGAGTTTGTTTAGACGTAAAATTGTTTGTGAGAGTTTTGAGGTGAGCACACAACTCTTTCTATGCTGCAGCTACGTCATTATGAACCTTCATGAGATCAACTATGGTAGGCTGATTTCCTTTGGTTTATTCAAGAGATCAACCGAAGAGTGGATTGTTGATGGCGCCAGCGCCGTCACTTGCAGGAGTGATCAATGGAGCATCAGTGCTTGGAGGAGTGGTGTTAGCGGTACCACTAGAGCTTGCGATATTAGGATCGGGTTTTTAACCCGGATTGGTAGACCTAAGACCGACCATCTTTGTGATAATTGAGATTTCAACCGAGAGAATGATCTCCCACTGTGGTCGCCAATCTGTGGATGGGAAAAAACGATCTGCTAGTTTTTAAGGAATTAAGGAGACGACTGTGCGGATGAGGTTCCTCGAACCAGGAAAAATGCTAATCCTCACACAAATACACCGCTGCAAAGGGGGTGCTTAGATTCGAGAGATCAATCTGTAGTACTCCGACCTAAATCGAGACAACGACCGTTCTAGAGTAAATTCGGTCACAAGAGA
Source organism: Papaver bracteatum (assembly GCA_023529315.1). Taxonomy (NCBI): domain Eukaryota; kingdom Viridiplantae; phylum Streptophyta; class Magnoliopsida; order Ranunculales; family Papaveraceae; genus Papaver; species Papaver bracteatum. The sequence continues at coordinate 729,024 of JAJJWX010004447.1, read as the reverse complement.
GGATGGGTTGATCTATAGGAGGGAAGCTGAGAAATGTGTGGAATCGAAGGTGATTCAAGGATTGTGGGTGTGTGAATTATGAATATGATAAGTTATGAATGATTGAAGTTGAACGATTGTGAAGAAATTGCTCAATTGATGAGTTTGATGATCTCGTGTTGTCGAAGAGACGTGAGATTCTTACTATGAGTATTCTATGTATTCATTATGTTTTCGATTCTCTCTGCCTTCAATCTTGATTTAGGAACTTATTTATATTGCTGGAATTATAGACACCATGATCCCATGAAGTGTGATAGTTAATGGAATCAAGGAGTGGAGAGGTGTAAATCGTGTTCGAAACCGGTTGTCCAACGTGTAAAGACTCGGTCGACCTTCCACCTACTACCTCGTGAATTCCTTCAACTGATTGCATGACTTTCTCACATTCCATCGTGTGTTTGAACACACGTGCCGTAGACCGCCAGACCAAAACCCTAAGTGATATCCCCCCAAGTGACACGATTGATCGTCTCGTGGTTTGTTAGTCAATTGATGATTTCGTGGTTTGATGGGACAATGAGTCCACGTGGTTGCTGAGTCGAACAAGATATTCTGGAACCACCCACGAATTGAATGTGTCATGAGACAGAGGTATAATTCTTATGATGAAGTGAGCTAGTATTGCTCATTCGATGGATTGTTGAATATTGGTGGATTGTTGAACCGATATTCCTTAACTTGGGCAAATATTGATCATCTGAGCAAGTGTTGCTCTCGTGATGATTTGTTGAATATTCGACCATCTGAGCATGTGTTGCTCATGAACGATTGGCCGTGTGCCAAGAATATTAATTAAAGTGCTGGTCGTTGAACCTAGCATAATTAATAAAATTCATGACTATGAGGTCACCGTAGAATTATTAATATTAATTCATGACCATGAGATCGTCGTAGAATTATTAATATTAATTCATGACCATGAGGTCGTCGTAGAATTATTAATATTAATTCATGACCATGAGGTCGTCGTAGAATTATTAATATTAATTCATGACCATGAGGTCATCGTAGAATTATTAAGGTTAGAGTATGGAAGCATGGTCCTTGAACTCATAAACCCTAATTTGACCGATTGATGGTCAATTCATGGTCAGAAGTTTTAACCATGGTATGAATGAGGAGCAGCTACATGAGATCGTGGATCAACCATGTAGTGTCCATATGCTCACGTGAGCAAATATGATGAATTCACGAAGAGTTCATGATTTGTTGGTGAAAGAATGATTAAATGCTGGTTCAATCATTATTCAAAATGCTCGTCTGAGACTTAGGTGTGAAAACCTAATTAATTATGGGAGAGTGATGGACCTACCATAGAGTCATGGAGCCGGCCATGGGTTGTCCCGCGACCGTCTGATGGTCACTTCATGAAAAATCCAAAGTGTTTGGAAGTTTTGGACCTAATACGAGCAATTGTACAAATTTAGTCAAAACTATGAAAATCGATGGGATTGGCTTCCGTGAGCCGAAGAGCTAATCTTGGTCGGTCAAGATAATGTGCTCGTGTCCCTAAGGTGTCCGCGTCTCAGCCTTGAGAATTTTGATATTTTCTGGTGCACGTTTGAGCGACCATTTGAGAAAATATGACAAAATCAGAGTTTTTCATAAAACCGTCAAAACTTCATCGGACGAAGGAAAATAATGAAAAGTGAGGGAATCATGAAGTGTGGACCGGTCACAGTGATCACGTGACCAATTGTTGGTCGCTTGAGCAACCCCCAAACCCTAATTAACGTCCTTTACTAGAATTGATGTAGAATTCTCATACGGACACGAATTTTGATGGTCCGCCCCTTCATTCCATACGGAAAAGAATTTCCTATCTACCAATGAGGGAGGTTTTAGGTTTTGAGCTCGTTCGAGAGGTGAAAACACCCCAAAAGTAAAATTCAGGAAAGATTTAAGGGGTCAGTCCCACGATAAAACGAAGGAGTTTTGTTAAAATCAAGGAGTTTCCATGAGACGAAGGAAACGCCATAAGACGATGGAAAATATTTATAAAATAAGGAATTGGGAGACTGGGATGCCGGTGGTCAAAGCACGGTCGGCCAGTTATGACCACGGACCCATGGTGTCTCTTCCTTAGTTTTACATATTTTGATAATTTTATGAAGGATTCATGAATTTTGAGAAATTTGATAAATTTAGAGTGTTTTCATGAATTGAAGGAGTTTCCATGAGTTCATGGTCTTTGAAAAATATCAAAATATTAAAATTCGGCCATGTGGGACCATGGAGGCGTGACCGACCGGTCATGACCTAATCCCACGAATTTTAATAATTTTTTTAAAATAATTATTGGGTATTTTATGATGATTTGAAGGAATTTTGAGAAAAATACCATGAAATCAAGGAAAAATAAGATAATTAATAATGAAATAAATAAAACAGGGCGTGTGGGACCGGCTAGGGCATGGCCGGCCGGCCAAGGCCCGGTCCCACGAGTTTTCATAATTTATTTTATTTTATTATTATTTTTGATGATTTAAAATACCATGAAATCAAGGAGTTTTTTCATGAAATTAGAGAAAAATAATAATAATAAAATAATAAGGACCGTGAGGTGTGGGACGGCTGGGACCAAGGCATGGCCGGTCGGCCAATGGTCACGCCCCACACACTCTCCTTAATTATTTTTTTACGGACTCATAGAAGTACCACGAATCCGAAGAATTTCCTCAAGACGGAGATTTGATCAAACGAGAGAATTTTATCAAATCATGAAAAATAATAAAAGTGTATTAAAAATATAGAATTAGCGTGGAACTGACCATGACATGATGAGTTGATCGTGTGTCCATGTCCCAGCGCCTTGGTCAAATATTTTTAATTATTTATTATTTTCTTCCCTATTTTGCATAGGTTCATCGTTTCGTCGTATTTTGAAATACTCGTTCGTGCGGTGATTGTTAATGCATCATCATTGAATACACTTGCACCGTTTGAAACATGACTTACTCAAAGGTACTCCGATGCCCGGTTGTTAATTATTTATTACTAATTCATGAAATTCAATAGAGAATAATCCATGAAATGAGTAATAAAACGGATAGATGTTTACTGTTAATTCATAGGATCAGCTAAAGATTCGACTACGAAATCAGAATAATGAGTGATCGTTGCCATTCCATGGGATCGACGTTGATTCGACCATGGAATAGGATAAATGATATTGCCATTCCGTGGGATCGTCGTTGACTCGACCACAAAATCGGAGCAATGATATTGCCATTACGTGGGATCGTCGTTGATTCGACCACGGAATCGGAGCAATGATATTTCCATTCCGTGGGATCGTCGTTGATTCGACCACGGAATCGGAGCAATGATATTTCCATTCCGTGGGATCGTCGTTGATTCGACCACGGAATCGGAGCAATGATATTTCCATTCTGTGGGATCGTCGTTGATTCGACCACGGAATCGGAGCAATGATATTTCCATTCCGTAGGATCGTCGTTGATTCGACCACGGAATCGGAGCTATCTTATTGCCATTCCACTGGATCGTTGTTGATTCGACCATGGAATCGAAGCAATGAAGGGATAACTAACCTCATGGGTCTATGCCTAGCAGAATAAACTGACTACGATATGAGCATTAATTATCCTGACATGACTTGCCGTTAAGCCATATCCTTTATATAGTCAGGTTAAACTCGTTGTTTGTTCCTGGAGACGATATTGCCCTGTAGAGCTGTCCATCCCGTGATACTATATAGAAATGACTGAAAGTATTCAGTATTCATGAGATTATGACGTTGTCTAGACGTTGACTGCACATCTACATGTACTCTGAGAGAAAGCACTCTCCGTTGAGAATTCGATGAGAGACCCGTGTCTCAATACTCACATGCGATTGCTGAACCAGCGGTCCGTACAATCATGAGTTTACGATTTTAGCCTTTGTTAATAATCCACCATCTACAGTGATTCCTCGAGATAGATACCTAAAACCTATTTTTAATTGATTAGTTCAAGATTGTCCTTGAGAGGTGGTTAAAGATCCTGGCGTCATTAGGGGAGACCCTTAAAGAATTAGGTGCCACCAATAAAACAAAATAGGGTCACCCAAACATAAAACGAAGCCACCCCATATCTGTGATTTTTTGAAATGGCTAATATGCCCTTCAATAATCGGTAGCCAACACAAGAATCGGTAGTTAACAAAAATAATCGGTAGATAATTTAATAATCAGTAGTTAGTGTATATATATGTAGTGTTTGGATTTGTTTTTTGAGTTATTTAGTTTTAAAGTTTAGAATGGGAGAAGAAGAAGAAAGAAGCGGTGGGAGAAAAATTTGAGAAATATCATGTTCAAGGTTCAATACTGATTAAATAGACGATTAAATGCATTCAACGCCATTAACGTCTCAGAATCCGTAGATAATAGAGTGCTTTATCAACCTATTATACCTTTCTGTTCAAAAAAAAAACACAATTGGTAGACTCGTGATATTTATTATCTACCGATTGAACAATCGGTAGTTTCATGATGTTCATTATTTATCGATTATGGTAGTAGCCCCAAATTCAATTTTTTTTTTAAACTAGTGGAATTTTGGATTTCTCTATTCTCACAATCGGTAGTTTAGTAATTGTTTATTATCTACCAATTGTACAATCGGTAGTTTCGTGATGTTCATCATCTACCGATTGTGGTAGTAGCCCCAAATTCAAAATTTCAAAAACTAGTGGAATTTCACTTTTCTCTATTCTCACAATCGGTAGTTTAGTAATTGTTTATTATCTACCGATTGTACAATCGGTAGTTTCGTGATGTTCATCATCTACCGATTGTTGTAGTAGCCCCAAATTCAAAAATTTCAAAAAATAGTGAAATTTTAGATTTCTCTATTTCCACAATCGGTAGATTTATGATGTTAAGTGCCTACCGATTGTACAATAGGAAGTTTCGTGATGTTCATTATCTAATGATTATGGTAGTTGCCCCATATTCAAAATTTTCAAAAACCAATGGAATTTTGAATTTATCTATTTTCACAATCGGTAGTTTCTTAATGTTTATAGCCTACCGATTGTGATAGTAACCCCAAATTTATTTATTTTTGAAACTAAACAAAGGAGGGAAGGACATAGTCATAATCGGTTGAAAAAAACAATACTAAACTACCGATTATTAAAGGGCATATAGGTAGTTTCTAACTATTAGGGCATCCCATAACCACACCTATGGGTTGGGAATAAAAAAGTCGCCCTTAATTCCTTCGGGGTCGCCCCTAATGACGCCGGGTTGAAGATCCAGTCTTCTCAGCTAATTGAGTTTAAGCGTTCCGGACTGTGAAGTTTGCTAGCTTTGTCTATTGCAAACAAATTTCCAAGCCTTGATATTTTATCTAAAGTAAAATCAATAAAGGCTTATCTGATAGAGGCGATTGGTATCAAAAGTATTCACTTAGGTGGAAGCAACTCATAGGCTATAAAGGACGTCAGCTAAGGGAATCAATTTCGTAAAGCCTTACGAGATTCAAAATACGTAAGGAGCGTCACTGATAGGTGTTGTAAAACACCTAATTTTATATCTAGTATTTATGCTTTCTTTGCTATTGTCTTTGTAAATTATATATCTTATGTGTGAGTTTGAGATATCAGGTGCGATGGAGTCTTTTGAAGCGAAAGGAGAAGAAATCACTCATTTAGAGCGAAAAAGGAGAAAAGGTTAGTTCACATGCGAGTTATACTTGGAGCGGGCTAGGTTGTGCAAGGTAGAGGCGAAGAAAGAGCTGCCTGTTTCCCGTAACTGAAAGTTGAGTCAGAGAACTGGGCTGTAGGATATCTGGGACCGACAAGCCTTGTTGAGATGGTTATCCCTTAACCACTACAGCTGGGTGCAAATAGATTTTCTAGCTATTACCTAACCCTGAGTTTTAGATAAAATGATTTCTCAATCATTATTCCCTAACTCAGAGGAGGAGCCATGGAGGCTGTTGTAAGAGGAACTATTACAGGGGAATCGAGTGAGGAGATTGAGTGAGGATTTAGCTCTGCTAGTGATTAGATGAACAACACAGAGAGATGGATATTCGAGAAGAATTCACTGTTGTTGTTGGTCTAGTGAAGAACATATTCCAATTTGGATAGATTTTTGGTTCTTGACTGAAGAATCAGATATATATAAGAAGAAGAGCAATTACGTGTTCTGGTGGTGTGTCTATTGATCTTGAGCGAAAATGGGAAAGATTTGTTGAGAAGCGAAGGTTTAAATTGATGAATGAATGAAGTTAGGGTTTCAAGTTAATTCTGTGATGAAGAATGAATATGGGAATGATTTTGGTTCGATTCATGAAAGGATTTTGATATTACTGCTGTGAAAATACTGGATGGGTTAGCTTTGAATTCGAGTATGGTGTTAGCATGAGGTTAAATTATTGGCTTGGAGATGCAGTTTGCTATGGAGTTGTTGGGGTTGTTCAATGGAGCTGAGAAATTGCAGTCAAGAAGATCAGCAGGTACTGGTGGTGATTCTGTAGAATACAGATCTTGGGTTTGTTTTAATTTGTAAAAACAGTGGTAAAATTGGTGGATGTCTGTGAAGATTGAGGTGGTTTCAGTGTTGTTGGTGATTTTGCAGTAATAGATTGCAGCTCATAGTGTCTTGTGGAAATGGGTTCTGCCAGAGATGATACATATGATGTAAATGGTGATGGAACTGAAGGCTAGGAACAGGTGACAATAGGATCTGTTGTGTCGAGTTTGCGAAGAAATGATGCTGATGTATATGTGTTATTGGATTTGAGCTTTAGGGGTTTGAAGGAACTGGTGGTTGCTATCAGTTTTGGAGATTTTAGAGTTACAGGCAAAGCAATGTTGCTCGAGAAGCTAACAGGGAGGAGGAATGACTAAATTATGGGACTGGTTTTGGTTGTATGTTGAGATAAAGTTCAGTCTTAAGAATTGTATTGATGCTATGGGTGTTGTGGCTGTTTTTCCAAGGTTTTGGCGAGTTATTCTATAAGGATTTGAAATGGGATTTGCAAGTGGACTGAGCAGGTGGAGTTGTGTTGGCTTACTGGTGGAGTTTTTGAATGGTAATTGCAGGTGAAATGCAGAAGGTGCAAATGGGTCTGGTAGTATGCTATATGAGCATTGAAGTCAAAAAGGAAGTAAGCAGCTGCCATAATTGCTGTTGTTTTACAATGTGTGCAGTGACTGTATGCGAAGGCTTTTGAGAGATTTTAGAAGAGCAAGAAGAAATCCATGAGGTAAGGTATTGCAGGGTTGTAACTGAAGTTCAAACTGCAAAAATAGAAGCAAGCAATGGAGAGCAGGTGATGGTGGTTTCGATGCTATATCTCTAGTGGAGTTCGGACAAAACAAGATGGTAATCTTGTGAAGTTGCAGCTGAAAGTATGCGGGTAATCGAATTGGCTTGGCTGAGAAAGAGACGCGAGAACTTATGATGGTTTGCTGTTGAACTGCGGAATGAGTTCAGTTGGGAGAGAGTTGAAAAAATAAAGAGCTAGTGCTGGGAAAGCTGAATCAATGATGAATCTGTGAGGAATTGGAAGAATATTGATGTGTGCTTCTGGTGAAATGGTTGCATCTGCAGATGGTTATTGTTTCTGGGAATCCAAGTTACAAGTGAATGGCAGTGAAGCTGCAGTTCAATGGGTATTTGTTGTGAATAATTCATGTAGCAGGTGGTGTTTGAGTCTGTGGAACTGGGAGTTACAGGTGCAGGTAGTGAATTACAATTCAAACTGGTCTGTGAAGCTGGTGATTCAGTATTGGTTATGGGTTGCAGTTCTGGTGAGAATGGGAGCCGAAATGGAGTGGGAACTGGAATTCTAAAGCTGAGAACTGAGATGATGCAGTTAAAATGGCTCTGTGTTGGTGTTGATTGTGTATGAGATGGTAGTTTTTGTTGGTTTTGGTGGTATATGAATTTGATAATGGAGCGGTTAAGCAGGTGCCATTGATATTCAAGAGTTCAGGGCTACAGAAGAAGCTGGTAATGATGGCTAGAGTTGCAGTTGGTTCTAACATCTGCCAAGATGATGGAGGTGCAGCTGTGTTGGTTCAATGAAGTTGTAATGCAATTGGTGGGTGTTTGAGCTGAGAAAAAGATATATAATGAGATGATAGAATTGGTGGCGAAGGCCGTGGAAGGAGTGAGCTATAGGGCCATACAACTATGTGTTGGCCGTGAAGCAGTGCAACCATCATGGCTGTATAGGCGCAGCATAGCTTAGGCCAGTGCAATGGCCTTGGCCATTACCAATTCATCTCATTCAGTTGAGTGAGTCATCTGACTCACCTGACTTGGTATGTTTGACCAGAGTTAACTCAACTCGACTTTCATTTGACTCGGTGACCGGGTGGACTTTGTCGGTCACCTGAGATTTGTTCCGGTGCCGGATTCTGATGCGTGTCGTAACCACAACAAATTAATTAATACTTTACTACCTAATTAACAAGTAATATAGGGTAGTCAGGATCGATCCCACGAGGAGCACGAGATTCTAGTTGTCGTATAATGTCACAAATGGGGGTATGTATTAGATAAGTAAAAGAAAATAAAATAAATAAACAAAACAATTAAAAATATGAGAGAAATCAATAAGAGAGATTAGATCAAGGAATCCTTCTTTGCTGCAAAACAATGATTAAAGTTATGTTCTTTTCCACTTCTTATTAGTCATAAATTATCACCAACCGTAGGTATAACAGCTAGATCAGTGCTAACCCCAAAATCCCTTATATCACCGGATACGGAAGTTCTCGACTACCGGATTCTATTCACCAAACCACCTAGTAGTAGATCACTCAAGATGTAATTTAGTTAAATGCATTAAGATTTATGAATTTATTAGGTTGATATTAGTAGTTAGACTCTTAGATCAAGGTCCACTTGCTAACGTTGTTTTCACACACAATTGCTCCACGGAATCCCTCCGCAAGGTCTCGTGTTTTCTACTTATGTAAATAGTCAAGAAACGATTACTTATCCCCTAACTTTCACTAGATTCGGATCAATTAACAAATCAATTTATTTGCGCACCTAAACAATCTATCAATCAACCATGAATGTATAAACATTCCTATTAGTAAAAACAAACGATAATCATGTGAAAACTTCAAAGTAGATTTAAAACAAAACTCAAAACATGTTAAGAACTAGGAATTCATCCTCAATCAATAAAATTAGTTACTCATATTAAGGATTTCACACAAAGAATAAAGAGAAGAAAAGTGTTGTGTGTAAAAGTGTGCAAAAGATATGTAAAGATGTGTGTAAAGTGTATATAGAAAAGTAGAGAACTTCTCTATTTATAGGCTTCAATGCTCTCCATATCTTCCAAGGAATAGAATCCATTTCCTTTAACACTTCAATTTCCAAATCCAAGCCTTTCTCAAATCTCCCATCTTCTCTTTCCATATTCCAACCAAATTCTCCATCCAATTCCAAGTCCAAGTCTTCACATTCCATGAGAGAAATCTACACAAAATTTTGCAACTTTTGCTTGCCGAAAAACTGGGTTTTTGACCGGAAATAGGCCGAAATCCGTCGCCTCCGGCCACCTGAGATTCTCCCCCGGTCAAGGAATATTCTGTCAGTCCACCGTTAGGACTAACAGTCAAACAGGTCAAACAGTTAGTTAAACTGTTAGTCAGTGGGTCAAAGGGAGGCGTCTCAGTCAGCTTTGAGTCAGCTTCTTACTCGGCTAACTGGTCTTACTCAGCTGAGTTACTGAGTTAGGTTCAACGAGTCACTGGGTCGACTCGGCAGAGCAAAAAATTCAACAGAGTCTCCTCTGTTTTCTGAGCATTTCTCAGGCCTAATTCAGGCCAATATCTTCAATCCCTGTAACAAACCTAGCATACATCTAATCAATTTCATACACATCACAAGCAGATCTTCTATTCAGTCCGTTGCAACATCCCTGTAACAGTAGCATCTCTTCCTTTTGTGTTGCTTCAATTCCACCTTGAACCCCAGCTTTAATTGCAATTATTCGTTACCACAAACCCATTCATTCCTGCTACTGTGATATCGCCATAAGCTCAGCACCACCACCATTATTAAAACCCATTTCTTCTCCTCTGAATCACAAAATTTCTCAGAATGGTTCTCTTCGTTCACTGATTCCAACTGCGTCAGGGTCATCTTCTTCCTTCGAACTTCTTCTCAATCTGATTCTTACAGCAGTACCACACAAATTCAACCCTAATCAATCCACCGAAACCCATCTTAACTTTCCATCTCTCCCATCCACTGAGTTCAAAGGCAACATCTCCAATTCATCACTGTGTTCTTCAATCGATTAACAGAACCCCCATTCAGTCTCTCAATTTGTCTATCTGTTGAGCATCCATACACAATTTCCCTTTTCAATTCTTCGATTTCTCTCATCTCGAGTTTCTTCTTGTTCTTCAATTCACTGACCCAATTCTCTGAATTTCTTAGTTTTTTCGATTTCAGATTCCAGCAGCAGCCGCTGTTTTCTCCTCTTTCTCTCAGGTGCAAATAATGATTGAGAGGATGAATGAATGAAAGAAAGAAACTCTCGATTCTAGGGTATAGAATTAGGGTTAGATAAAGACACCACAGAACATTTGATAAGGGTCACCCAAGCTGGCAACCCCTTAACCTTAGATAGTCTATGTTTAGTATTCCTCCAAATGGGGTTGGCCTTTAACCTTGATTGGGCTCCATATAATGTTCTCCCCTAAAATGACAGATTTGCCCTTTTTGCTCAAATTTGGTGATTTCTTTTTATTTTTCTCCGTGCGACTCCAGAGTACCTAATAACTCAAAAACACGCGTAGAATACATAATTTACAAGAAAAATAGCAAAGAAAGAATAAACTCTATAGATAGTAAATACGGTGTATTCTACACCTATCAAATTCCCTCACACTTAGACTTTGCTAGTCTTCGAGCAAATTAAACTAAAACTCACAACTTCAAAGCATTCCAGTGTCCCAAGCATCCAAAGAGCTATGAGAACATAGAGTTTCTGCATGCTAGTAATAAGAAGTTAGAAATACTAAAGAACATATTCTCATTCTTAAATGTTGAGTGAGAAATAACCACACCATAATGAGAGAACACGTGTTTGAGAAATGATCAATAAGCATTTCGCCTCGGCTTCTGCCTCACAAAAGGGTTTTATGATAATTACACTCAAAAAGACGGCTTTTTTATGGGTCTCACATGTGTGCAGGTAGGAATGAAGAGAGAATTCCTGCAACACGTTGATAACTTCCGAAATTTTGAAAAACCCACATCTTTTAATATTTTGAAAGACCATTTTTCTAACGATCTCTAAGAAAGGAAATCAACCACTATTATCGAGTATGATATTACTTACTTACCTTCACATCCGATTGCCAATTATGATAACACCACTCTCACGGCATCCAATAGAAACGTCTTCCGCTCCTTATCTTCATCTTCTTGGTGTTCGGCTTCAACTATTGATGATAAGCACTTGAATTTCATAGATCCTTGACAATTTGTAACCTTTTTCCTTAAAATCCTTGTCGCTTGAAACTTCCTTATAGATTTTCCTTCCCCACGGCTTATTCAAAACAAAACAATAATAGATATTTCTCTTGTCTCATATATATATATTTATTTATTTATTTATTTATTTTCTTTTTCTTTTTCTTTTTTTCCTTTTTTTTCCTTTTTTTTCCTTTTTTTTTCAAGACAAGAGAAACAAAATACAAAACAAAGTGAAAAATAAAATAAACCATGGCCGTGGAAAAATACTTTACCGCTTGATTCTTCACAACTTGTATCGTCTCGAAATCATAAACTTCAATAATTCTCACCTTTTGATTTTTCTTCGCTCTTGTAAATAAGTCTTAATACTTGGATATAGAATTACCTCAATGCATTGTAAGTCTTCAACATACATGTAAAAATCTGCTCATTGTATGTTGCTTTACTTGAATATGAAATTTGCTCTTTTCTTGTTCCATTGTTGCTTGCAAACCTTGAACCTTTTCAACTTTCCTTGTAGATTTTGATGTCGCTCCCTTGTTGTTGATGATTATGGTGTTTCTATGGACCCGTTGCTGTCGAGAGAGAATGGTGCTAACTGCAAATCGAACTACAAGAAGGAGGCTTTCATCCATAGACGTCACCCTCATGATTGACAAAAATTAGCACTCAAGAGATCAAAATAGTGCTGAAATTGGTGTGAAATTGGGTAGCTCACCATTCTACCCGGAATTAATGTACGGTGACACACACTCAAAAGAAGCTCTTTAGTCAAGGAAGAATTTTTGGTCGGTGCCTCACATGATATGAAAATGGGTAGTCTCCACTAATGATTGATCAGCAACTCTAATAATGCATTCTTCTCTGCTCCTAATTTGCATCACCAGCATGATTAAATCCATTATTTAACACTCTAACAAGCAAGAAATCGAACGTAGTTCCCTAACATTTCCAAGTTCAATTATGTTGGTCAGAATTCTCTATGTAAACATACCTAGAAGTATGCTAGTGACTCTAAAATCTCTAAAAGTTGAAAATTTTAATGCAAAATTATTTTTTTATGCAAAAATATATGCTTAGCCAATCCCCCACACTTAAGCCTTACATTGTCCTCAATGTAATTGAATCGTCCTAGCAAAGTTAAGGTGGGAAATCTTAATATGATATGGAACAAGAAAAATAAATAACAAAATAAAAAGCAAAAGGTTAAGAAATACAAAACCTATGGGTTGCCTCCCATTAAGCGCTTGTTTTAAAGTCGACGGCCCGACTTGGCTTCTTGTAAGATTCATTCCCCATATACTAACAATCGGAAAATTTTGGGATCCACCCATAGTACCTGCTTTGCAAACAATAGCTTCATACAAATATTAGCATAAGAAAATAATAGTAAAGTTATAGCTCGATAGAAATTTCCCCCACACTTATTCTTGTCCACACTCGGAAGTGTATAAAGAACATAGAATTTGGGAACTTCCATGGTTTCCTCTTGGAAAACCTGCATAGTGTTAGCATCAAGTGTTTCCAATGGTGGATATCGAGAAACAAAGTCATCCATAAATACTTTTTAAGCACATACATTCAATCCAATAAGAGGTAAAGGAAAAGAATCAATATGCAAAGGATTAGACAAACCTTGCACAATTTCTTGTATTACGGAATCTTCTTCATTCTTAAAAAAATCGAGTGAATTGCTTACCTCTTGCGTATCATGGTCCTCTATCAAACTTTGCAACCATTCTTCATCATTTTCTACCTTAACTAAAGTCTCGGTATCATCATAATCATTAGAAAGTTCAATTGGGTCTTCCAAAAATTCAATCAATTAGGTTTATTTATCGAGCATCACCTCTTCAACATCTTCATCATCGGAATTGGGTCATTCACTAAAATGATTTTCGTCGGTAAAAATTGTAAAATCTTCTTGTGAGGGTGTTACACTGTTTACAACAATAGGAAAGTCACACCCAATCTCCTCCTTTTGAATAGGCGAAGGATCCTTATTATGATCCGGAGTTGGAATAACTTCCTCATTGTTGCAACGCTCATACACTTCCGCGGAATCATATCTTTCCCTAAGGAATTTTTTCCAAGCACTAAATGCATCTTCCTCAAGCTCTACCTTTTGAATAGGTGATTGATCATTATTAAGATCAAGGCTTGAGTAATCTACACTAGCGTCATCAAAAGTTTCCAAAGGTTGGTCCTTTTCAACACAATCATCTTCATTATCGGAATCACCATAATAAGAATCTTCATCGGTTTCATAACCTTTATCCCGACGTCGTTTAAGTTCCATATGAATGGTCTTACTAATTTCTGCGACAAGCTCTTCCGAGTCTCCATCATCTTCCAATTTTTATAACTTTTGTGCAAGTTTCCGGACATTAACACGCTTACCAGATTGTATATCCTCAAAAAGTGAAGGAAAAACACGATGAAGAGGAGTATATTCCCAATTCTCTGTCTGCACATTACTAGAAAACAATGTATTAGAAGCATAATTATCCGTCCATCCTTGTGATTGTCCACTTACATACCCGTCATAAGGTTGTTGATATGTATGAGAATATCCATAAAATTCTGAAGAATATTGATCATAGCCAAAAGATTGGTTTTGATTGTATTCTAAGGATGGTTGGAAGTTGCCATGATGTTGAGGTTGAATACCGTATTGATTTTTGTAATATGCTTGCTCTTGTCCACCATACATGGAAAATCGGTACCTGAAAAACAATTCAAAAACTAAGTTAAATACGATAAAGAATCCAACAAAGCAAGAATAAAGCAAAAAGTAAAAAGAAAACAACTAAAATCATCCGATGCTCCCCGGCAACGGCGCCAAAATTTGATGTGTGTCGTAACCACAACAAATTAATTAATACTTTACTACCTAATTAACAAGTAATATAGGGTAGTCAAGATCGATCCCACGAGGAGCACGAGATTCTAGTTGTCTTATAATGTTACAAAGGGGGGTATGTTTTAGATAAGTAAAAGAAAATAAAATAAATAAACAAAACAATTAAAAAGATAAGAGAAATCAATAAGAGAGATTAGATCAAGGAATCCTTCTTCGCTGCAAAACAATGATTAAAGTTATGTTCTTTTCCACTTATTATTAGTCACAAATTATCACCAACCGTAGGTATAACAGCTAGATCAGTGCTAACCCCAAAATCCCTTATATCACCGGATACGGAAGTTCTCGACTACCGGATTCTATTCACCAAACCACCTAGTAGTAGATCACTCAAGATGTAATTTAGTTAAACACATTAAGATTTATGAATTTATTAGGTTGATATTAGTAGTTAGACTCTTAGATCAAGGTCCACTTGCTAACATTGTTTTCACACACAATTGATCCACGGAATCCCTCCGCAAGGTCTCGTGTTTTCTACTTATGTAAATAGTCAAGAAACGATTACTTATCCCCTAACTTTCACTATATTTAGATCAATTAACAAATCAATTTAGTTGCGCACCTAAACAATCTATCAATCAACCATGAATGTATAAACATTCCTATTAGTAAAAACAAACGATAATCATGTGAAAACTTCAAAGTAGATTTAAAACAAAACTCAAAACATGTTAAGAACTAGGAATTCATCCTCAATCAATAAAATTAGTTACTCATATTAAGGATTTCATACAAAGAATAAAGAGAAGAAAAGTGTTGTGTGTAAAAGTGTGAAAAATATATGTAAAGATGTGTGTAAAGTGTGTATAGAAAAGTAGAGAACTTCTCTATTTATAGGATTCAATGCTCTCCATATCTTCCAAGGAATAGAATCCCTTTCCTTTAACACTTCAATTTCCAAATCCAAGCCTTTCTCAAATCTCCCATCTTCTCTTTCCATATTCCAACCAAATTCTCCATCCAATTCCAAGTCCAAGTCTTCACATCCCATGAGAGAAATCCACACAAAATTCTGCAACTTTTGCTTGCCGGAAAACTGGGTTTTTGACAGGAAATAGGCCGGAATCCGTCGCCTCCGGCCACCTGAGATTCTCCCCCGGTCAAGGAATATTCTGTCAGTCCACCGTTAGGACTAACGGTCAAACAGGTCGTTAAACTGTTAGTCAGTGGGTCAAAGGGAGGCGTCTCAGTCAGCTTTGAGTCAGCTTCTTACTCGGCTAACTGGTCTTACTCAGCTGAGTTACTGAGTTAGGTTCAACGAGTCACTGGGTCGACTCGGCATAGCAGAAAATTCAACAGAGTCTCCTCTGTTTTCTGAGCATTTCTCAGGCCTAATTCAGGCCAATATCTTCAATCCCTGTAACAAACCTAGCATACATCTAATCAATTTCATACACATCACAAGTAGAGCTTCTATTCAGTCCGTTGCAACATCCCTGTAACAATAGCATCTCTTCCTTTTGTGTTGCTTCAATTCCACCTCGAACCGCAGATTCAATTGCAATTATTCGTTACCACAAACTCATTCATTCCTGCTACTGTGATATCGCCATAAGCTCAGCACCACCACCATTCTTAAAACCTATTTCTTATCCTCTGAATCACAAAATTTCTCGGAATGGTTCTCTTCGTTCACTGATTCCAACTGCGTCAGGGTCATCTTCTTCCTTCGAACTTCTTCTCAATTTGATTCTTACAGCAGTACCACACAAATTCAACCCTAATCAATCCACCGAAACCCATCTTAACTTTCCATATCTCCCATCCACTGAGTTCAAAGGCAACATCTCCAATTCTTCACTGTGTTCTTCAATCGATTAACAGAACCCCCATTCAGTCTCTCAATCTGTCGATCTGTTGAGCATCCATACATAATTTCCCTTTTCAATTCTTCGATTTCTCTCATCTCGAGTTTCTTCTTGTTCTTCAATTCACGGACCCAATTCTCTGAATTTCTTAGTTTTTTCGATTTCAGATTCCAGCAGCAGCCGCTGTTTTCTCCTCTTTCTCTCAGGTGCAAATAATGATTGAGAGGATGAATGAATGAAAGAAAGAAACTCTCGATTCTAGGGTATAGAATTAGGATTAGATAAAGACACCCAGAACATTTGATAAGGGTCACCCAAGATGGCAACCCCTTAACCTTAGATAGTCTATGTTTAGTATTCCTCCAAATGTGGTTGGCCTTTAACCTTGATTGGGCTCCATATAGTGTTCTCCCCTAAAATGATAGATTTGCCCTTTTTGCTCAAATTTGGTGATTTCTTCTTCTTTTCCTCCGTGCGACTCCAGAGTACCTAATAACTCAAAAACACGCATAAAATACATAATTTACAAGAAAAATAGCAAAGAAAGCATAAACTCTATAGATAGTAAATACGGTGTATTCTACACCTATCAGATTCCGGCAGACTTCCGGTCGGTAACACAGTTTTCCGTCGACATATTTTTGGGACATATTTTCACATGGGTATTTCACACACATGAGTTTGGTGGACTTCTTGTTATTGGACTTTGGGCTTTGAATACCTAATTTTGGAAAGTTGAAAAGTTATAAAAGGGAAAAGTTTTTATTCTTTAGAATCTAATTCTACTGGAGTTTTGGAGGAGAGCAGCGACTAGGGTTTGCTTTCGTTTATATTTCATCTTCTTCATTTTTATAATTGATTATGATTATGTTGAATCCAAAAACTATGAGTATCTAAATACTTATTATTGGTTATGGGATAAAGTAGAGTTCACAAATAATATTTGAATCAATGAATTAGTTTTGTCTCAATATTTTATTGTTTGTGATTCATTTTTAATATTGTTGTATGATTTGATTATTTGTTTCATTGAGTCCGGAATCAATCCGATTTGCATTCATATCTAAAGCTAAATTAGGGTTTTCAATACGAAAAAGTTGTTTATCCCTGATTCTAAGTAGCATAATTGTGGGTAGTGCTTGTAGTGATATATCCTACTAGTCACATATGAATCATAACTTGGGTTAAATCGAATTAGTGATTTTACACATTTTGATTGCCTTGATTAGTCTTATTCCTTAGAACTTATTGCTTTTAGGGAGTTAAACTTAATTGTGCTTTTACACTTTAGGTTGCTTTCTAGGAAGAATTCACATATGCATCTTTTAATGTGGTTGTGATGAAATCAGGGAATTAGCGGGATATTCTTGCGATCAAGGTATCCTAGGACTTTTAGTAAATGAGAGATTAAAATTTCAATTCTAGTCATTGATGAAAATATATGTTTGTGAATGAAACTATCCCGTGACCAATATCTTCTCCTTATTGATTACTTTTATTATTACTTTGCTTTCAATTTAGTTTTTATTGCTTTGAAAAATCAAAACCCCCCATTGGTTACTAAGAAACTGAAATTTGCGTAACAACAAAAGCCTCTCTGTGGATACGAACTTTTTCTTATCGCATACTACTTTATTTTAGTTAAGTAAGAAAGTGAAATTATTTTTGCTCAGCTGACAACCGACCAGTGACTGTAACTTAATCGCTTGGAGGGTGGATTCGGTCGCAACTACATTTTGGTATGAAGTATGATAGTAGGCTAGTGTGTGTAGCGGCTTAATACAGTTTGGTGTTCAAATCTGTACGAGGTCCCGGGGTTTTCTGCTATTGCGGTTTCCTCGTTAACAAAACTTCTGGTGTCTTGTGTTTCTCTCTTTTCGCATTTTATTGTTTATCTTTATAATATGATTTACACAGATAGTGTGTATTCAATCTTAGTAGATACGTCCATATAATTCAGATCAATTACGAGACTCGTTTCTTGTAGAATTCGTATCTTGAAAGATAGATAACAAGTTTCTTACTTGGCAGAATTCAGATTTGGATACGACTAGATTAATCTTGGATATTGATTTTTGGGATCCTCTAAATACTCTTCTTAACAATCAGGTTCAAAAACTTAATTATCTAGACTTTTTGATTGAGAAGAGTCCGTCACCTATCTTATTACCGCTCCCACCCTTTAAGGAGATGACTGGTTTCAACCAAACAAAGGTAAACGAGGATTTTTCAAGTAGTCACCCATCTTGGCATTGCTCTCGCCTAGTGTTGGTCTATCATTGGCTCGCCAAGCCAATCGAACCATGTTGGCTCGCCAAGCCCATAATGAATGTTCCTCTTTTATCATTCCTCGTAAAGTAAACGATATGTTAAGAAAAGTTCTAAGAAAAAGAAAGATTTTTTGGGCACAACTCAAAAATTGAGGGGGGATACTAAGTGATAAGAATGTCTACCCTATACTTATATAATGGGTGTCCTAAAGTATGGAAATGACTAACCTACTCTTAACCTAATTAAAATTAAAACTAATCTAATAAATATGCATATACCTAATCTAAATCATTAACAAAACAAAATCAAAATCAAAATTAAAATTATAACAAATCCATTACTTTTATTTTTTCACAAATCCGTAACTATTAGAAGGTTCATTTTCTTCTCTTCTTTCTGCTTCATCATCTCGATTCAAAGAAATTTCCACAAACCCATTACATGTGATTCGTTTTTGGTTGAAAAAATGAGTAGTAATCATCAAAATGAGTTGAAAATTAAAGTTGCAGAGAGAAGTTCAACTAACAATTATGTGAAACAGTTTGTCGAACTAGTCAAACTCAACTTTAATGAAGTTTTTTCTTTCAGAAAAAAGTTTGGTTACCTCGTAAAAATAAATAATCCCAGCCTAACTTTTAACTCGGTTACATCGCAGATTTTTTTCATTTTTTTCCCAGTCGAACTTTTAGTTATGTTACGTCGTAACTTTTTTTCTCCTAATCGAACTTTTCTATGAAAAAATACATATTGAGTTCGGTTACGTCGAAAAAAAAATTCCCAGCCGAACTTTTAGTTCGGTTACGTCGCAGCTTTTTTCCCAGCCGAAATTTTAGTTCGGTTACGTCGCAATTTTTTTCTCCTAACCGAACTTTTCTCTGAAAGAAAAAACTCCATTAAAGATGAGTTCAGCTACCTGTTCTTCAGATGTCGTAACCGAACTTTATTTCCATGGTCGAAATTAGTTTATAAAATTTTCATTTTTTTGAAAGTTTTGGCCAATTCAAGTAAATTTGGAACTATTAATTGGGGGATATGGATTTTAATTGGGGGATATGAATTACTTCCCCCAACCATTTGTGGCTGATAAGGGGTGTCTTTTGGGTGCGAAAATACCAGAATATCCCTTCATTAATTAAAAAACATTATGAAATTACTGTAATGCCCTTTCCCTAAAACAATAAAATCTAAATACCAAATTCATATATCCCCCAATTGATTTTGTACCGGCATAGGGTTAGGTTTAGAAAAAAAATATATTTCTTCATCGTCTTCCTCATCGTTCATTCTTCATCGACGATTAATCGTTGAATCAAAAATTTCTTCGTTGACTAACCTACCATAACAATGCCTCCACGAAAGAAATCAAAAGAAAAACGGAACACTAAATCGATTGCTCAACAAACACATGAGCAACGAATCGAGAACATTGCTCAAGAACTAGAAGAGGAAGAAGCATCCAACTCGGATGATCAACCAATCATGGCTTCTCTGAGAAGGTAAGTGTTTTTTTAGCTCATTTATGATTGTTTTAATCGATTTTTAGCCATGGGTTTAGGTTAGAATCGCCAAAATTGGTGAAACTGTGGAGTTGCAGAGAAAAACCGCATTCAATCTTAGTTTGAACACCATGCCTATTTAACTTCCCGAACTCGAAATATCAATACCGGCATACGATAGTAGTTGAACACCAAACCGCTTGAGTTCCCCGAAAATTAGATTTTAGGACCGGCATTCGAATTGGGTTGAAGGCTATTCCTGGTAGTCAACTTAAAACACACAGAATTTTTTTTTTTTTTTTACCGGCATTATTTCTAGGTTTCGTCATTGCTTGTTTTGAAATACCGGCATCGGTAGTTCAATTCGTGTATGCTTGTTTGACACTTGAAACATTCAAGAAGAAAAACTCAAAAACCGGCATGCTCGATATTTGTACAAATATGCCAGTACATGTTACCGCATTAGTTGTTTTAAGAATTTCAATGCCTAAGCACAAACTGTGATGACTTTTCTTATGTTTGTTTCGTTTGTTTATGTTATAGGTCAAAATCCAAAGTATCGAGGAAAAATAAAGGTCCTATTCTCACTAAAAAAAGGGAGAAAGGACGGTCTTGATACTCCCCAGTCCCTGCCTCCCCTGGGGATAGATGCGGGTCGCAAGAAGCGTTTGGGGTTTCAAACAAGAGGGTTAGATTGGGAGAGTGGTGGTGAACGTAATGTAGTTAGAATCCGTGAAGGTACATTTGTGAACGATGAGAATGATGAAGGGGACAGTGAGGATAAAGATGATGAGGTTCCCCCAAGTCAATTAGCAATCCAAACCGAAGTTGGTGAGACTAGTCAACAACCAACACAAGGCAAGGGCAAGGGCAAACACAAAGTTAAAGGTTGTCACCTTCCTCACATTGATGACATGATACCCGACCGCGATGATGGTAAAATTTGGGGTCAAGCTCCTGAACCGAAAGTACTCTTTGGATACAAGAACTCTTGGGCTCGTACAATCTTTCAAACTTATGTAAGTATTTTTTATTTTGTGAATGTGCATTGTTTTATTTTTTACATTATCTCTTAATCGTATTATGTCTTATTTGTAGGATCATACTAAGGCTGTGCGTGTTTGCCGAAACCAAGCCGCGGCTGAGTGGAAATTGTCGTTGGAACATGAAGATGTCCAAACATTAGTAAGGAACTCGGGTTTGTATTCTTTGGTTGAAAATTACTTGAATCCGATATCGTCACCGTCAATTGCTTTGTCGAAAGGTATCATGGTGAAACCGATACAATGCACTTCCCGTTCGGGGAGATGACCTTGATTCCTGAAGATGCTTATGCCATTCTAGGCTTGAATGTTATCGGAAAATCAATTTCAGAAGGAGTTGAGTCTCGGGACCTAGATTGGCTGAAGTTGCACAATTTGACTGAAAAGTTGTTTGGTTGGGACTTCAAAACTTCTTCGGATAGCTTTTATGTAGCATCGAACGGAAGTAAGACGAAGACATTCAAGCTGATGATGCTTAAGAAGATGTTTGAAAATACAAAGGCTAGAAGCTTGGAGGCTGGATGGGACCCGCACGATTCGCTATACCGCCGCCGCGCACTGTTATACCTCTTGGGCACTAGGGCATTCCCTGACAGTAATGGCAACCGGGTAAGTGCAAACTTTCTCCAGTACCTTT
This sequence comes from Papaver bracteatum, assembly GCA_023529315.1. Classification (NCBI taxonomy): domain Eukaryota; kingdom Viridiplantae; phylum Streptophyta; class Magnoliopsida; order Ranunculales; family Papaveraceae; genus Papaver; species Papaver bracteatum. The sequence goes on along the minus strand of JAJJWX010004447.1, from coordinate 707,328 downwards.
ACCCGTTGGAAGGTGTGTGTGTCTATTCTTGGGGCACCGCGGTCATGGCACATTTGATGGCGGAGATGAGAAGGGCTTCATTGGCTAAAACAAACCAATTTGTCGGGAATTTCACTATACTCCAGGTACAATTTTTTTTAATCTATGTTCACATGTATTTATTTAACTTTTGTTCACATGTATATTGTTCACATTGGATTAGGTGTGGTGTTATGAAGACTTCCCAACCTTGTTCAAGGACTGCCCATTCTTGAATATCAAAGACCTTCCTGAACCCGATATCCCTAGAGCTCAGAGGTTCGAGTTTCACAGTAATCCGAAGCCCGGTAACAAAGGTCGAGTCATCGATATGAGATTGGCTCTGGATGCTATGAGGAAGGAAGACGTTGTGTTCGACACTTATAAGGAGATTAGAGGATACCGTCAAATCCCAAGAGATGTTGCATTGTACCATGGGCCTTTGTACCACCCAAGAGGATACATCATGGCCGACCCATGCCGTGTGATGCGCCAACATGGATTTAAACAATTATCCCATTTTTGGTCGACCTCTGATGATAATTATCTTCTTTATTTTTCTCGGTGCAATTCAACTCCCAACAAGTTGCATGTAGTGTATGATCCAGAACCGGAACCAACACATTGGAGGGAAAGAGACCCACGTCGTTTGGTAGATATTAGTAAGTGGGAGCTTGAGGAAAATGGTTATGAAGTTGATGACAGCTATATGAGGGATTACCTGGAATGGTCACATCCTTATGTCGTGCGCCCTCCCTCCGTGGAAGCTCCACACCAAGAAAACCCTCCTGTTGAAATTCCTCCACCTCCACCACCTACGATGGCCCAACTTCTCAAGACTCTCGGAATGGTGGTAAGTTTTCTTAATTGGTTATAGTTATTAAATGTAAACATAATCATATATTAATATATATCCTGATTATGTATTTGATGTATTAAACTAGCGACGTCGACTTGGCAAGGTTACGAAGATGTTAGGTTGCAAGCATAAGGATGGAGTTGTGCTATCTCTTCAAGAAATCAAGGAACTCGAGGAAAATCTTCATAGAATTGAAGAAGCCGACCCTACTGTCAAAGCTATGTATGGGGAAACAAGGAAGGCGCCAACCCAAAAGAAACAAAAGACTAATTAGTGATGGTTAACTCTTTAGTTTTATGGTTACGTCAAAAACAATTTCAAACTTGTTTTGGTTTGTACTGTGGGTTAACTCTTTATTTACTTTGGTTTATGTTGAACATGATTAGAGTTTTGGTTTGAAAGTTAAAATGTTCCGATAGGACACTCATTGTTTGAAATACCGTTACACATACCGGCATTTCTCGAATTCATCAAAGTTTCACAAACCGCATAGTAAAATTCAAAATCAGACATGTACCGGCATTATTGTGTTTGCTAAGGTCTATGACGGTATTCAAAATCTCCAAAAACTATTAAATAAGTGACAGAAAACCGCATATGAATATTCATTTTAAGAATGCCGGTTTCAAAAACTCTTTAATTATCTCCTAATGGAACTGTTCCCAAAACCGGCATTGAATTTATTAAACATTGTATGCCGGTATAGTAGTTATATTTGGTTCCTCAACCTGAATAGAATTTCCTCCAAACCGGCATCATTGTTGTATTACGTTGAGTGCCGGAACATAGTACCGGCGTAGTTTTACTTCATCCATTTTATGCCGGTTTCAGGCATTGAATAACTAACGGCTAGTTTTTTAAACCATACTCTAGAAAACATTAGTTCCGGCGTGGGATCTGAGTTTCTTATTGTGCCGTTACTAAAGTGGAAAAGAGCCGTTATGACTAAATCTATTTAAAGGAATGGATACACCCATTGCACTTGATACCTCACAGATATATCTCCAATGGATTATTACTCACCGCCTGCCAATTTCATCAATTCCCTCGAAAAAGAAAAACGTTTGAGGAGCATATTGTCCACTCCGACAGGAATTCAATCATCAACCACGACCAACTCCATTGCCACAATACTAGAAAAACTAAGAAGGAAGGAAGAAACCACCAACTCAATTGTCGCAATGGAGGAAGAGATAAGTAAAAGGAAGAGAGAAGAAAAAGAGGAAGCAAAGATTGAATGTTATCGTCAAAAAATAGATAACATCAGAGCTAAGCTCTGGGAGAGGTTAAACATCAAAAAGAAGCTAAGATAGAAGAAGATGTTGAGGAGGAAACATAATGGATTAGGAATTACTACTTAGTATTGGATTTGGCGGAGGATGAACGCCCGTCAGAAGTGTTTTGGGGCCTTGTAATGAATGGTTCTTACAAGCATTACACGGTTAACTGAAGAAACGCAAAACCGAATACGCTGATCAAATAGTACGCATTCGAACAACTGCAGTCATCAAATCATGTCTCAAATACAATGAATTCCTATCAAGATACGGTGGTGATAGGTATAAAGTTCAGGATGCATATACGAAGTGGAGACAAGAGCCTTTTAGGCATTTCAAGTCGCTTTTGCTTGTTCAATCTAGTTCCAATAAATTATTTTAAATTGTATTACTATTGATATCTTTAATTCTATGTGTAACGTTATTCCCTTAAATGATGTTAGTTGGAAAATGCTTGAGATCTTATGTTTGTGGTTAATGATGTTTATTTCGTGAAATTTCGTTCAAATACCAAAGAACAACTATGAGTTAAAAAATAAGAAGTTATGAAATCTTAAAACCGCATCATGTATATGTTTACGAAAGATGCTTGGTTTACCACACTAAGAAGTTAAAAAATAATGAACTTGTAATGCCGCATCACCGGTATGTAATTGTCAATGCCGTATTCTCGTTTAAAATTTCATTCAACTTGGTTGACGGTTAGAATTTCATTCAACTTTTTTTACGGTTACAATTTCATTCAATTTGTTTGACGGTTTCCAAATATGACGGTTTCCAAATATTTAATGAGTCATTGGAAGGTTACAAAATCGTGGGTTCCTTTAATGACGGTTTCAAACTTCCAAAGCTATATAAGTGACGGTTTTGGAAAGAAAACTATTCGTTATATTCAATCTTTCCCTATTTTTTTCATCTATTATACCAAAAAAATGGTTCGTCGCAAATATCGTGATAACCCCAATGCAGAAATACCTGTTGATGCGCAACAAACTCATGAAGAGTCTCCTGGTGAGGCGGAAGTAACAGATTTGATTCGGTAAGTCATGTATAACACAAAGTCTCCCGTTGAATTGAAGTATTTTTAGGGTTTATCCAATAATATACAACACAAAGTGAAACTTGATAGGAGTTCATGATGGATTAAAATATCTTTTTAGGGTTTTGAAATTGCATTCTAGTCAATTGAGTTCAATTTGAAAAACAAAAAAAAAAATCAAGTTTTGGGTAAAAAATTACGAAAAACCGCATTCCAAAAATTATCACTGGTATGCCGGGTAATTGTTTCTGTTCACGGTATGGTAACATACAATGCCGGTTTTTGTTCCCTAAATTTTGTAAATTCCTGGATACAATTCAACAAAAACCGCATCTTCGTATTATTTGATATAATGCCTGAATTAAACCTATAGATATAATAGTATTAAGCCGTGAATGCCGGTTTTGTGTGTGTTCATTTTGTATGCCGGCATGCACTGTATAAATCCGTTTAACGTGTTGGAACATAGGTCTCACGCACCAAAAAAGGACAAAGGAAAAGGAATAGCGTCTACTACAGGTGTCTCAACTCACACTGATGATGATGATGATGAGAATCAAACTCCACAAGAACCCGAACAACCAGGTGGCTCATCTTCACAAGCAGGTGGCTTAGGACAAACTAATGATGAAAAGGCACCCCACCTCACTTCCCTGATACGTTAGACTTAATTCCTCACAGAAATGATGGAAAATATTGGGGTCAACCTATAAACCCACAACTTTTATTTTCGTATAAAGACTCTTGGGCTCGATGGATCTATCAAACTTATGTAAGACGTTTGTATCTTGTTATTCTATTATTTACACGTGATCAATTTAATAAAGTTCGTGATGATTTTATAGGACCACAGGAAGCTCGGCGTGTTAGCCACCATCAACAATCGGATGTCCGGATTTTGGAGGATGAGTGTCCCATTGCTCAAGATATAGTCAAAGCATCTCGGGTTGTATCCTGCGATAGAAAATTATGTGGCCACTGATACCGTCACGGCAAACTGCTTTTTGGAGAGGTTTTATGGTGAAACTGACACCATGCATTTTCATTTTGGCGAGATGACCATTATCCCTGAAGATGTCCAAAGGATTATAGGACTAGAGGTTCTTGGGAAACCGGTTAAGGTAGAAGACAAGTCGAAGGACCTAGGGTGGGAAAAGATCTATGAGCTAACTGAAAAGTTGTTTGGATGGAACAAGGAAACCACGATGGCAAATTTGTACAAGAAACAAACTTCTCAGACAAAGACTATAACATTTGTCCAACTCACTCAATTGTTTGGGAATACAAAGAACAAGGAATTGACTCCCGCACAAGCTCAACAAACTGCCAAAGATATATGTTGTTCATTTTGGGAACCGCTATATTCCCTGACTCTAATGGTAACAGGGTGCATTTGAACAACCTACATTTTTTGGATCCGTTGGAAGACGTTCATAAGTATTCATGGGGCACCGCTTTCTTGGCACATTTTTTGGCATAAATGCGTCGAGCTTCTAAGGCGAAAGGCCGTCAATTTAATGGGAATTTCACTGTGATTCAGGTATGGTGAATTACTTATTTTTTTATTGTTATCATTACATTTGTTAGTTTCCAAATATTAATTATCTTATACATTTTATGGGCACATGTGTGGGCTTACGAACACTTCCGAGATTTGTTCATTGGGTATAGAGGATTGAAAATTTGGCATGACTATGAACTGAATATGGCTCTAGCTCAGAAATACTTCTTCGGCAATACCCCTACTCCTAACAAAAAACGATTTTTACAAATGAGAGAAGCTTTGGACTCGTTTTCTGTGGAATATGTTGTGTTTGACCCTTATAGGAATGTCAGAGGAGTTCACCTTATGAGACATGATAATGTTTCATTTTACAACGGGCCGTTATTTCATCCAAAAGGATATGTTATGCATAACCCTCTCCGCGTGATGCGCCAACTCGGTTACAAGCAGAAAGATCTCACAGATACATCATATCATAAATATTCTCATGACTTTACTAAATGCCAATCATATGAGAGCCATACTCTGGTATGCTATGACCCGGAACCAATTCTTGCACATTGGATCGAAAGGGAAGAAGAAGAACTTGTGCTGGATAGGGATGATTAGGAATTGGCTGAGAACGGTGTTGATAGTGAACCCACATTCCTAAGCGGGCATCTACAGTACTCACATCCTTATGTTATACGCCGGATACGGTAGCGGTCCCGCCACCACCACCACGTCCATCCACAACTCCAGATATCTGTACCGTACTTATACAACTCGTTACATTGTTGGTGCGTTCATTACTATTCTCTTAATCTAAATCTATCAAATTATAAAATTGTACATACTAAATACATTTTGAAAAATATCCATTAACAACGTCAATGATTGGAAACTTGTCAAGGTTCTTTAAGAAGAAGACCAAGAAAGGATAGTTGTGACCCGAAAGAAATGGAGAACGTCGTCCAAAAGTTAGACCAAATAGAAGATACCGAGGCAAAAGACTTGTGGGGCGAAAAGAAAAAGAGGGTATACAAGAGGCCAAGAACCGAGTGATCGTGTGGCCTTGATAGTACTGTTGTTGTTTATGTTTGTTTGTGTGGATTGGTAATCTGTGAACATCTTTGCTTCATTTGTTTTCGGTTTGGAACATCATAAATTTACATTTGGTTTGTCTAAACTTTGCTTATGTCATTTTATGGGATTAGATCTTTGCTTATGTTATTTTATGTGTCTTGCAATATCCAATTTCTAAGTTTATTTTTTTAAAACCGGCATAGTATTTATCCTGTGAACCATGCCGGTTTTATTTTTAGTTCCATATTGAAAAAATAGAGTTCCTATAGTAGAATTATCTTGTGTACTATGCCTAAGTACTATAAAATTCCTATGTGAATAAACTTTCTATGTGTTCTACCGGTGGTGTTATGCATTTTTTCCAATGACGGCACAAAAAAAATATCTGTGAACTTATGGTGTTATTTCGGCACAAAAGAGAACATATATTGAAAAACGCCAGGTACAAGTATCGGCATAGTAAAGTTTGAATCAAATCACATTGGCACATATGGTTTAATGATTACAATTCAAACTTCCAAAACAACAAAAAGGGGGCGTATAAGTAAACCACATATATCCAAATTACTCATCATCACTTCCACACGTATGAAGTTGCAAGTCATCCTCTTCAAGAGGTTTCTTTGATAATGCCAAAGCATCCCATAATTGGTGATTCTCCTCATTCAATGCCATCCATCCCTTCCATATATTTGGATCAAGTTCCTTGTTTTTAACCATCCCACAAACAGGTGGAAATGGACAATTGTCCTTGAGTTTTAGAATAACGAAATGATTGCCGTTCACGTACGCCAAAACAAGTCTTCTCATCTTAAGGGATCCATCGCATTTTTGCCATTTTGGTGTAAATGTGGAGACTATGGTGGGGGAAAAATAATGAACAACACAATTAAATGTATCCGCTACTAGATGCCCACAAAGCGGCATACTCATCCAATATTGAGAAGGAAGAAATGTCATTTCCTGCTCGGGTCCTAACACTTGAGCACACATATCATCCAACACCTCATCGTGACCAAGCAATTGCTCATAAAAGCTCCTCTTCTTCACAAGTTGATCGGCCATTCTCATTCTAGCATAGCGGCATGGTGTCATTCCTTTACTAACGTTCCGTCTCGAAGATTCCTAATTGTTCGGTCACGGCATGATATCCACAATTTCCATATCCATCGACATCATCCGTGTACGCAATAAACTCGCGAATAACCTCAGGAAGTTGGCCTATGTAAGACTCTATCTTCGTATGATAACTTCTAATGGTCCTACCTATTATGGGATCCTTATACATCTTCATATTACCATCTTTTAGCTTAATTATATCCAAACCATCATCTGCAATCCCTACACTCCAAATGTCTATGGTATTAGACGGGAGAATATTCTTCCTTGGCCTTCCTCTACCCCTTTTCCTTTGAACCTCGGCTACATCGATTATTGGTGTAGGTTCGGATTGCTCAAATACATGCCCTTGGTTGCTTAATTTTGGTACCTTCGGCGGCCTTCCCCTCTTCCTTTGAACCTCGGACACATCGACTATTAGTGTAGTTTCGGAATGTTGACCTTGTTGTCCTTCGTAGCTTAATGTTGGTACCTTCGGCGGCCTTCCCCTCTTCCTTTGAACCTCGGATACATCGACTATTGGTGTAGGTTCGGAATGTTGACCTTGTTGTCCTTCGTAGCTTAATGTTGGTACCTTCGGCGGCCTTCCCCTCTTCCTTTGAACCTCGGATACATCGACTATTGGTGTAGGTTCGGAATGTTGACCTTGTTGTCCTTCGTATCTTAATGTTGGTACCTTCGGCGGCCTTCCCCGTTTCCTTTGAACCTCGGATACATCGACTATTGGTGTAGGTTCGGAATGTTGACCTTGTTGTCCTTCGTAGCTTAATGTGGGAACCTTCGGCGGCCTTCCCCTCTTCCTTTGAACCTCGGATACATCGACTATTGGTGTAGCCTCAGAACTCGTCGATTGTTGTTGACTTGATATCGGTTCCTTCCTCGGCCTATCCATTTTATTTGGACCGGGAGTTTCCGCGAATCTTGCTTCTGAAATCTCACTTGCACATAGATCTCGTTTTTTTGTTGCCGCGAGTTCCTCTTCACGGCGAGTCATTTCTTTGAATTCTTTTCTTTGTTTTTTCCTTGGAATTTTAGTTTGTGGTCTACCCCAGCGGATCTCCCTTTGTTGGCTCTTCACTCGTGCTATCCATGGCCGTGTAATTAGTCTTAGTTGACTCAACAATACTTGTCGGGTAGCCGAGTTTCCACGTGAGTAAGCTCCAAAAATTCTTGGGCCTCCTTTGTATCCCATGGTGTTTGTCCGGGAACTTCGGTAGGGGGAAGGTCGAAAGATAATTGCTTCCAAAAAGGATCAATAACACCAATAGGTATCACTTCTTCATACTTCACAAGCATATGTCGACACGGAATCCCCAAAGAAGACATGTCGGGACAAATACACACATCACCCGGTTTTCCATAATTTTTTTCATATTGCATTTGTCTCATCATATGTTTTATTGCCCACCGAGAGACGTTAAACTCTATTCCTTGGAGCAACTTAGTATGTTTAAGAAATGGAGTCATCCTATCCATGGAGCTTTTCTCAAAACCCTTCTTGATCCTATCAATATCGGCCTTAAAGTTTTGTTCCATTGCCTCGCGACCGTAACCACGTTTCCCATGCCTGATCGGATGAGATCTTTAAATCTCCCATGTGAGGACTCCGCTATACTAGTTGCTTCATTCCCGTAATGTCTATAACGATTTGTCCACGCACGCACAAATTTTTCCTTGAACTTATCCAACAATTTATCCCGACAATATGAAACGGCACTTGGATACACTTCGTTATAGATGGCAATAAATATTTTCAATCTCTTTTCATACATGTCCTCGGTAAGAGACCAATAAACTTTCTCCCAATCCTTTAGAAATTCCAACCACCTTTTATGGTTTTCATCGTGTTCTTTGTCGACTCGCTCTTTAATCTTTCCTCTTTCATTTTCTTCTTCTTCGGTGATAGTTTCTCATTACGAACATCTTCATCAAGTTGACCAACCATTCTTTTTTTAATATCAGCCTTAGAGGGTTCAAACAAAGCATGACAATGTTTTTTCACATTTTCACCTATATGAAATGTACATAGGAAATTTTGTGCATCCGGAAATACGTCGGATATGGCATTCATTAGTGCGTCAAATTGATCGGTTATGATGACCTTCGACCACGATTTTCCCGGGAACAATAATTTCAATTGTCGCAATGCCCAATGATAATTGTAATCCCTCTCGTTTTCCATTAAACACCAAGCCAATGTGAATGTTACCTTGTCCGATGTCTGCCCCACGATGTTGAACAACGGCATGTTGTATTTGTTTGTCTTGTACGTGCAGTCCATCATAAGAACATCACAACACGTATGAGCCAATTGTGAAAGCAAAGGATGCGAAATGAATATTTGAAGCGGCTTCTCGTCCGTACCTCTTTTAATGATACGCGTGTAGTTGTGATCCCAAACTATCTTCTCAAATTCTTGCATAACATTCCTCCCTTCCCATTCCAACCTTTTAATAGTTGCTTGTGCGCTATAAATTGTACTTAGTGAAGAAACGTTCATCTTATCCTTTGCCTTGAAGGTTCGGAGAATCACTCTTGGTTTGATACATGCTTTTGTCATCATCTTGACATCCTCGAATTGATCAGGTTTTAGCTTCGCAACTAGGGAGTGACCTTCAAAATCTTTCGGATCGGGGTGGTTGTGACGGCCAAACCACACCTTACATTCCCATTCTTTTTCTTCTTTACTTTCTCCTCTTAGATAGAATACAAGCTTAAAGGGGCACTCATCCTTTCTCGTAACTGTTTTGTATACCCTCTTAGTCTTCTTTTCATATACATAACCCTTTCTCTTATGGCTATTCTCCTTGTATTTTCCGCTTCTCTCACAAACCATCTCAAAACGAACATCTGAATGTTTACTATTCCTCACTAAGACACACATGTTCTTAAGAGCCGTCTCTTTTTCCCAAGCAATTACTTCCTTTTCATCTTTTATTCCCTACATAATAATGAGAGATTACAAGTAAATCCCAACATTAAATTGTAAAAACTAGGTGGAAGACTTGTTTGGTAACATACCCGAGGTATTTTATAGTGTTCCGACGTATCCCGATGGAGCGGTTTGGAGTTTGGTTGATCGTTGTATGCAATTATCTAAATGAAAATAAAATTGGATTAGTCAAAACCTAAGCCGATGTCGATACGTAAATTAAAGTGCCGGTTTTCAAAAACGGCATACAAGGTAATTGTCATTCTATGCCAGTATTAAAACCGGCATTTTTACAAATTCAATTACTATGCCGGGATATCGTACCAAAGATACATATATCAAAAAAGGAATGCCGGTTTTTAAGTTCAAAATATAATTTGTTTCGTATGTTTTTCCTATTAAACCTACCATCGACATGCAAGGATCTATGCCGGATCACAAACCGGCATGGTGTGTCATGTACGGTCGTCTTAGGTTTGAGTATTCCATACAATATTCGGTGGTTGGTAAAAAGTAAAAATTCAAACCGGCATACAATCTTGGTTTGAATGGTACGCCGGTATGTTCTTGAACTTGGGGATATTTTAAACCGGCATTCAAATTTGTATGAATACAATGCCGGTTATAGAGGTTCCGACATTGTATTCATATAACGAGCATGCCGGTTTTCTGCTTTTTCTGACAGAAATGACGGTTTCGAAAAAAAAAAACAAATTTTCGACCTCTTTGAAGCATTACCTGTGTGTTGGGGATGCTTGTATGTTGAACATGTTTACTTTCTTGAGTTGGTTCTTCACATAACTCCTCATGGTCACGAAAATCGTGATCCAAGGGTGTTGGTTCATCATATAACTCCAATTGGGAGGTGTTATCATTAACTGAAGATTGAAGATATGATTGTTGTTGTAGTTGAGCCAAGGATTCAAGAAATTGCAAGTCTCTCTTCAAATTCATCTTCCATTTTCAAAAAAAAAAAAAAATTCTACTCTAAATTTTTTCCCCTCCTTCTACCCACAAAAAATTCAAATAAAATCAAAAACACTAAATATATCCCCCAAATCATTAAGATTTTACTAATCTTAATTAGTAACTAATCCTAATTAGTGAGGGTTAGATTAGGAATTAATAATTTAATTACATAAGGGGTAACCCAGCTAGGATATTCGGATCCCTATTTTGTCCTCTAGTGATATCCCCCAATTAAAATCCATATCCCCCAATTAATTGTTCTAAATTTGAAGTATACCAAAGTATCTGAAACCCTCATTTCTAAATCAACCATCTTTAAAAAAGAAAAGAAATAAAGAACCAAAACCCTCTTCCTCTTCTCAAAAATTATTCTTCTAAAAACCCGACTTATTAATCTAACCTCATTAATCACTAATTAATTTAACTTAATTATGTAACTAATCCTTAAACTTAATCATTACCCTAACTAATTTAACTAAGAAGTGTAAGTTTGGTATTAACATAGGGACGGGATCGGCTCACAGCCTTAGTCTCACAGACTTCTCCACAAACTGCCGTGACCAATAGATCTTGAGAGTTTAGACGACCGAGATTTAAAACAAAAATGTGGGTTTAGAGAGAGGTCCATGACCCGATTAATATTTCAAAAAGTCATCGACCTTGTATTCTCTTTCTCTTCTGTAGATCTTCAGTTGCACAATACATACTTCTATGAATGGAACCATTTTCAATCAGAATATAAATCAAGATCATGGGTATCGAATTTAGTCGAGATTCTTAGTAATTTTTTTGTTTCAAGTCTCTTGAATGTTAACTAGTTTCGCCATGAAAAGCTCAGAAACCCATTTTTAAGTTCATCAACAAACTCAAATTTAAAACCATTAAAAATCAAACATGACCAACCCATTAATTGAATATAAAATCTTTGTAATGGAAACTTAAATTGGAGAGATAACAATCTTTTGATTTCACGAATTTTAGATCTACGATATTTTGATATTTAATTAAAAATCTGTGTTTTTTCCCATTAAAATTAGATATACACTCTTGTTATTTTCATGATAACTTAGGTTCAGAGGGTCTTCAAATTTCTTCTCAAATGTCAGTTAAGATGATTTAATGTTTTTCATAGGGACTGACAGCACCAACACCAGTAGCAACTGGGTATACTAAAATCTTGATAAAACGTACTAATTAAATCAAAATAGTAGTAAGTTGTTACAAACAAAGCTAATTGGAGATTAGAAAAATGATAGTGAATGAAATTACTTATCCATTGATGAACTCCTAAATTCTATTGTTACAGAAAGAAAGTGGAGGAAGGAGATGAAGATAATCTGCTTGGAGAGAGTAAAAAACAGTCAAAAGTTTACACATGAAATCGGGTCGTGGTTTAGTCTAGCAATCCACGTGATTTATCAATTCATCGTGACCATTCGAATTTGCAAAAATCAACGGTCGTTGCAGTTTGTGAGAACTCTGTGAAAGTAGCCATGTGAGTCGATCCCGCCCCATTAACATAACTACTTAGATAAGGGGTGACCCAAAATTACTCTAAATATCCACCCAAAAAATGAAGAGTAGCCCCTTCATTTTTGAGTAGTGCTCAAAATATCGTTCAAGAAAAAGATGTCGTTGGACATAAATTTTCCCTACCACAGGTAGCAGAGCCGGCCCTGAGGGTGTGCAAGGTGTTCGACTGCACAGGGCCCAACTCTGCCGAGGGCCTTTTTTTCCAGCCAAAAGAAAAAAAAAAAAAATCTTTACGCTGACAGAACTCGAACACACAACCTATGGGTGCTATACTTAAACAATCCATCCACTGAGCAATCAATTGGTTGTTGATTTAAATTTAAATTTGATCGTATTTAAACTAATACCATTACCTCACAAGAGTAAATTTACTATCATTTATGTTATCCTTGTGTATTCTTATTGACATTGAGAAAAAAAAAGTTTTTATTTAATACTTTTATTTTTTTCTATATAAAATACGCATTAACACCATTATTTATTCGTAAATTTTTCTTTGATATCTTCGATAATCTTACAAATTAAATAAAAATTATTGATCTTTTTTTGTTTATTGTTGTTACAAAATATTCGACATTGTAAAAGGCCCTACGAAAAATTTCGCACGGGGCCCTTCTAGATACAGGATCGGCTCTGACAGGTAGGTATCGGTTTTAGAGAGTCTAGACTCTAGTAGTCTACATGAGTACAACCAGAGAGACAGAACCAATGACACACTCCAAGACGCTCCCGCCAAAAATAGAAATCTCAAACCTAACGTTCCACGCAAAGAATATAAATGGTCCCTATTAATAAAATAAACCATAATATAAAAAGAAGCCAGATTCCCTGACCGGTTTGAGTCAACCGCATAAAATAGCTTTCGCCAATTTTCACCATCCAAATCTAAAGAAATAATAAGAAATCCCTAGAAATTCAAACTTATGAATCCCGACGATCCCTAAGAAAACAGAAGAACGAATGCATGATCACGGAGGAGGAGGAGGTGCAACACCACTAATGGCACCAACACCACCGCACCACCAACAACCACCACCGCCACACCAACAACAAAGAAGAAAAGGGGCTGGAATCAGATCATGGTTAGTAGTATCAGATTCAGGGAAATCACATGTAGAAGAAGTAGGGAAACATCCAATTATGAGAAGAACTGGTTTACCAGCACGTGATTTAAGAATTCTCGATCCAGTTCTTTCATATCCATCAACAATACTTGGTAGAGAGAAAGCTATTGTTGTTAATTTAGAACATATCAAAGCGATTATTACCGCTACTGAAGTATTTGTATTGAATTTTAAAGATCCTGTTGTTTCTCCTTTTGTTCATGATCTTGAACAAAAGGTTTCTGGTATTGAAAACCCTAATAAAGTTGTTACCGAGGAGGAATCACCAAATGTTAATGAGGAGGAAGGTTTGCGGCAGTTTAGGGATTCATTTCGTAATTCACCTGCTAAGAATGGTGATGATAATGTGGCAAAGGGATTGGTAGATGTTCCGAAGACGGGGGGGCCTGTGGTTTTGCCTTTTGAGTTTAAAGCGCTGGAAGTTTGTCTTGAATCTGCTTGTAAGAGTCTTGAAACTGAGGTATATTTGCTTTGGATACTTAATTGCTTATTGCTTCTTCATTGTGGTTAGTATCTCACTTATAATGCTTTGTTGATTGTTTGCACTGTTAAGGCATTGATAATTTACCAAGTGTAGGACATTTGTTTTAGAGTATTATTGTTGTAACCATGGTTTTAGATTTTGGTTCTTTTGATTTTGTTTATGGACTGAGAAGACTAAAACCATATTCGTCTGCTTCTGCACATTCATACATTGTTCTGGATATGCTCCAACTTTTCAATAGGAACTGTAATTCTTTCTACAGTAGGAAGTATAATGTATAGTTAGTTATTTATTTGGATTCTGATATTGTACTTAACCATCTCGAATTGTACATAAATGTGCTTTATTGGCATCAAACTCTACTAATTTCATGTCACGGAGCCTATGCCTCTCACTGATGTTCTGCTATTACATTTGGGACTAGTAGGGGAAACCCTTGAACTAGTAAATTGCCTTGCGTGAAAAGCAAACTTTGGTAGTTAGAACCTATTTGAAAAAACTTCAGAGTAGAGTTTTATTGATACGATGGATATGTACTTCCTGAAAAGTGTCGAAATCCTGAAAGATCTAAACTCTGAAGGCTTGAAGACAAAGAACATGTCACAGTAACAACAATCCTGGAAACTGGTGACGAGCCACAATGTGTTTCTAAATGCTTAATGCGTTAGTTGATAATTTCCTGAATAGAATAGTAGCTATCACACCTGAGTTGTGGTCACGATAAGAAACCAATGACTTTTAGTAACCATTGGTCCAATAATCTAAACTATAGCGCGGTAAGCTTGGACCCTCTTGCTTCTTGGATCCAATATAAGACACCAAGTAAGTGGTAGGAGATGGTAGTCGATCTGCTTATATGCCGGTAGATACATGTGAGAATATTTATAAAATATGTTCTTGTCTGCTCCACTGAATATGAATGAACAGTTATTTTTTGTTGTCTCCATTTAAGTAATGAGGTAAACACTGTCAAATTTGCCTTCACAAGTTTTTTGGGTTTGTAAAAACTAGAAGTGTGCTATTATCTCTGAATGTTTCCTGGTTTATTTGTCCAGACATCCACACTGGAACAAGAAGCATATCCAGCCTTAGATGAGTTGACCTCTAAAATCAGTACGCTTAACCTCCAACGTGCTAGACATATAAAGAGTCGTCTAGTTGCAGTGTTTGGACGTGTGCAAAAGGCAAGTTATTTTCTGTGTTTCATTATATGTAAGAGTAAATAATGAGTAGCATATATCGTTTCTGTCGTTGAATTATGGCTTAAAGACCGGTTGAAATTAATTGAAACTTCCTCAATAATTTGGATTTTGGCAGCTATTAATTTATCCTTGAAGTTCAACCCTAAAACTGAAGCACAAACTCATTATTTTATATTTCATAAGTAGCTTTTGTTTGAACCATTACACCTCTGTTTGATCCTAAACAGAAAACTGCACCCTCTCTTTGATCCTGAATTTCAAGATGTTGTCTTCTGTCCCAGGTGAACTTTAGTAGAATCGCACTCCGTAATTGATTAATATGCTCAAACGGGTTTCTTTCATGAAAAGATGTACTCAAACTAGGTGATGCAAATGAAAAAGGAAAACTTATTTCGTTCTGAATTGCGGTTAGATACTTTGCACTGAGCCTTTAAACAGTAAAGCTGAAGTAAAAATATTGAGCACTTCCATAAATGTGATCCTTGACCACCTTTTTTGCATATCTTTTAGTGACTAAAATTCAAGTTACGATCAAAGTTATACCAGGGCATTTTTTAAATTTTTGCACCATTCAATTTTTCACATATACCGCGCAATTCAGAAATACACTTCCCCCTTTCTAACTCTTTGTCCCTTTTCAGGTTCGAGATGAACTTGAAAACTTGCTTGATGATGATATGGATATGGCTGAGATGTATTTGACAGAAAAGCTTGTACATCTGGGGTCTGAAGAAGCTGCTTCAAAGGATGATAATGAAATAAACAATGATGAATTTGAGTCAGACAATGAAAGGTAAGCCATTATGCTCGCTCTCATTTAAGCGATGTGTAGCCACACTATTACCAATATTCATAACACGTCTGGTTCTTAATTGGTGACGTCCTACAATTGAGCATACATTCACTTACTTTCGAGTATGAAGTCATGCCCTGTCCCTGCCTACATGGTTCTTGGGGAGATCCTAGGTTCAAGCTTAGTCCAGGCGCCCGTGATAATGTGTGAGTTTAAGGATTGAACTTTAAGCTCCACCCAATTAATGTAGAAATTACAGTGTGCAAACATCCAAGCTCTGATACCACTCTGTCACGACGACTCACCCTACTATGTCTTCCATTATTCTCCCCACTTTAGACTTCAGTCGAAGTACAGGGCTTAGTTCTTGACCGTAAGGCCCAAGTGCAAGTCAACTCTCCTAGAGAGCAGTGGCAGTGTATGAGTGCAAGGCAGATATTGGTGAGTCACTCTTCTAAATTGTTGGATTTTGAAGAATACAAACTTCAGAGATTATCACTTGAGGGGTCACATGTCAAGGATATGGTTTAGATGGCGATCAGCAGTATCTATCTCTTCCATTATATTCTTCAACCATCTTCCATTTAATTTTAATGCACTTTCTCATTGTTATTATGTACAAGAATGGCAAGTACATATCAAGTCATTGCTCTTTGTATGAAACCGACTTTGGTGGAATCTTTACCTGTCTTCATTATTAATTGATTACATAGGTTAGAAATATCCTACTCCGTTTCCTGGCAGAATGCTCATGTACCTCAATAAATGATTTACTTGTTCAATCTTTTAATTCGTCATGTTTCTGTGTTGTGATTGGCCATCATACTTTACCGTTAAACAATTTTAAAAGAAATATTGTTCAAACAATTATCTTATTCTTAGTGCCGTTTTCACTTTCAGTGATGATGATGACGAATCGCAGAGCAACAAGAGCAGTATGCTAACTGGTTTTAAGCCAAACGTTGAAGAGTTGGAGATGCTTTTAGAAGCTTACTTTGCACAGATAGAAGGAACATTAAACAAACTATCAACTGTATGTTACCACTAACTCTTCATTTATTATCTTTGTCTACCACACTTGACTATATGAATATTCCCTTGTCTCTGAATTGATATACTTTATTTCCTTCAAAAGACAGGCTTATTAGTTTATGTTGAGTTGGTTGGACTGAATATATTTTGATCACTGTTTTTGCTTATCATTTTTTCTTTCTTTCTTGAACTGAAGATGAGAGAATACATAGATGACACAGAGGATTACATCAATATAATGCTGGATGACAAACAGAATCAGCTTCTACAGATGGGAGTTTTGCTTAGTACAGCGAATTTATTACTGAATGCGGGAATTGTAGTTGTAGGAGTCTTTGGCATGAATGTTCACATCGATCTCTTTGATCCTCTTCCCGGAGAAGACGAGAATAATGCCTCTTCGACAAGGTTTCTGCAAACTACATGTGGTACTTTAGTTGGTTGCCTTATATTATACTTCATTTCCATCTTCTTGGGTAAGAAAAGAGGACTTCTGGAATAAACAGATTCAACTGAAGGTATGCCTCTTTTAATTCAGCTCTCATCAGTGTAATCATTAAAGAAACGCCCAATCTGTACAGTTGAATTCCTTTACATTTTGCATTTATACATGAAATGAAAGTTCCTCTGCCTTTCTTTTCTACCAGTGCTACATTCTTTACTACGGATATTTTACTTAGGCTGTTGAGTAATTACTAAGAATCCTCTTTCCTTGGTGTACAACTGAAAACAGTCCTGTACCCCTAACCCCCCCCCCTTTTTTTTTTTTTTTTTAAAAAGAGAAAGTGTTGCTTTGTAGCTCCAATTGCGCTTTTTTATGACTTGAAACAGCCATCGGAGGGCTTGTTGGTGTTCAATTTTTTCTCTGAATGTGTATAGAGAGGGAAACAGGAACGTGCACTGAATTAAAATAGGGACAATTAGACTTTGGGTCTCAACTTTGTGACCACCTTTGAGTTTGGGTCCTGTCAAAATTTTAATTAGAGTTTGGGTCTCATGACCGTCTTGACAGTTACCCTATTAACTGTCAAGACGGTCAATGACGGTCCTGAGACCCAAACTCTAATTAAAATTTTGACAGGACCCAAACTCAAAGGTGGTCACAAAGTTGAGACCCAAAGTCTAATTGTCTCCAATTTCATCCACACCAAGACTTACCCAAAAAGAGAAACTTCCCGATGGATCGCTTACGGTATTACACAATTTATTTATTTGATCTTGCTGCTGTTTTTCACACTCTTGTCAACTTCTAGTGTCATCTATACAATTGCTTGTTTCTATACCTCCAAAGATATCACTTACAAGAAAGCCACTGGTGTACTTCGTAAGTGTTGGGGGAGACTAATTTACATGCTTGTTGTTTGGAATATTGCGTAAGTGTTTCTATACAATTGCTTATCGCTTCCTTTCTTTACCGGACTAATTTACATGCTTGTTGTTTGGAATATCACGACAGTAGTTACGGTATTAGAAAAGGATTATGGTAGAAAAGCTTTGGCAAAGAGTATGAGATTGATTGCAGGTAAGATATGGGTTTCTTGTGCTGTCTTTGGTTTGCTTGAAATTGTATTTGCTGGTATTATTTTCACTTTTGCTTACCTTGTGGTTGATGGAAACAAAATGAGTGTGGTGGGCAAAGTGTTTGTGGGAATTGGTTGTTATTTGTTGATGATTTGTTTGGATTCATCTCTCGCTTGTTGTTCACACCGTGTTTTACTTAAATCTGCAAATCTTACCACAACGAAGACATATCGACTGCCACTAATATACCATAGTGTTTTGAGCCTAGGACAACCAAATTCAGCAACTCAAACGAAAATAAACAAGGCGGGACAATTAGACTTTGGGTCTCAACTTTGTGACCACCTTTGAGTTTGGGTCCTGTCAAAATTTTAATTAGAGTTTGGGTCTCAGGACCGTCATTGACCGTCTTGACAGTTAGCCTACTAACTGTCAAGACGGTCAATGACGGTCCTGAGACCCAAACTCTAATTAAAATTTTGACAGGACCCAAACTCAAAGGTGGTCACAAAGTTGAGACCCAAAGTCTAATTGTCTCCAATTTCATCCACACCAAGACTTACCCAAAAAGAGAAACTTCCCGATGGATCGCTTACGGTATTACACAATTTATTTATTTGATCTTGCTGCTGTTTTTCACACTCTTGTCAACTTCTAGTGGCATCTACACAATTGCTTGTTTCTATACCTCCAAAGATATCACTTACAAGAAAGCCACTGGTGTACTTCGTAAGTGTTGGGGGAGACTAATTTACATGCTTGTTGTTTGGAATATTGCGTAAGTGATTCTATACAATTGCTTATCGCTTCCTTTCTTTACCGGACTAATTTACATGCTTGTTGTTTGGAATATCACGACAGTAGTTACGGTATTAGAAAAGGATTATGGTAGAAAAGCTTTGGCAAAGAGTATGAGATTGATTGCAGGTAAGATATGGGTTTCTTGTGCTGTCTTTGGTTTGCTTGAAATTGTATTTGCTGGTATTATTTTCACTTTTGCTTACCTTGTGGTTGATGGAAACAAAATGAGTGTGGTGGGCAAAGTGTTTGTGGGAATTGGTTGTTATTTGTTGATGACTGTTTGGATTCATCTCTCGCTTGTTGTTCACACCGTGTTTTACTTCGTCTGCAAATCTTACCACAACGAAGACATATCGACTGCCACTAATATACCATAGTGTTTTGAGCCTAGGACAACCAAATTCAGCAACTCAAACGAAAATAAACAAGGCTGGACAATTAGACTTTGGGTCTCAACTTTGTGACCACCTTTGAGTTTGGGTCCTGTCAAAATTTTAATTAGAGTTTGGGTCTCATGACCGTCTTGACAGTTACCCTATTAACTGTCAAGACGGTCAATGACGGTCCTGAGACCCAAACTCTAATTAAAATTTTGACAGGACCCAAACTCAAAGGTGGTCACAAAGTTGAGACCCAAAGTCTAATTGTCTCCAATTTCATCCACACCAAGACTTACCCAAAAAGAGAAACTTCCCGATGGATCGCTTACGGTATTACACAATTTATTTATTTGATCTTGCTGCTGTTTTTCACACTCTTGTCAACTTCTAGTGGCATCTACACAATTGCTTGTTTCTATACCTCCAAAGATATCACTTACAAGAAAGCCACTGGTGTACTTCGTAAGTGTTGGGGGAGACTAATTTACATGCTTGTTGTTTGGAATATTGCGTAAGTGTTTCTATACAATTGCTTATCGCTTCCTTTCTTTACCGGACTAATTTACATGCTTGTTGTTTGGAATATCACGACAGTAGTTACGGTATTAGAAAAGGATTATGGTAGAAAAGCTTTGGCAAAGAGTATGAGATTGATTGCAGGTAAGATATGGGTTTCTTGTGCTGTCTTTGGTTTGCTTGAAATTGTATTTGCTGGTATTATTTTCACTTTTGCTTACCTTGTGGTTGATGGAAACAAAATGAGTGTGGTGGGCAAAGTGTTTGTGGGAATTGGTTGTTATTTGTTGATGACTGTTTGGATTCATCTCTCGCTTGTTGTTCACACCGTGTTTTACTTCGTCTGCAAATCTTACCACAACGAAGACATATCGACTGCCACTAATATACCATAGTGTTTTGAGCCTAGGACAACCAAATTCAGCAACTCAAACGAAAATAAACAAGGCTGGACAATTAGACTTTGGGTCTCAACTTTGTGACCACCTTTGAGTTTGAGTCCTGTCAAAATTTTAATTAGAGTTTGGGTCTCAGGACCATCATTGACCGTCTTGACAGTTAGCCTAAACGGTCCTGAGACCCAAACTCTAATTAAAATTTTGACATGACCCAAACTCAAAAGTGGTCACAAAGTTGAGACCCAAAGTCTAATTGTCCCATTAAAATATCCTGAGTTTTTTTAAAAGTTCTTTTAAAGTCGAGATTTCCAATTTAGCTTGCACCATTTCTACCTTTTCTTTTTGCCCTTTACTTTTCAGTCAAGGCTAAGAGGGCAATAGGCTAGTGGTCAAGGCTGAGAGGGTAGTTAATTACTTGATTAGAGGTTGGTCCAACTCTATATCCCTCAATAGTATCCTCGAAATATTGAACTTAATCGCGGATTTTCATATCAAAAGGTAAAGCATCAATATCAAGAGATTTCTGAAATGCTCTTTTACTACGTGGGAGTTGGACGACTATCTTGAAGTTCAAGTTTGAATTTGGTTTGAACTTCCTTTCTTATTCTTGCTAGAGCTGCATATGAGCCGGTACAGTCCGGGTTTCTGTTGGACCCGGTACCTGTACCTGGAGTTCACCGGGTCTTTATTTTGAGGACCGGTACCTGTACCTGGACTTGTACCGTACCGGTAAGACCGGTCCGGTTCCACTCCGGTACCGGGTTTTTACCCAACTTCAGTTGAACAAAATCTCAAGCCACAAATTAACCTCAGTAGAATCCACACGGTTTTTTCCACCGAACTAGTTTCCAAACTTCCTTTTTCTTGTTTTCAGTTCATACATGTTTATAAGTCACTATACTAGTTAAAGGGATTGAATCCTCAACTGTAGATGTTCACACAGACCGAAAAACAAAAATCAAAGGAATCACGAGATTAAAAAATAACAGAACCCATGTTACAAAATTTCAATCTAGCTCAGAGCTCAGATTCAATCATGCAATTAAAAAAAACACTAAACATTCAATTAATTACGAAGAATCCATAGTTCATCAAACAAATTACCAAAAATCAGATGAGTGATTTACTGATTTATCTTGATTCAATTTGATTGAGAAAACAAATTACTAAACACAAATGAAATCTCCATATAACCGATTCGACTTCAATACAACAAACCCATTTAAGATTCGTTGGTTCTTATTCAGTTTTACTCAAAATAAATTCAAACTACAAGAACCCAAAATCACCTTTCTCTGATTCTTCCCATAACAGCTTCATAACTTCGATTGAACATTTACCCATGATTCCTATTCTAACCGCAGTTATATATCATCTTCTAAATCTTCAGATCAACATACAAATCCACAAACCCCAACATCAGGAAATCATATCTTCGATTTACAGCAGCAACCACTCCTTCTCCCGATTCAATTAACATCAATCACCACCACTAGCCGCCATCTCTGATAACTTATCCAACTCCCATGATCTCACGGCCTCATAAATCTCAGAGAATCGCCATAGGCGAAGAACAGAAGAAGAATGAGAGAAGAGAAGGGAAGAGAAGATAAAAAAATGAAATGAAATGAAAGTTCTCGATAGATAGATAGATAGATAGATAGATAGATAGATAGATAGATAGATAGATAGATATATAAGAATTCCTATACCTAGGAGGGACAGTCGGGATGTAGATTTACGAAAAATATATAGGGCTATCATTCACCGGGACATATGGTCCGGGACATGCCGGGAATGCCCCAAGAACCGGTACCAGTACTGGCTTACACCGGTTCTCAACTTTAGGAACCGATACCTGTCCCGTCTACTCCGGTCCGGTACGGGTTTTCCGGTTCCTGACCGGGTCACCGGTTCCTAATCGGGTCTTGTGCAGCTCTAATTCTTGCTGTTGAGTAATTATTAAATCCACTTTGTTTGGTGAACAAACAGTCCTAGTCCTGGTCCCAGCTATGTGCTTTTTTAACTTCGGTTGTTGTGGTTTTTCACCTTTTATTTAGTGGGAATTATATAAATAACCCTCATTTTCAAGGGCTTCAAAAATACCCTTATGAGACAATAAAAATACCACTCTCTAGTTACAGTCCCATCAGAG
The DNA here is from genome assembly GCA_023529315.1 of Papaver bracteatum. NCBI lineage: Eukaryota > Viridiplantae > Streptophyta > Magnoliopsida > Ranunculales > Papaveraceae > Papaver > Papaver bracteatum. The sequence continues at coordinate 684,607 of JAJJWX010004447.1, read as the reverse complement.
GTCCATTAACACTTTTCTTCTTTCCACATTTAACCTTCCTCCTTTAATCTTCTTATTTACATATTCAGAGAACACAAAAAAATAAAATGAAAAACTCCACCACCGTCTCCATCACTACCACCGCCATCTCCGTCACCATCTCACAACCAACACCAATACCAGTGTCACCGCCATCACCACCACTGTTACCACCTACCACCACTACGGATGGAGAATACAACCACCACCCGCTCCGTCGCCGCCACCATCATGTCCTCCACGATTAGTAGCAGATCTATCACCCTGTTAGTGTTCGATTTCAACTTATTTCAACATTTTATTGTTCTTCATCTTCTTAAGTTGATGAATTATTTTCCAGATTCAAAGATCAACATATTTGATTTTTTGTATTCGATTACATAGTTTTATCGTTATTTCTGTGTTTGACTTCCACTGATTTCATCTTAATTTTCTCCATATTTCTAGGTTAAAAGATTGATTTTCCAGATTCAGATCGATATATTTGATATTTTGGTTTTCAAGTTGAAGATGGAATGATAGAAGATGGGGAAGAATACGAAGATTCAGAGGGGATCTTGAATTGAAATTGTTGCAGTTGGTGGTGAAGCTTGAAGGTATGATGGTGCTTTTGATTCACAGGTTAGGTTTTTGTTGGAATTCAATATTGGGAAGAAATTGGTTGAGTTCTTGGTACAGAAAAGGAAGAAGATGATGCTGGTGTCGTCTATGAGATGGATTAGGAGACGGGTTCGATGTGAATCTGTTTATTTTCATATGAATGATATGAATCTGAGAAATTCACACAGCAGCAACAGATTCGGGAGTTCGACAGATTGAAGGGGAGAAGAATAATTGCGGATGGTGGCGGAGTTGGAGTCAGTTTTGAACTCAGACCATGACAGTTAAAAATCTGTTGATTTTAAGAACACTGTTAATTCACTTCTCGAGCCGTGAAGTCCAGCAAATTTCCCAAGGAAGGTGCTATCTAACTCTGCAATGTCTGTACATTTCTGCGCCCCTGCATTTTAAACCTTGCTTGACGTTTTTACAATGTAACAACACATGAGGGATAGGATCATTACTGTCTAGATAAAATATACACACACTCGCTACATTGCCACCTCTTTTCCCTTAAATTCTTAGTTAAAGGATGGCAAGCTTCCAACATGAGCATGGATCATAGTTATCTGGTTAATCTGTTTTACATGTGGGTCTTTGTTTTTCCCCAGTTGAGTAGTCTGTTTTTGATTTTCTTTGAAATTTGAAATCACAATTGATTGTTTATTTCTAGGTTGTGCTTTTGTTTCTTCATATTCTTTCTTTAAGTAGACATTGAGAACGAATAATATTTGTTGAACAATACCCATGATGTGGACAACTTAAATTTACTTATGAATTCTTCAAATTCTTATGATTAGTATATCATGGTCTGAGTTCTAAACTGACTCTGACTCTGCATGAAAGGTGTTCAGTTAATCTATACCCATGATGCTGGTATTTTAAGAATGGAAGAAGCAGTGAATGAACAATAGACAATGGAGTTGATAAAGTACACAGAACTGCAGAGGGGATTGAAAGCTTTGATGCTATTAAAAGAAATAGTGATGGTCAAGGGTTGAGAAGATAAATGGGTTTTAGTGGCTTGACTTATAAAGAAGAAAATTTTCTGAAATGGGTTTAAGTGGCTTGACTATAAAGATACGGGAGCTGTGTGTTGTTGGTTTGGTTGAGAAGATAAATGGGTTTGTAGTGATTTTGATATCGCAGTGAAGGCTCAAGGGGATATTACTATGGTCATGAGTTGTTATTGATGCTTATTAAGTTTCAAAATCCTAATTGAGTTTATTTATTCTCAAGAATTGCTCCTATTTGGATTTTTGAATGCAGATTGATGCAGGAAGAAATTGGGATGAAGATGAAATTGACGAGACAATACCTCAATATAGCATTACCCCAACATTTGCAGCAGCTACACTTTTTATAGATAATGCCAGACACGATGGAGTTCCATTTTTTGAAAGCTGGGAAAGCCCTTGCACACTAGAAGGTAATTCTCGAACCAAGATGAGCCTAAGGTGGCAATTATCTACCTGAATTTATCCTGAATCTTATTCTGCGACCCATTTAAAATAAGATTTTTACACTTCGGGATCCACCTGATACAAGATCTTTTTAGTGCCTTCACATATTCAGATTACTTATCTTTATTGTTGCTGGGTTGCTAGGAGGCTTACTGCTGTTGTTTACTATTCTGCTTTTATTAATTGTGTTTACTTGCTACATTCTCAGATTATTGACAAAGAACATACTGATATCCTGAGAATATTGTGTTGCTACTATTTAACAAGCACATCTTACGGGTGTCACCGTACTATGCCTGCTTCTTAAGCTTTTATATATCCCCTGTAACATGACTGTTTACTTGTATACTAATAGTTACATTAGATGAACCTATGGTGTAATGGTATCACAACTGACTCTAGTCAGAAGATGCGTGTTCGATTCACGTTAGGTTCACTGTTTTTAGTATATTTGTGTATCAACAATAGAAATTGACCTTAGTTTAGGGAGTCAACAACAAATATTTGTGTATCAACAATGGAAAAATGGAATCAACAACCAAATTTGACAAATATTTTTGAACTTTTGATTTTTTGGATCAACTTCAGTTGTTGACGCCTAATATTAATGGCGGCGGTGGTGGCGGCGGCGGCAACAATAGTGGTGGTGGTGGTGGCGGAGTGGCGGCGGCGTGGTTACGGCGGCGAAGTGGTGACGGCGGCGGAGTGGTGGGAGCGGCAGTGTAGATGTAAAATAATAGTTTTTTTTTAATGGATAAGATTTTTAAATGAAATATAATAATGTAAGTGAGGGTATTAAGGTAATCTGTTTTTTAAGGGATAAGGTATTTAAATGATAGGGGTATTTATATTGTTGTATAATGGTATATTTATTGGGTGTCAAAACTAGGGTTATTTAATAAATATACTTGTGGGAATTATATAAATAACCCTCATTTTCAAGGGATTCAAAAATACCCTTATGAGACAATAAAAATACCACTCTCTAGTTACAGTCCCATCAGAGGTCCATTAACACTTTTCTTCTTTCCACATTTAACCTTCCTCCTTTAATCTTCTTATTTACATATTCAGAGAACACAAAAAAATAAAATGAAAAACTCCACCACCGTCTCCATCACTACCACCGCCATCTCCGTCACCATCTCACAACCAACACCAATACCAGTGTCACCGCCATCACCACCACTGTTACCACCTACCACCACTACGGATGGAGAATACAACCACCACCCGCTCCGTCGCCGCCACCATCATGTCCTCCACGATTAGTAGCAGATCTATCACCCTGTTAGTGTTCGATTTCAACTTATTTCAACATTTTATTGTTCTTCATCTTCTTAAGTTGATGAATGATTTTCCAGATTCATAGATCGACATATTTGATTTTTTGTATTCGATTACATAGTTTTATCGTTATTTCTGTGTTTGACTTCCACTGATTTCATCTTAATTTTCTCCATATTTCTAGGTTAAAAGATTGATTTTCCAGATTCAGATCGATATATTTGATATTTTGGTTTTCAAGTTGAAGATGGAATGATAGAAGACGGGGAAGAATAAGAAGATTCAGATGGGATCTTGAATTGAAATTGTTGCAGTTGGTGGTGAAGCTTGAAGGTATGATGGTGCTTTTGATTCACAGGTTAGGTTTTTGTTGGAATTCAATGTTGGGAAGAAATTGGTTGAGTTCTTGGTACAGAAAAGGAAGAAGATGATGCTGGTGTCGTCTATGAGATGGATTAGGAGATGGGTTCGATGTGAATCTGCTGATTTTCATAGGAATGATATGAATCTGAGAAATTCACACAGCAGCAACAGATTCGGGAGTTCGACAGATTGAAGGGGAGAAGAATAATTTCGGATGGTGGCGGAGTTGGAGTCAGTTTTGAACTCAGACCATGACAGTTAAAAATCTGTTGATTTTAAGAACACTGTTAATTCACTTCTCGAGCCGTGAAGTCCAGCAAATTTCCCAAGGAAGGTGCTCTCTAACTCTGCAATGTCTGTACATTTCTGCGCCCCTGCATTTTAAACCTTGCTTGACGTTTTTACAATGTAACAACACATGAGGGATAGGATCATTACTGTCTAGATAAAATATACACACACTCGCTACATTGCCACCTCTTTTCCCTTAAATTCTTAGTTAAAGGATGGCAAGCTTACAACATGAGCATGGATGCTTTAAAATATTTCATAGTTATCTGGTTAATCTGTTTTACATGTGGGTCTTTGTTTTTCCCCAGTTGAGTAGTCTGTTTTTGATTTTCTTTGAAATTTGAAATCACAATTGATTGTTTATAGGTTGTGCTTTTGTTTCTTCATATTCTTTCTTTAAGTAGACATTGAGAACGAATAATATTTGTTGAACAATACCCATGATGTGGACAACTTAAATTTACTTATGAATTCTTCAAATTCTTATGATTAGTATATCATGGCCTGAGTTCTAAACTGACTCCAACTCTGCATGAAAGGTGTTTAGTTAATCTATACCCATGATGCTGGTATTTTAAGAATGGAAGAAGCAGTGAATGAACAATAGACAATGGAGTTGATAAAGTACACAGAACTGCAGAGGGGATTGAAAGCTTTGATGCTATTAAAAGAAATAGTGATGGTCAAGGGTTGAGAAGATAAATGGGTTTTAGTGGCTTGACTTATAAAGAAGAAAAATTTCTGCAATGGGTTTTAGTGGCTTGACTATAAAGATACGGGAGCTGTGTGTTGTTGGTTTGGTTGAGAAGATAAATGGTTTTGTAGTGATTTTGATATCGCAGTGAAGGCTCAAGGGGATATTACTCTGGTCATGAGTTGCTATTGATGCTTGTTAAGTTTCAAAATCCTAATTGAGTTTATTTATTCTCAAGAATTGCTCCTATTTGGATTTTTCAATGCAGATTGATGCAGGAAGAAATTGGGATGAAGATGAAATTGACGAGACAGTACCTCAATATAGCATTACCCCAACATTTGCAAAGCAGACTACACTTTTTATAGATAATGCCAGACACGATGGAGTTCCATTTTTTGAAAGCTGGGAAAGCCCTTGCACACTAGAAGGTAATTCTCGAACCAAGATGAGCCTAAGGGGGCAATTATTTACCTGAATTTATCCTGAATCTTATTCTGCGACCCATTTAAAATAAGCTTTTTACACTTCGGGATCCACCTGATACAAGATCTTTTTAGTGCCTTCACATATTCAGATTACTTATCTTTATTGTTGCTGGGTTGCTAGGAGGCTTACTGCTGTTGTTTACTATTCTGCTTTTATTAATTGTGTTTACTTGCTACATTATCAGATTATTGACAAAGAACATACTGATATCCTGAGAATATTGTGTTGCTACTATTTAACAAGCACATCTTACGGGTGTCACCGTACTACGCTTTTTCTTAAGCTTTTATATATCCCCTGTAACATGACTGTTTATTTGTATACTAATAGTTACATTAGATGAACCTATGGTGTAATGGTATCACAACTGACTCTAGTCAGAAGATGCGTGTTCGATTCACGTTAGGTTCACTGCTTTTAGTATATTTGTGTATCAACAATAGAAATTGACCTTAGTTTAGGGAGTCAACAACAAATATTTGTGTATCAACAATGGAAAAATGGAATCAACAACCAAATTTGACAAATATTTTTGAACTTTTGATTTTTTGGAGCAATTTCAGTTGTTGACGCCTAATATTAATGGCGGCGGTGGTAGCGGCGGTGGTAGCGGCGGTGGTAGCGGCGGCGGCAACAACAGTGGTGGTGGTGGTGGCGGAGTGGCGGCGGCGTGGTTACGGCGGCGAAGTGGTGGCGGCGGCGGAGTGGTGGTAGCGGCGGTGTATATGTAAAATAATAGTTTTTTTTTTTAATAGATAAGATTTTTAAATGAAAAATAATAATGTAAGTGAGGGTATTAAGGTAATCTGTTTTTTAAGGGATAAGTTATTTAAATGACATGAGTATTTATATTGTTGTATAATGATATATATTTATTGGGTGTCAAAACTAGGTTATTTAATAAATATACCCTTTTATTTAAGAAGAGAACAAGTTTCCTGCATTCGCTTCGAGTACGCTTTTTGTGATCTGAAACACCGCCGGAGGCTTTGCTGGCATTCAATTTTTGCTTGGCTACACTGCCCTGAGTATACAGAGGAAAACAGAAACGTGTCCTTGGAGTTCATCATGTGGTTTTTAGAGTTTTTTTGAAGACGGGTGTTCCAATTTTGCTTGCACCATTTCTACATTCTGTCTCTTTTCCCCCCCGCCCTTTGCCAGTTTGCGGTTTGCCTTACTTTTTAGTCAAAGCTGGAGGGCGGTTTGCCACACTCTATCAACACTCTTTCCCTCACGAGAGCAATGATACTGTTCTTACTTATCCTCGAAACATTGAACTCAAACGTGGAGTTTCATATCGAAAGGTAAAGCATCAACATCAAGAGATCCCATCTGAACTCTGAAATGTTATTTTCCTGCATTGGATTGGACATCTTGAATTCGTTTGAATTTGGTTTGAACGTTGGTGTTATCCCAGCCGTGTTCCCACGCGGCCACGCCACGAATTAAAAAACATATCTTAAAGCTGAACCCATTTTTTGAGACGACATTGATTAGTCAAGTGCACAGTAAACAAAATCCAAATCTATCATTATTCCTTTGATTGACTGATGGACAGCAGCATATTGATTTGATTGATGATTTAAAGTTTAGAAAAAATTCAGATGAAATAAACCATACACTAATCAAAGAAGATTTATAGATAAAAAGATGACCTTTCTCTTTTGACTCTTTGCTGCTGCCTTCTTTTTCAATAATGTTATATAGCTTTACAGTATGACATTGGAAGGAAGTGGAACCTAACCCTAACACACACACCTAAAGGAAAGTGGGGCTAAGTTTGAAGAAAAACAAATGCCAACAGAAAGAAGAAAGAAAAAGTGTGAAAAAAAGAAGTATTACAAACATCTTCTTATGCCACCCATTTTGTTTTCCCCCTTTGCCAAAAGATGGTCCAATATTTTCATCACAAGTCATTATATCTCTTTATCTCCTTCTCTTTGTTAGGGTTCTTATCCAATTTCCTTTCCTCATGTTAACACCCCCACTACTGCTAACTTTGTTGATCATCACATGGTTGACATTAGTTTTGTTACTACTACTTGATGATCTTTTTTTCCATCTCATGATCTGAAATAACTGGCCAATACGTTTACGCCACTTAAGCACGGCATGTGACTTCACATGCTCTACCACACTACTACTATTATTCTTGTTGATACTGCTAGTTGTTGTTGATGTTGGCAATCTTATATCCTTGTTCATAGCACTGATTTTTGTTTGCTCCTTGTTGGTTAAGTTGATGTGATTATTACTAGACAATTTTTCAAGGTTTTCTTCCTTTGAATTCTTTGTCCCCTTATCCCATGATACTACTTCATTGTCTTGGAACTTGATTGAGATGAATGAATCTGCAAATATAAAAATAACACAAGTTTAATTCAAATCTTCACCATAAAATAAGAATAGTTATGAATTCCATCAAAATCTACTTGTATTATATTGTGCAAATTACCTAGGCAGCACCACAAGAAAACCATATGTTCCTCTAAGATAACAGAAATGCATCCAATTCTAGATGCATAGACCATTTCACCCAAAGTTAGTTTCAGTGGGGGGAATAGGCATAACAACAACAACAGCTCCCAAGAGATTTGGCAAAGAGTGGTTTTCATTTTCAAGTTTAGTTGGTCTGAAATGGTGAAAAGATCTTCACCAAAAAAATCACCTAATAAAGTCATAAAGTCACATTTATAACCAATTTTGGTCCCACACGCAAGCAAGGTGTAAGAAGAATATATGCAAGAAAAGAGAAGAAAAGATATTGGCAAGGATATCGGACATATCTAACAATTATATGGACAGGTACGCATGATCATCACCAGTACTCTATACCCATCAAAAACAGTAAAAAACACTCCACTTGATTGCAAAATCTTCACGTTCAAGCAATATATGATTGATTGATTTGAAACCAATATGATAACTAGATCTCTTTTCATAACTTGAAATGGAAAAGAAATATTTCTACAAGATTTTGAAGGTATTATGTGCACATCATGCAAAGTAAAAGCTACAAAAATCTCTAAATTATGGCCATAATCATCATTTCTGTTCCTTTTTTGCTTCTAGCATAATCAAACCAAATCCTAATTTTTTTAAATATGATTCCAACAAAAACATAAAAAATAAAAGGACTAGTAGTATTCAAGGCGGTACCTTCTTGGCTGGTTGATTCATAACCTTGGCAATCAGCATCAACTACATGGAAATTGTCCGATGACTTACGGAACTCGAGATGCCGATGAAGGAAAGACCTTAAAGCGAATATTTTTAACGCAAGGAGAGATTTATTCCTGTGATGGACATTGTTAGAAGTGGCAGTACTGGTTTCATGATGAACAATTGATGATGATTCTTTGTAATAAGGAATGAAGTTATCAAGACTTCCTTGTCTTGAAGCTAGTATGACAAGTCGTTCTTTCAAGCAAAGCGGACATATTCCTATTATAACTTGCTTTGGATGAAAATCACATAATGGTGGGTTTTCTTCCCTGTGGCGGTAGTTGTTCATGTTGAATAGATATGGCTGGCTAACTCAAATTGCTTTAGGTGAATTAGATGTTTCTTCCGGAGAAGATGAATGTTTCAGGGAGAAATACAAAGATGGTTTTGAAGGTTAGAGAGTGAAATATAAAGATGTTTTTGGAAGAAGGAGATGTTTTTGGAGAGAGATGGGATTTTGGAGATGGGAAAATAAATAATGGCAAGGCATGAAATCCACTTAGAATATAAAATCCTTTCCATATTTGAGTATATATTTATTTATTTAGATTTAGTATCGTTTTACACCGCACCCCATGGAAGTCTGTCAGAGTGGAGTGATGAGTGGAGACCGAGTAGAAGGGGCATCTACATAGGCTTACTGTAATTTGTTCGGTCGTCTCTAAAATGTTTAGGCCTTATGCCCTGTAAACTACCGACAATGGCAACTGACTTAGACTCCATTAAAGACCATCATTGACTTCAGCCCCCTCTAGCTGAATCAACCCAACATCTAAAGGTGAAGACGGATGTGCATAGTGTGCTTGGAATTTGGATACACATCCGGAAATAAAATAAAAGTCAAGAAATTATTTTAAGTGTGAAAATTTAGGATGATTTTTGTAAATAGAAAAGTCAATTTTTTTGGAATTCAACTTCTAAAGAAATAGAAACATTTCTGCTTCTAATATCCAAGCGCGCTAGTATCCGAAAATACCATACAACATCTGAATTTGATCGGGTATCGGATTTCGGATTTTTTTTGGACGCCCATTGACACCTTGTCCAGATCCCTTTTGCTGTGACCAAGGGTGGAAATAATCCATCTAAGAGTATCTTATAAAATAAATTAGGACCAAATTATTATTTTTTTTTTGAAAGAATTAAGACCAAAATTTGGTACTAATTAAGTTGGAGTAGTATTAGACTGTAGCATGTGATCGACCTGCCAACTTATTAGTCTGTAAAACACATCACTGTTTGTTAGCCCATAAAGTGTGTATCTAGTGGGACCATCTTTAACTGTCACCCTGTCTTTCTACTTGAGCCTATTAGGCCTATCAAACAGTGGTTTATGGATGTTAATAAAAATGTGTCTTTATGATTAAAGTCATGATTAGCCTTTGTTTTCTTCTGATTTTGATATAAGATTCGATCGAGTGCTAAAATAATGTGGTTGCTGGTAATCCACGTCTAATACCAGTCTAGAGGCTCTGCACTATGCGATTGTTTTTGGTCCCAAATAAATTAGAGCTTCATTTGGCACGGTGCAGTTAACAGAGGTAAAGCCTCTGCAAGAGGAATTCAACACCAAAAAGGCATTTCCTGCACAACACTGGTAGAAAGGGTCTGTAAAATGGAAAGTAAAAGACTGAAGAAGACAGATACTTGACTGAAACAAACTTACAAGTTAGAACTCAACGAATGATATGTAAGGATAGTCTAACTGAATCAATAATTTATAAGCATCATTGCTTGCAACAATGTTGACCACTCGAGGGTAAAGTTCGAATTGAAGAAATGGTATGACATTGCCAAAAGGTAAAGAAAACAGATTGATGCATCTGAATGACAACCTGAGTGTTAGTTTTGCTGCTTGAACCTAATCAATAATTCTGATTCTGACCAAGATTTACCTATGTTTTGTTCTAGGCGTTTAGATCAGTCATCGGTGTAGGCAAGATTTGAGAAAATAAGTTAACCAAAAGAAGAAGGAAAGAAATCAAGAATGGGACCACGATACACATTTACATCGGCGTGAAAAGCACACATAAAAATGAAGTAATGAACTTATTACTTAACTATTTACTCCCACCGTTCAAAATGACAGGCTGGTTTCATGTATAAGTTGTACATAAAAACAACCTAAAATTTCAATACACAACCAAAATATGCACCGTGACAAATTTTTTTACATTGAAACCTAAAATTACTCCGTGATGGGAAATTTTTACTTAGAACTTAAACTTTCCACTGTAACACAAAATAATTTGGTGATATGATACAAATTTTTATACCATGAGAAACCTTATATGTTGAAATCGAAAATTCGCATTGTTACCTAATGTCTACTTGGTGATTCAAATTTATATATCGGCTCAAATTTACGACCCCATTATTTATCAAATGACTTATAATCAACCATATGAGTATGTGTTCCAAATATTTATCGAAAACTATGAAATGGTCTGATGGTTCTCATGCTCATTCCCACTGCGGAGGTAGGGGTTCGAACCCCGTAATTTCCAAACCAATTTTAATTTGAAAGAGTTTGGATGTAGTCTAGGAACCATTGTAGTATCCTAATATCAAAAACAAGAATGTGATCCAAATTTTCTATATAAAAACAGAGTTTTTTCGAGCGATCTGGTTAATCAGAGCTTTTGGTTGATTCTGGCCCCACTATTTATATATTTTTAGCAATTTTTTAATCTTTTGGTTGAAAAAGGTAAAAAAATATTTTCAAATTTAAGAAAATTTTACAAAATATTAAATATCACAAAAATCGGATAAAATATATTTAATCACAATCAAACAAAAACAAAATCACATCGAAATATATCTTCTTCATCATAAAATTAAATTAATAATAAAATTAAAAAGTCCAGTGTCCAAATACACCTTTTAAAATCAAACTACCCCTAATTACAATCCCAACCAACTAATTTAATCTTGATTACAATTTCAAATTCATCAAATTTAGATCAATGTTTAAGATATCATAAATACCCGGAGTTATTGGTTATTACACGTTGATTAGTTGTTCCTCCCCGAAAATATTGATCCTTCATCCTGTCAACCAATTGAAACACAAAATCATCAAAAGAACATATTAAACGAATAGAAAACAAAAAGAAAAAAAAAATTGAAAAGAAAAAGGAAAAAGGAAAACGTTAGTGCAAAAAAATAAATAAAAAGAAATCGTAGGAATATTTCGTATGCAATATTTTTATTATTCTTTTCATAACAAAACTAAATAAAATATTTCTATTATTATTAGGTGTGTAAAAGATATTCAATATTTTTATGGAAAAAATATATCCCAGCAGTAAATACAGTATCTTAACATATAGTCGCAAATCTCTTATATATGGAAATTAAACACATTTTAAGATATTATTGATAAAAAAAAGAAAAAAAATTATAAAATTTATGGGTTCGGCGATTCACTATATAAAGCACTCGAGCAAGAGCCAAATTTCATTGTTTCCACGTTTTTTCTTTTTACTTCTAGGGTTTTTCTTTTTTCTTTTTTTTTTGCTGTTGCGGTGCAGGGTTTGTCAGCTCAAGGTCTTACATATTTTTGTGATTTGTTTTGCATGTCCTATTGGAAGTGTAATAGCTGCGGCAGTGGGAGCTCGTGAATGTTGATATCAGAGGTTATGGAATTAATCATGAAGTTTTTGTTTATGTTTAATGTGGGTTTTCTTTGATTTTAACCCTCCTATTTTACTTTTGTTGTAGATTGGTTTACGATCTACGAAATCATAAAAATTGTAGCATGATGAATCCAAGGCCGTGATATTTTTTCTCGCAATCGAATGACGTTAACAGGAGGTTTTTCTTTTTCAAGTGCCTTTGCATGGTTTTGTGCTTTGTCCTAAAAACACACCCGCGATCTCTTCTCCTTCCTTAAGCTTTCCTTTGACTCTATAGGTCCCATGTTAAGTGTTGTCTTGATTAAGGGTAAGCTGAAGAATTGAAAGAGTATAGCACAGCCATGGATATGAGTCGTTGCAAACAAAAAGAATCCTTCAAATACTTCTTAGGAAGGTAACTGCTATCAACACACTTTTTATTTTCATAACTATTCTTTTTTTTTTTTGCTCTGTTTAGTTTTTTTTTTTTTTGTTGAGATAGTTGGATTGCACGGCAGATTGTATATTAGTTTAGTGTGCTAAAAAGAAATACCAAACTTGGGGTCTTGCCACCAGTAATGAACCTGTTAACAAGGTAAGAAAAAAAAATCATATTTGAGTTGGTATTACATTTGCAATTTATCTCATGGGTTTGAAAAGTATTGGTAATATTTTGATTGGTTTTTTTTTTTTTTTTTTTTTAGGATTATCATCTGTAAATGTTAGAAAATGTTAACCTATGTTTTGCGATTGTACATGCTCCCAAAAGAGTTGTGAAGGCTCCCTGTAGAAGCCAAGAAAAATATAGTAAGTTTCATCTTTTCAAAAATCAAGATCGAACCTGGCAACCTGCTATTGGCATATGGTCTTCAATACATATGGTAATTGACTCTTTCTGTAACATGTTTAGTCTACGGCTTGCATGGTTTTCCTTCTCCTAGCGAATTCACATCATGTGTTTAAATTGTGGGTTTCTTCCTTCTAGACCATACCTGCGTGGCGATTCCCTTCCCTAAGAAGGTTGACAGTATACGTTGTTGTTGTTGTTTTTCTTTTCTTTTTTTTTGAAAGGGAACTACTTTATTTATATTAATATAATTACTATGGATTACACACCCTACAGGAAATTGGGCTCTATCAAGTGCAAGAAATTGAGTTAAAAACACAGGTGCTGTATGAATTTTGATTTGGTTACCATGTGATATGCGCACATTTGGAATGAGTTGTAGGAGCCTGTGAATGTACGCAATTAGATGATATATCTTCCAAGGGTAAGTTCATTCAGTTGTATGGGGTATGGGATTTTAGCCAATGGACTAAGTTTGCAGAGCCAAAGTCCATTTCCAGATGCACATGAGATGTTCGCACGTTAACCACTTCTCTGAGACCAAAAAAGCAAGCCTTCTATTATGCAACTATTGTTGTTGTTATATCGATTATCAATGGGAAGGTTGACAGTGTACGATTAGTTAATTCATTTTCACGTTTATTTGTCAACGGGTAATTAAATATGCACGTAGAAGGTGTTGTTTTTTTTTTTGACATCTGAATTTCCAGTCCCCTTCCCTGTGGCAGATTTCTATTTCAACCGATAATGGGCTTAGTCAAACTCAGTACCTCCCATTTTTTGGAGACCATGGATTTTTTGGGGGACTATGGTTTTTTAGAGATAAGTTCTGTTAGTTGCAAAAAGCATTTTTCCCAACCAAACATAAGTTCGGTTAGTTGCAAAAAACATTTACTAACCGAAAATAAGTTCGGTTAGTTGTAAAAAATATTTCCCAACCGAACTTATGTTCGGTTAGTTGCAAAAACATTTCCCAACGGAACTGGTTAGTTCGGATAGTTGCAAAAAACTTTTTCCAACCGAACTGGTTAGTTCGGATAGTTGCAAAAAATATTTCCCAACCGAACATTAGTTCGGTTGTGTCACAAAATATTTCCCAACCGAACCTTAGTTCGTTATGTCGCAAAAAATATTTCCCAACCGAACCTTAGTTCGTTATGTCGCAAAAAATATTTCCCAACCGAACATGTCGCTAGGAAAAAAAAAACCCATGGTCCACGAAAAACGATTCCTAATTTATCAGTACAAGATAAAATTTGGTGCATCTGGGCTTGATGAAGTTTTACCTGCAAGATATGAATTAGTCCTTCATTTTGATTCTGGTACAGCTGTCCAAGATGGATTTGTGACCCACAATGCCTCCTGCCATGAAGAGGCAGAACACCGACTCTGTTGGTTGCAAGCATGGACACTCAGTGTTGTTTTATTAAAGGAGATTGCAATAGGGTAATGGAGTTTGTCACAGGGTAAAGCAAACACAATCCAGTGGAGAAACCAGGTCATAATCTCTAAACCAGAATCTCTATAGATTTTTCATTCAACCATAGGAGTAGTAATAAAGTGCTTGGTACTTTAGCTAAGCAGACAAGGAAACAAGGACATCATACCTCATAAACGACAATGGAGACTAATGCCCAGATTTCTTTTCTATAATTTACATAATGATTTTCGGTATTTTTCAATCTTATGAGGATATCTTTCTATTGGAATATACCCATATTTCAGATCCTAAAACTGAAATGTAAATCCATTTTAATCTAACGGCGGCCAACAATCTAAACAGCCTCCTATAGTTTCTTTTAGGATGTTTTTGTACATATTCTTAAAAAATAAATAATAGTCCCAATATCTGCAAAACAAAATACTCACTTGCCATGGCCAAAGGAACAAATTGGTATTGTATATTCCATGGATTGCAAAGTGTGTTGTCCCAAAGTAATAGGTGAAAGTAAAAATAATTGGTGTATCAAATACAATTCAATCGTACTTCCCCAAATCATCACAGTAATTAAGGAAACACATAATTTTGGATTCTTGAAACAATTAAGCCGCATATACTCATAAGTCAGATACATACACGTACAAAATAAACAATAGGAGACAAAACTGCAACAACAATAGATATAGTAACACTTCGATATTATTTACAAAAATAAAACTTCTTTCTTTGAATGGCTGATCAAACAATATAATTGCAAGACCATAATTTTCCAAATTATAATGTTTCCAAATTGAAAGAATAGTTACAAATCAAAGGCAAGACCAAAATTTTTCCTGTCGGATTACATTTTTATTAGTCGTTAAATTTTTTTATAACATTTTAATAATATCTTCTTTTTTTTTTGTGAAGCGAAAAGTGAATGTATTAATTGAAAATCAATTACATTACTGAGGTCTGTCTATAAGCATTTGAGATCTAATCTCAGTTGGTGAAAAACTAGACCAAGTACATGATAAACCATCAAATCTAGCTAATTTAGAGAGGATGTCAGCTACTTTATTTCATTTTTTTTGTTTTTAAATGAAATTATCAAACATCTCATAAAAGAAAAATAGACCCGTGCATCGCACGGGTGAAAAACTAGTCTGCCTAGTAATGCAACGTTTGCTTGGGGATCAAAAATCATCCTCATGGTTACAAAGTTGATCAGTAATTTAACATCACGCCAGAAACATCTCAATTAATCCAAAATATGCTTGGTGACTTATAATCTTCCATGTGACGCCTAACTAGCGGTGATTTTAAATTTTCTATGTGATGCAAACTTTATTTAGTTATTTGCATGACTTAAAATTCTCCCTTTTTATCCAAATTTCGTTTAATTATCTAGATCCTGATCTGGGATTCAAGATTTATCCAGTGACCCATCTTCCTCAAGAATAAAAAAAAATAAAAAAAATAGTGATCCAAAATCTATTGAGATATTCATAATCTGCTTCAGGACATAAAATTAACATAAAACCCAGCATTTCCCTGAAACTTGCACTGTGATCCAAAATATGCATTAATCAGAGTTCTGCCTCGTGTCCAAAAATACAATTTTGACCAAAAGCATGTCTCTGACCAATTATTCCCATAAAAAATCACTTCATAACTACAAATGTATGATCTAAAAATTTGCTTCGTGATCCAAATTTATCATATATATGCTAAACTATAGCTCTAGCCAACGCAACTATCAAGAGTGTATACATTCATAGCAAAAACGCTATTTTGAGACGTTGTTACCGTCCTAGTCAGTGAAGCGAAATGATGTCGATACACTGCAGTAAGTGGCCTAGTCGATGAAGCTATAATACCCAACGATGTAGTGCCATGTGGCTGAGACAAGAAAGGCTACTTGACATGTGCATCATTATGCGATAGTGTTGCATATCCTTGATTCAGAGTTAGACCAGCTCAAGAAAGGAATTAGGGATGCAATGCAAGTTGCTAGATCATTGCCCGGTCGAACTCGCAAGCGATGCTATCTCAAGCTAGTTTTCCAAGTTTAGTTGATCAAAACTATAAATCTTGATTTCTAGTCTACTTATATCTATGTCTCGGATTAGGATAAAATGTGTAGTTGAGCTTTAGACTTCACGGTGTTCATCGATTAAAGATGAAGATCTACAGAGGAGAGCATGGAGGAACTTCATCAACAAAAGGTATGTGGAGACTAAAACTTATCTATCACTAGAAGTTTATTATATTCTATCTCTTAATGAAACTAAGTCATATAGCTATATAGACTATTAAATTATACACATTTGATATTTCGAGCTGAGTTTATCCTGCTTATCTATTTCTCGAAATACGAGTTGAAAGCTTTTACCTTTAACTACATTCATCATTATTCTTGACGAGTTTAGTTGGAAACAATTTATTTGTTGGAAACTAAATAATAAATCAAAAGATGATCATGTGGAAATTTCCTTGAAACATCTTATATAATTTGTGTGAGCCAATCATTTGATGTCGACTTGAAAACTTTTGTATTGATCATTCGATCACTTGAAAATTACTTATAAGCTAATAGATTGTGTGAGACATCTATTGTCGTCTTCTAAATATGTTTCAATAATTGAAATGGGAGTTTAGAACAAAAACCTTTGTCTGGATACAACACAGTATGTGTACCTAGTATGCAAACTGTTTTGGTATGATTCAGGTCCGGGAACCTTATTTGCGTACCTATTATGCGAATGTTTTAACTGTTAAAGTCCGGGAATCTAGTTTGCATACCTAGTATGCGAATGATTCTACCTGAGTTAGGTCCAGGACGGCTATTTGCGTTCCCGTTTATAAACGGCTGGACAAAACCAAAGTCCGGAAACTATAGTTTGCGTACCTGTTTGCAAACTTAGTGGTTAAAGTTCTAAAACCGGTCGAGTATGTTTTTCATACTCATGAACAAATACATTTATGAATTAAGGAATGCAATCTTTGCAAACCGTGGCTTAATGTTCATGATTTGATTCTTGTATAAGTACTTTGTACGACTACGAATCAGTCATATTTTGAATCAATTGGTTCATATATATTTTTATGAGATTATGAACAATTGAACAACTCTATGTGAAACAAAATTAGATTCATTTGATTATCTTTCATGATTGATTGATAATCATATTTGATCTAGAATTGTTAGATGAATGTGGTTAAGACAAAAGTGTTCATATGGCTAACTTCAGTTAACTGTTATTGAGCCAACTCAATATACATGTTTAGGTACGGTTACCCAAATCTAAATGAAGGTATATTTCATTTGTGTGTAACAAGATAAGACCATCTAACAGTGGAGAAATATTTCTTTGGTTTTAAGCAAACTTAGCTTGAATCTTAAATCAGGATTTCATCTAACGGTTAATATTGAATGCTTTGTTACTAAGCTATCTTACCTTTGATTGTAAGCAAACCCTGATTTGAAAGACTATATAAGGGAGAATTCTACCAACTGGAAAACCTAATCCCGACACTTTACTGTGTCCTAGTTGTGACTAGAGTTGATTCTCCTTTAACCTAGGTTTTTCCAAAACCATTATAGGTTAACGACTTGAATACTTCATTTGGGATTCGTGAAGCCAGATCCAACTATTTTCTCTATATTTGTGTATTCTGATCTAACTTGTTCTATCGTATTGAGTACTATCTTATCTAAGATTTGCTCGAGATTTATCTCTGATATGTAAGATATAAAAAGTAATCACAAATCTCTTCATCTTATTCTCTGTGATTCCACAATAACTTCTTCTACTGCCATATAGTTAAGTTATTGTGAGGTGATTGATATTTCTAGGCTTCTCTTTAGTAGTATAAGACCGGATTATCAATTGGTTCCTGTTCACCTTGATTTATCAAAAGACGGAACAAAAACTTCGTAGGTATTTTTGTGGGACACAGATTTATCTATCAGAATAAAATTATCTGTGGGAGACATATTTGTTTATAAGTCTTCGACTTTGGGTCATAGCAACTCTTAGTGGTGTGTGAGATCAGCTAAGGGAATCAAGTGCGCAGAATCCGGCATGATTCTAGAGGAGTAAGGAATGCGATTGTACCTTAATATTTTTAAGACTTGGTTAGGGCTCAACTGTATTCCAGTACCCAAATTTAGCTTGTAGTAGGCTAGTGTCTATAGCGGCTTAATACAGTGTGGTGTTCAAATCTAGACTAGGTCCCGGGGTTTTTCTGCATTTGAGGTTTCCTCGTTAAAAAAACTTCTGGTTCTGTGTTATTTCTTTTCCGCTTTATATTTCATATAATTGAAATATCACAGCTTGTGCATAGTTCAATCAATTGGTAAATCAGATCTTTGGTTGTTGGATATAAATTAATTGACACTTAGACATTGGTCTTTGGTACCGTCCAAGTTATTTCTCTTATTAATCAGGCTCATAGATTTCTATATGTTTAATTTGATGATTAATTTGAGAAAAAGAGATATAACTCTTTGATATATTTCTCGTTTGAGATCGCTTTATAAACTGGTGCTCTCGGAATTATATCGGAGTTAGTCTATACAAATTTCGGAACGAATTATTGGGTGTGGTTGTTATACCCACAGTTTTTCACTAGTCTTGGAGTGACTTACGCATTGGCCCAAGCATTGTCCAAGGCTTAGAAAATGTATATGCAACAGTGGAATTGCCAAACATAAATTTTTTGTTTATTGTTCAGCATAAAGAATGCAGGTTATGCACTTAAATAATTGAGCTGAACCCAGCTGCAAGCTAATGCATGAATGACATGAATTTACTCAGATGATAACATTGAAATGATTTAGATGCATGGATAGGAAAATTGTGGCTACATGGTGGTTGTACATTTGGTTCAACCAAAACAAGTATAGCGCGATGATGACGAGATTTTGGCTCAGGCTGACAGCTAGAGGTTGTATACGCATCACATGCATGCTAGAGCAAGGAATTGGATTGGAACAGTTATAAATTGGTTTTATAACCATGTTTGGCATCTCCTAACCACCAAATACAAGTGTGGCATCAATTGGCATGACAACACAAAAGTTAGCAGTTGAAAAGCATTGTAGGCGGTTATGGAAACTACCCTTTGAACACTTGGCTGTCCAAGGCTTGTGCATTCGGTTATGCACGGTTTTGGCCATGTAACTAATGTATAAATAGAGTGAGAGGCATTACACATCAGTAGGATACGAGAGGATAGCAAAGGCTAGGACTTAAGAGAGTTAAGTCTTCAATGGTCATAAAATTGTAGTCCGGGTATGGACGAGTTTTATTTATCTTATTTTGAGGCAATAAAATGGGATTGTTGCATTATGTCTTTGTGTTTATTGTGTGTTGTTGATGTTGTGAGTTTGTTTAAGTACATTGATGCATGGCAAACCTCTTATGCTTATCGGAACATAAAGAGTTAGAGAGAAAAGAAGAAAGACTTCCATTGTATAATGCCTTAAGAGTGAAGGCATATTCATGCTTTGGTGCAAGTTTACAAGGCAGAGTAATTGTAGGTGAATATTCGAAGAACCATAGAGTATTTCCGGTCATGACCCATGGAAAATAAAATCCAAAAAATAGGCATGTGACACACGCCAATGTGTGTGGTTTTACAAAATACACCAGGGGACACTAACATTATTTCTAGATATAAATTTGCACCAAGACCTATTTTTTTAAATCCAAAATCTATCCACATAGCCGAGATCTATTTTAGTCATAACTCGAAATCCGTACTTTACCGTCGGGATTAAAAAAATCTCTTTGGCATAAATTTTGCTTGTTAGTGATCCAAAAATCTATCGTTCTCCAAAACTTTGACCAACGATCCAAAATTCACCCAGCATCCTGAGGATTGGCTCATGATTGGAAAGCTACCCTACCCATGCTTGACTCGAGAATCTAGATCACGATTTAAAAAAATTCTTAACTCAAATAAACTTTACGACCCAAAATTTTCCTTATGATTTAATATCAACAATGCGATTCAATATTCCCCCATTTGACCTAAAATCAACCTTTAATTTAATATGAAACTACGAATAGACATCCTTACGACTCATTTCTAACTGAGCTACCTTGCCCAACAAATCTCAACTGGCCATTAACTACATTGTCATTGTTTTGTGATTCCAAATCAAAATACTGAGGTTTGTCCAAAGCCAATAAAAGATAGACGTACTAGAATATCTGATACAAATGCTGCTAGATTAGCATTTTGATGTATTTGAGTTAACTTAAGATATCCTAAAACAAAATAGACTTCTTGAATATTATGTAAAACTTATTGATGTATGCTACCATGGTAATTTGAAAAGAACCATCACTGGATTTCCTTTTGATACTCATCCATGACGTGCTCAAAGATTCTTATATCCCCTGCTTCAAAATCCATATTAGCTTACTTCGTATTGTAATAAAAGTTTCTAAGGATACGTCTAGTCTTCTAATTCATCATGTTATATGAGCATAAGTGGTGTTTTATATTCTTAACAATAAGACAATTCTGAAATTAAGTCACATCTTCCTTTCCCAATAAACCAGCAAGAAGAAGCACATATGATCGACCCACTTTTGTTGGTTGTAGAGTTCCCAGACCAGGAACTCAATCAATCATGAAAATCATAAACATTAATGTCTGAGTTAATAAGCTTTTACCGTATGGAAATAACAAAAGGACAATTTATGAATAAGTGAGTTAGATATTTTTGTCTACACTTACAAGAGTTACAGATGGGATCAATGTACTTGAGGATTCCATTGATTTTAGCATTAATAGGGATAATTACTTAAGAAAATTTTCATATGAACGGTTGGATAGCTGGAGTAGTGGAATCTTACAAGTTTTCTCCCGGTCCATAGAATGAGGATCATTTTTGTACTTCTTATCCATTTATGTATTGTGTACACATTTTACAGTGAAGTTCATTATTTTTAATTAATTCCAAGATGACTTTGTTTTCCTCTTGCAAGTACAAGATGTCTTTCTAATAACACTATATTCCTCGTAAATAAACCCGATTTTTATTTTTCTAATGGGACAGGTTCCTGTAACAAAATGTTTTAACAAACCGTTCAAGACGTTAGGTTTCATATATCTAGTGGTTCACATCATTTCTCATATGGAAGTCTAATAATTTACATTTTGTGTTTGGCTTAAACGAAAATTTTAAAGAACTGGGTTAGGATTTATTAAGAACTTCTTTGACTGGGGCTTCAAATAATCTTGATTGGCAAGAGGAATCTGAACTTTTTATGTGTTGATATGAATAACTAATCCGTTATCATGTATTCATCATCATCATTTTTCTTAATATCTTCGTGGTGGTATACATCACAAACTGATTCACGTACCCAAGATCAGGGCATGATGATGATTATTCACAATTTCATAATCTTTGGTTAGAGAAAGACTCGGGCTTAAAATCATTATTACTCGCATACTCCAATGTTTTATTCTCCATATGTTATTCTTTTGGATGCTTGTTAGTCCTCCCAGAATTCCTATATAACTCATAGACTCGATCTTGTTAGGATTTGTATTTATCTTAAATATAGCCATATCCTTGGTGTACATAAGGAATATTTGTCTTGAAGAAGTCTCCATTTAATCTTTTAGTTATATTTATCTTAAGAATGGCCATATCCTTGTTGTACATAAGGAATCTTTGTCTTGAATAAGTATCTACCCAATCTTTGTTATTATAGCATGTGAAAAGGTTCAAATGTTCATGAAACCTAACCTCCCAAGCTTTCTCATCGAATGTTTTCTTAGAAAATCTCTGATATATGTTAGAAGTAGAAGTAACAACACTGATAAGTGTTAAAGTCCATGGGCCTAACTAACCTCGAAAACTGGCTTATAAGGTTAGGAGTTAGGATTGCATGAGGGGGATACACTTCACAAATCCATGGTATGTAGGAAATGTGGGACATACTTAATACCCCTGTCACATAGAGTCGGGGGTCAAACGCAAACAAATAATACACTCAGGGTCATCAAACTATCCCTTAACGTGCCAAACAATGTCCAGAAACCACCCCAAACAACTTATTCGATACCATGTCAAAGTTCACGGGCCTAACTAATATCAAAATTGACTCCCTAGGTTGTGGCTACTAAAGGCATATTACACTTCAAAATCGAGGGAATCTAGGCGATGTGGGACTATATTTAACAATAAGAATTATTTTTCTCGCAAGAGATAGAGTCTTAGTATCCTATCCAGCCAGTCTGTTTTTAGGTTCTACATATAAGATTTGAAAGATTTTATTTGTTTCTAATATTGAAAAGAGGTGACCCGTGGTATTTATCATCAGTGGGTGTCTTATAAACTCCCATAAAGCTACATATCTCAATAATCATCTCCTCATTAGTTTTTTAATTGAAGAAGATACCAGATGTACCAAAATTGATAAGTTACCCAGAAGTATAACTTGACAGAGAAACTAAATTATCCCATTCCACCATATTTGGCTTGCAGGAAACTACAGTTATCAGTAAATATACGATGGTTTATAGAAAGAGCCTTTTTGCATATCTTAATCAATACTTTACCAATGAGCCCTAAATTTTCAGCATGAATGATATTTCCGGAAAAATCTTCGTAAAATTAACATTATAAGACAACTTACTCATCATGGTCTAAATTCTATACGTTGACCCGAATTTATCCGGCTTTCCAAAATTTAGTCAGTGACCTAAACATCTCTCGTGAACCAAAATTTGTCATATGAGATGGCTCGTGTCACCTTCACATAAGGAGAACTCTTATGGTTGTTAAATCAAGTTTTAACTTTTTATTCACAATTGCTTGGAGTCTAGCTCTTATATTTTTAGTTGATAAAATTTCGCATAACGATTTGGCGACAACAGTCGAGTCGTTAGATCACCAACGGATCTCTCCAGATTTCTTTATGCCAAATTGGTTGGGCACAACAATATAACTTCAGGTATTTTCTTGATCTACGACTTGAACCTTGAGTTAATTTAGTCAACGTTGAAAGTTTTCCAACTTCAATCTTGAAATTAAATGACCATGAGAACTAGTCTAAGATTTTCCTTGTGATAAAATATTTGTTTGCCAAGAGATAACTTTTGTTAGGGTACCGATCCTAACTTGTCATAAGCTCATGGGTAAAACTCAACTCTAATACCGGTCTATAAGTTTAGGGATTACATTGACTTATTAACTACCCGATAAAGCCCCAACGTCCTTGTTGGCCTACTCTATCGACACTGGCTCGAAGGTAGTCCTTTCCTTATGACGGCTCCATTCGACTACCAATATTCAATGTGGTGACAAAACTTAAGGTACTGACCCCAACGCGTTATAATCCCAAGAGTAGAACGCAACTCTAAAACCGGTCTACATCCCGTTGACTTATAAACTACCCAATTAAGCTTCTTCCAAACAATGTGGAACTAAGGTCCAACACTTTTTTTTTTTTTTTTTTTTTTTGAAAAATCAACATTTTATTCACAAACTAACCCAAAGAGTTAGCCTTACAAGAGATATCAGTGGAAACAACCCAGAGATTCAAGAACATGAACACATGAAATTACATTGGCATGCTTTTTTTAAAAGAGATTGGCTGATCGCATGTCGCACATGAACCCACGTATGTTGAGAAAAACCAGAAGAGCTAGCCTCTTTTGTGAGCAGATCCGTAGAATTGTTGCATGTTCTAGGAATGAAAGTATATCCTTGAAAGCCACCATCCTTTCCACTTCATCAAGTAATCTTTGTACCTGCCAAGAAATTGAAGAATTCATCCCATTCAAATAGCCTATTGCTACCTCCGTCCCACTATTAGTTGACCTAGTAGTATAATTTAGAAATGATTTATCTATCAAACTATACCATGGATGTTTGTAAATTTTATATCATTGAAAAACATTTTAGAACAACTAGGTAACGAATATAAACATGAGTATCAAATGATATAAAATCAACTACTCCCTCCGTTCCACATTAGTTGACCTATTTGTTTTTAGATTTTATCTCATTAATCGTTGATTTTATATCATTTGATACTCTTGTTTATATTCGTTACACAGGTGTTTTAAATTGCTTTTCAATGATATAAAATTTACGAATATCAGTGGTATAGTTTGAGAGATAAATCATTTCTAAATTGTACTACTACTAGGTCAACTAATAGTGGGACGGATGCAGTATTAATGAGACAAAATTTAAAAACAAATAGGTCAACTAATAGTGAGACGGAGGAAGTATATTTTTGCAGTCCCCTTCCAAAGAGATTGAAGGTCCCAACACCTTTACCATACTTAAATCACCTCGTCATCTTTTTATTTTATTTTTTTGATAAGAAAAATTGTTATAGAAATTAAAAGTCAGAACAAACTGGTTCATAGACTTGCGTACATGCATCCCAACTATCTTGATCCAAAACATGAAAAATACAAGAGGGAGGATAACCCATATAGTTACGGGTTGTTGTTGCATTAGCAGTAGCTTTAGCCAATGCAATTGCTGCCCGATTTGCTATTCTACTTGCCAAAACATAAATAAAAAGCACCTCGTCATCTTAGTTTCTTTTTATTCAGGTTAAATGAGAGTGTTGTTAGGCTATTTGAAGACTAAAAATCTGAACAAAGTAAGCTTGAATGGATCATCACATTTACATGTCTGACTTCTAACAGAACTTGGTACTCGGCAGATAATTCGATTTCCGAACTACCTGACATCTAAAAACGAGAAGGTACTACTTCAAACAAAGCTACGCCCTAATGCAATATTTGTATCCCTTGGATATTGTCATAGGCGAACTTAAAGAAAGTGATGTATAGAATTGAGGATTACTAGTTTTTCACTCGTGCTACGCACGGGTCCATTTTTCACTTATGAAATATTGGAGCATATTTTAAAACTAATTTCTAATAAAATATTCAATAAGCTCATGACGTTTAAAATTGACAAATGGGAAAAATAAAGGGAAAATTATGGATATGTCCCAAAATCGACTGTCATCTTGGGGATATGCCCCAGGATTCCAGTTTCTGGAAATATGTCCTGAAGTAACGGTGTCCGTCAAGGAACCGTTAAATAGTCAATTTATAGCAAATGTGTCAGAACTTTCTCTCTAATTTCTTCAAGGTTTTTTCTATCTGAATATGTTCCTGAACCTTGAAAAGGAGTTACCATATAGTATATTTGTTTTTTAATTCGCATATCTAATCCTAAGTGTGTGCGAATATTGACTACTTAACGGTTTTAGATGGAAGTTTGGACGGCTGGGGCATATTCCCGAAAACTGGAATCCTGGAGCATATCCCCAAGATGACGGTCGATTTTGGGGCATATCCCCAATTTTCCCAAAAATAAAAGAAATAAAATAAAGTGCCATGGACTTGTAGTCTGAAATCATCCTCGCTACAAATCATAAAAGATTATTGCCTAATGAATTAGAAAAAAAAAGGTAACAAACCCTTGAAAGAATATTAAAGTTAATAAGTCGATGTCGTCGTATTACAACAGCAAAATATTAGGGGTGATAATACCAATGACCTGAAACTCGTCATTATAAAATTATTATCGGTGTTTTTTGTTTTTTAAATCGATAAGCATGGTAATCAATTCAAAATAAATATTTTTCATATATTTTAGATAGTATATGTATTACTTCTAGAAATAAATCAGCATCACGAAAATAAAATGCCAGAAATAACGATTTTTTGCGAAGTATGCATGAAATGTAATGTATTTTGTAGTATTTTGTAATATTTTATGCATGATACGGCGTGCTTTCTTCGCGTGCCGCGTATACACGCGCATGTGCTATGCCGCGCTGATCTGCATATTTGTCTGGCACATGAAAACATACTAAGCTAATGTGTTGTGCCATGTGATGTGTCGTGCTCGACTTTTAGCGTGTTATGCCATAAACAGTGCAGGCCCCGCAAAATTACCTCCAGATGTCTTCATATATCAATCAACAAAATTTCTAAACGAACCGCCCCTATAAACTCCCCAAAAACCGCTTAGACTCAGCTGGTGGTCCCATCTTACCCTTTAATGGGCCCCTACTAACTCCCCCAAGACGGGTCCCACCCTCCCCACTCACATGACGTTTTTGGAGTGGTTTTTGGGGCGGTCTGCCCAGAATTACTCATCAATCAATATGTGATCGTTTTTTTTGCCTGAATTTCGTACCACTAATAGAGATGGGACATAGACTGATACATTTAATGTGCAAGAGTAACCGTATTGTATTGTACGCACTTTCTCTTACTTGTACCCATTTTTTTTACGAAAATGGTATATATCCCGGGAGAAAATCCTGGGATTAACACCGTCTCTCACAGCCATGGACCCACTCATGCCCTTTTATAATCCCAATGATGAGAGAGTTTTTTCATCATCCATCGGATTCTCTCACGGGGGAATTCACGGGATTAACCCCGATAGGTATATGCCCACTCAATATTTTTTTATAACATTATACTGTTACTACACCAATTATTTTACAATAGTACTCTTGCTGTAAAAGCCTATATAGATAAAAATTTAAACTACATGGTACGTGACAACTCATGTAAGACACAACCTAAGAAAAGATAATCATCTTTGAGTATGTTTTACCAATCTGTCTGTTTGTTTTCTTTGTTTTTGGTTCTTTAATTCAATTTCCTAATTCTCAAAAAAAAAAAACACACACACACACACAAAAAAAAAGATCAAATTCCCAATTCCTCCCAGTACACATATAGTGTCATCCCCTGATGTGGTGCATGCATATAAACCACAATCATGGAATTTGATCCGCGCCTTGTATAATGCAGACCCTCTTTGAAGTAGTCCACCGTCTTAAAGTTTGTTTTGTGGTTCACATAGATACTGGATTGTAGTGGACCTATATTTCATTTTGTTTAGATTGATCATTAATGTATTAGCATAGAAATCCGAACTCTAAAATAGCTTTTTAAAATAATTCATCAAAACCCTTTCAGAAACGTGAAAGGATAAAAAATATTGAAAATGGTTTGGTGTGATGATTCCAGTAAAATACCGATATTATTAAAATAAAAATAAAATAGTTTACTTGGAGGAGGCCCTCCTCCACGGCCTCCTCCACCACCAATAAAGCTTCTTGCAACATTCATTAGTCTAAAACCGCCATGATTATCCACCCACTTTACGGGAGCTTCCAAGTACTTGTAACTGGTATCTGGATGTTTCGACAACTATAATGCATGATAATTTTCAAAATTACCGTAGGATAAAGAACTCGTCATCTCTAAGACATTTCTGGTTAATCCATATGGGCCATTTTTTGTTCATTTTGGCTACAAAAAGACCAATGAGCAACTGCGTATACATATGCCCCAATCTCCATTTCACTTCCTATCTAACTGAACAACATATGTACATGTTATAGTAACAACTAAAAACGAAGATACTTCTAAGTAAAGTACCACTTTAACAGTTTAACTAACATTCTAAGATAATGCCAACCATGTCTCACTTTAAGTTCATTCACATGCCGTGTCTTCAGTGGGCAAGTAAGTAACATTTATGTGAGGATGATAATATTTGAAAACACTCAATTTCCGTGTGAATACACAAATACTTCCACCAAACTTATCTATTGTATAATCTAATCATTTTACCTTGTTGTGATAAGTGGAACATGTATTGTCTGGTTGGTATCCCTAGCACAGTAGATCTGGATATTATAGTATCGAGTTGCAAAATTAACTGGTAAATGTACTCAAATTTTGGTAGTAGAGTCCGGGAAATGGTCTTTGGATTCGAGGAACCCAAAATGCGCTTTTCCTTTTTGGGTTGAGATCCAATACTTCAGTTGAAATAATATGTAGGTGGTAAGGATTTTGGTTGAAAGTGATGTATATGTCGGTGATAAGGTTTTTGGATGG
Source organism: Papaver bracteatum (assembly GCA_023529315.1). NCBI lineage: Eukaryota > Viridiplantae > Streptophyta > Magnoliopsida > Ranunculales > Papaveraceae > Papaver > Papaver bracteatum. The sequence continues at coordinate 656,358 of JAJJWX010004447.1, read as the reverse complement.
GGTGCAAGAAATAAGTGAAGCCATGATGCTCTTCAGCTTAACGTTATAGATAGACTAATACCTGCACGTCTTGAAAAGCTACCGATCATTCTACCAATTTTTTCTTTTATTTCAAATAAAAATGAAACTTAATGATTAAACGAACAAAAGAGAAGTTAAACCTTTATGCCAAGTTTGAATGGATGATTCCGCCAAGATCCAGTACCCAAAATCTCATATGAGTCGTATCCAACTCCACTGACACGTTACAAAATGTCTTAGAAACATTAGCTGCAAACTACATAAATTATTGAATACAATGATAGATTGGGATTATTTGTGAACAACCTGTAAGTCAGCGTCAACAAAAAAAACTTTTGTGCATAAGAGAGAAAAAGAGAAAATTTGGAGATTGTTAAAACAACTTCTTCTTTTTTTTTTTGAAGGGAAAACAACTTCTTATTGATAACCCCATAACTAAAAGTTTAACCCGCACGCGCCTGTACAATCAGTTTACATAATCATGCGAATGACGGTTTCTATAATTGGGCCGACCGAGCGAAGCGAGGGAGGACCTTTATATGACCACTTTTTTGTAAATCCTAAGTCATCAATTGACACAAAAAGATTAAAAATGGTTAGGGCCGAAAAACCAAAAATATCCCTCCCTTTTAGTCCAATTACTATAACTCCTTGTGTATCCTATTAGGGGTATAATTGGACAATAAACTTTAATATAACATATCTAAAAATCCGCACATTGGAATTTTACAAATTTTATCTCATTGGAAAGCTAATAAAAAAACCTATCCAACGAGCACAAACAACAATATCAAATTTTGAGTTTTTACGAAAAATTCAGAGGTATTTATCATTTTAGGCATAATTTTAGAAAATTAAGTGTATATCCATTATGAAAACCACCATAAAGGATACATAATAGTTTATTTAGCAAAATTTTGGTTTATTCATCAACTAATTTTCCATTGCAACTAATAAAACGATGTACTCCCTCCGTTTCAAGAAAAATGATACTTTCATTTTAGGCACAATTCTCGAAAATTGAATGCATACCACCACAAAGGATGCATAACACATCATGCAACCATATTTTGGTTTATGGATCGACTAATTTCCGTTTAAGAAAAGGTGATACTTTCACAACCCGTTTCAGGAAAAGTGATACTTTCACTCTGTTTCGGGAAAAGTGATACTTTATCTCGGTTTCGGAAAAAATGATACTTTCGCTATGTTTCAGAAAAAGTGATACTTTTTTCTGAAACGGGGAGAAAGTATCACTTTTTCCGAAACGGGGAGAAAGTATCATTTTTTTCCGAAACGGGGCGAAAGTATCACTTTTTCGGAAACGGGGTGAGAGTATCACCTTTTCTTAAACGGGACGAAAATAGTCGCAGACAAACCCCATCTTCAGATTCTTCTTCGGTCGGCCCTCCCACTGTGGAAACGGTCGTACTAGTATTTTCTATAGAAACGATCTAAGATAGCCTGCACTGTAGTTTAACAATATATCATGTAACTTTCGTTCTACCATTCAAAATTCCAGAAACGTAATGACTGCTAGTAAGCCATATCAGCAAATTTTAGAGGTCCTAGATATGAAAAAATAAAATTTTCTTTGTTTAGGAAAAAAAAATTAGAATCGTGAAGAAATAAACAAATCCCAAAAATACTATAAAAAGAAGGGCAAAAATATCCAGTCGGAAGAAGAACATACATCAATGGATGTTTCAACTCGTTTGCATTGTCAATCAACCACAGGATACCTGCAAAGCAAATAATAAACACAAATCAGACAACAAAACCGTCGTCAAAAAAAAATAAAAAATCACGAGCACAAACAAACATGTCAATTTTTCCGTGATTAGTTCTTAACAATATCGTGGAAAAAAATAGAAAAATTACCTTGAAAATATTCTTGATTAGCCCGATATTTGTTTGCAGCAAAGCCAAAAAGTGTCTCGTCTTTTTTCGGGTGTATGACCTGCAAACCCAAAACCACCATCAATAAATGAACCCTAATATCAAAAAGACTCGCATGACAATGGAAAAAATAATAAACCCTAATTCTCAAAAACAATAAACCCTAACCGTTTTGGAAAAAACAATGAGATTGCACCACTTTATATAGAGATCATCTTGCCAAATTTTACAATTATATAGAATGCGGAAATAGTTAAAAAAATCCCAATTAAGGTAATAATATTTTTATAAAAAATAAGAAATTTTTGTAATTTTGGATAGCCACATTATTCTCATATACCACCATAATTAGTGGTTCCAAATATTTTCTTATTAAAGATATATTTCATTTTTTTTAGTACTTTTATACATATCAAATTATTCTCATATCATAATAATTAGTGGTCGCAAATATTTTTGTATAAAAAATATATTACATATCAAAACATAACAAAATTAGAAAATTGGTTTTATACTTTTATTTAGTTTATTTTTTATTTTAAGCTTGTTGTATTTTTAATTATGGTATGAAAAAAATTAAGAAAAATATGAAAATGAGGCGTATTATTTTGTCAGTGCTTGAATTTTTGTAGGATCGTTTTTGTACTGGCTTGCTCTAGATTCTAATCTTCGTTTCAATCTTTTGTTTCAGATGTTCTCATAAACCCGTAATCTTTTACCTTTGGATAGCAATTTCGCAACAAAGGTTAGTACCCACGATCAATCTTTTTTAATTAATAAAATAGAGATGTAATTAGGAAAAGAATGATTTCGAAAGCTGTAACTGGACACTGGACATTATTCCTCTCTTTTTTTTTGTATTTTTTTAATTCGTTGATATGTGTTTGATTATGATGCATGATTGATTTAATTTTTTGATTTTTATGATGAAATCGTGAACGCGTGATTGATTATTATTTTAATGTATTTTTGGCAACATTATACTATAGATGTTTTTTTTTTTTGTATTTTTGGTATTTTTTAAAGATTTAATTAGATTTAGCTATTTTGGTAATATTTTTGTTGGATTAGTTTGGAAAAAATATTTTTCTAAAATATTTATTAGCGAAAATATTAAAACATTTCCAAAAAAATAATAAAAATGGGTCAGAATCAACCAGGAGCTCCGGTGAATGAGGTCGCTCGAAAAAACTCTGTTATTATATAGAGAATTCGAATCATCATCTAACCATGTGCTAGGTTTGTGAAGAATTCTTTTTTATATTACTGTAATCAATCACTGTCTGCAAATTAAGAGTTAATCAGACAAAGAACCTTCCATACGTTTTTATTTTGTTTTCGTTTCAATTCTTTACTATTTTCTTTTTAAACCTTTACAGGTATTCAGAAATAAACAAATGAGGCCGATTCTTTATCAAATTCCAAGCATATAACCTTGATACTCCGTAATAGTTATGTCTTGGCCCCCCTTTGGTGATCATAAACATTTGATTATATATTAGGAAGATACATTCCCTTCCACTTTCTCAACCACCATTGATGAACAAAGTCCATTGTTGGCCTAATCGGCCAACAAAAAGTGTTCAAGTTGAGTAGGCTGTCACATGGGGGAGAGAGACCCTTATGTATAGTGTATACCCTTCCAATCCATGATTCGGACAATATTTAGTTTAAGGAGTTGATATCCGTCCATATATAAACAGTATAACAAAAATTAGAATAAGAAATGTCTGAATTCCTGGCTAGACAAAGATACCAGCATAGGACCCTTATGGCACATTTAACAGTTCATAGCCCACTGAGACAAAGATGGACCAGAGATAAATGCAAACCCAAAAGATGGAAGGAACAATTTTCTTGCCGAATACTCAAACCAGAAAACCAACTTTCATACCAAAAAACAACAAGAACAAGTAAAAAAGGAGAGAAATTGAAATGATTGAGACGGAATATTGGGAAAATTGGGAAAGTAATAAGTATTTTCACAAGGACAGAAGAAAAAGAAACAGATCCTTTCCTAACTTTTACCTGAAAGACCGGAAACTTCCCTCCTTGGTGAGGGTGCCTAATTAAGTATTATTTTTACTATAATATCACATTAGTAAGTGTTTAATCAAGACACAGATGCATAAAAGCTGGAGAGATCCTCAGAGAATTCCTTTTTGATGACTTCTCTCTTGAGTTTAAGAGCTGCAGTGACCAAACCAGATTCAGGAGTCCATGCCTCGGGCAGCAATTTAATTTTTGCTGGTATCTCAAACTTCTCTAAACGACCCTTCTTTGCCGCCTACAAACATACAAGGAAAAACATTACAGGCCGTGACGATTCCAGTTTCGTTTGACAAAATAAGCACGCACAAAAAAAAAAAAAAGTAGATGCACATTTCAATTTATATAAACCAGAAAGAAAACCCGCATGGATAAGAAATATAGAGTCTGGTTTTCAAGATGTCAACAGCTATTCCTGGTGAAGATATTTGTCATTCATGTACTTCTACTTGTTTTCTTTTCTTTTCTAGTTTCTCGCATCTTTTGATTTCTCCTACTTGCCAAACTAAATACTTACCAAACTGTTTCAATTTTTAGGAGTTAAAAGTGCGTGAAAGGATTTTCCATTTTGGCTACTGAACACCCTCATGAGTTACTCTATAAATTGACAAAAATAAAATAAAGGGCAGTATATTTTAAAAGCTCTGAAAACATGATCAACAAAGATATAATTCAAAAATAAAGTTGACATGCACACCTGCACAAGCGACCCATGCACTTCCTTCACGGTTTGTTCCTTCTGACACAAATCTGAGAAACCAGTAAAATCGATGTTGTTCTTTACAGCCCAATCTTCTATAGCATGTTGCGCAGCTACAACAAGAGCCACACAGTAACTATGGAATGGATCGGCATGCATCATAATATTGTCTACATACGGGCTCACAGAGAGGGCAGCTTCCACCTGTGGAAGAAAATTGAAGTCACAGCAGAACCAATTATAAACATAATATTGTCTACATAATGGTGGCCTAAAAGAATTATAAACATCCAAAACTACCACCCACCTTTCCAAGGGAAACATATTCTCCATGCTGAAGTTTTACTATGTCCTTTTTGCGATCAATTATTTCAAGGCAGCCATCTGAGTGAAATCGCCCAATGTCTCCAGTGTAAAACCATCTCATTCCTCTCTCATCAACCTGCATATGCATCAACACTATTAAATAAATTACCACCCCTCATTTACTTTCTAGAATGTAATTAATTGTAGTCAATACTCAAGCGATGATGAGGTGATAATACCTTATAAACTTCATTTGTCTTCTGTTCATTTTTGAAGTATCCCTGTGTCACATTGGGACCACCAATAACTATTTCCCCACGAGCCATTGGTGAATCACTTGTTAAATACCCACCTTCAGGCCAGTCAATCAACTGCACAAAGAAACATTATTCATTTAATACAAGAGGAGATGCAACTGTCAATAAAATACTTGACTGAAGTCATTAAGTAGGCTAACAAGTGTAAACACGAGTCTTAGAATATAAGCACCTAAAGTAAAACCAAACACTACAGAATGAGATATGAGTAAAGTAATTCAAGTAACAAAAGACCATTCAGGTTCTCCTTGTATGTGCAACTTATCAATTAGAGAAATCCATTAGTCACAACTTGTGGTAAATTACAAAGTTCCCAAAATCGTTCACTAGTTATAGTACGTTGATGCAGAAGGAAAAACTGCATGTTAATCAGGAAGACCTGAACAGAACTCTTTAAAATTTGATCGCAGCAAGTATAAACTAGTAATAACCTCTCTTTTCCCAGACCACCAGTCATCAGTTAGAGGTGATGCGCATAAAAGATTATGATACATTTGTCTGGATACCTTTCCTTTATGGAAAGGAATATATCCACAGTTTTTCTGTACCTTAATATATGAACAAGGAAGTGGAGCACCAACACGGCCAACAGATGTATCGTCGAACTCAGAAAACGTCCCACCAGCACAAGTCTCAGTGAGACCATACCCTTGCCCAATTGGAGATCTGGAAGGAAAAAAATACATGTCACAGAGATAAATAATGCAAGAACCAAGCAAATAAGTCTTTCCAATTGCAAGGGCATTAGACTTTGTCCATGCAATCGACAAAGAAGCAACTTCAATTTTTCGACTATCAACATCATAAATAATATACTTCAGTTCCACTCACTAATAGAATTTTGAGACCACAGCCGTGACTATAAGGATCACCACCGTAATGATCTTAAGCATTCCACCTAAACCTTTAGACTACTTTTGGGTAGGGAAAAGCATAATTTAAGGACCTGTGTTAGTGATCAGCCAGAATTGCAGGTTTTGAACATTGACATTTGTTACAATCAAATTTTCCCTTTGATATTAATGACCTTTTATTTTTATTACAAGTATATGGAAACACAGTGAATCAGTTACAGGTAAACAAGCGTAAAATAATTAATAAGCACAAAAATACGAAGCATGCATCTCGGACAATGATAGATGACCTTTTATACTATATTTAGTGTATAATTGAACCAGATCCAATAAAATGAACACTCACCCGATGCATATATTTATAAATCTTTGTGTATCACCAGAAAGAGGAGCACCTCCAGAAAGCAGGAAGCGAATGCGTCCACCTAAAATGGCCTGGACCTTTCTGAAAACAAGCATATCCCAAAGCAGCTTCTCGATTCCCCATGCTCCAAACCAACTTCCATTCACTGCTAACATTCTACGCCTATATGCCAAATCAAATAGGGTCTTGGAAAATCCACCCTTTGCATCGACCTGAGAATTACAAAGAGGTATTTGTGAAAGAGATCTTTTATTACTATTATTTTCGTTAGTTGTTACCTAATTTAACAAAGAAAAAGAAGTGTTTTTATGACAAACCTTTTTCCTCACACCATCTCGAACACGATCAAGAATGGCTGGCACTGCAGTCATCACAGTTGCCCCTAACACAGAAGCATCCCCCTTTGTGCCCCTTTTTATCTTGTTTGAAGTATCGGTAAGAGTCAAAGGTGAACCATATCCAATGGAAGATCCAACACCAACCATTAAATTCTACAATAGAAAAATTCAGATTCATAAGAGATATATCTTAGGTTCTAATTTCACTAGCATAGGATGGCTATCTAATTCCTCCAGTTGTACAACATAGAATTCATAAGTAAATGAAGAATCCCTGTACCTCAGCTGCCAATTCAAGAATATGAGCTAGTGGGAGGTATGCCAAGTAGATATCTTTGCTTCCCAGGTCTGGAACAATTGTCATGACAGCAGAAAGAGTAGCTAATACATTTCCATGGGACATCATTACTCCCTGCACGCAGTGTAAAATAACAAAAATGTTTAGCACTGCCAGGGATCAGAAGTAATCAAGTTGTTGAACTGTTCCATAGATATTTTGAATTGATATAATCAAAAATTAAAAATAAGTCACTATAAACACAATTCGAGGGAACTGGCAAGAGGTTTGAATTAAAAATAAGTCACTATAAACACTGTTCAAGAGAACTGGCAAAAGTTATAATTGGATTGTGCACTTCCTTATACGAGGATGCCTCTACGTAGGATACCATCCTTCAATTTTTGCAACACATTTTTCTCAGTTGCCAAATTTGTGCATGCCAAAGTGATGGAGCAATAAGGAGCACAGATAGAAGTCTGTGCATCTGTATTCAACTGAGAGTTTACTATCTGGAGAGAGGAAGAGAGATGGAAGGAGCAAAAATAAAATAAAAAAGATGCTTCCACCAACCTTTGGCAATCCAGTACTTCCACTGGTATACATTATAACTGCAGTATCAGCTGCTAATGGCAAATCAGCTTCAACAGGATTCTCTCCACCAATTTTCTCCACTTCAGCAAATGAGGTGATTGACCAGCTAGTGCTGCTCTCCACTGATGAGATATCAGATGGAATCCCATCATCTATGAAAATCACACGCTTTACAGTATCCAGCTGTCCACTTATGTCTGCAAGTTTTTTCAATTCCTTCTTTCCACAAATGACAGTTGAAACTTCTGTCTGAAAACAATAAGAAATATGAAAGCCTCTGAGTACATTCATAATTGTTATACATACACTGTATTAGACTGGATACAGATATAAGGCAAAATCTGCAAAGATGATAGATGTATATCTGGAGAAAAAACGTAGTCCAAGTAACAGTGTCCCTCCCTGACAGAGTAGAGATACTTGCAGAATTTGAATTTAGTATTCCAGGTAACTTTATACTAGCATATGTCACTATATCTTTTAAATATCTAACTAGTGTGGCAGATATTAATGGTTATCTGATTAAATTAATGTGAAACCCATAACAATGTAGAGACACTTATTGTTTCCAAATGTATAAGATAAACAACTGAAGTAAAAGTTATGTAGCATCCTTGGCACAACCCAAACTCCTCCGACTCCTAAGGCTATGCTCTTAATTCTACATTAAGCACACCCAAGCCAAATAAACTAGTCACACACGCACAGTGCATTATTCTGACAGGCTGCCATTTAGTTTGTTTCTTCGCAAACAAATAACATTATGCAGGTTCAAAGATCGATAGACATTAAGAGCAAGGGAAATGGATAAGTACCTCATTTAGTGAGTGAGCCAGTGCCTCCTCTCCCAGAGAAGAATATATAGTGACAACTGTGATATTGCACCTGAAGCATCCCTGTATTAACATCAATGCCATTAATATCTTAGAAGAAGAAAAACTTTACTAAAAGAGTAAGAGAAACAAATGCTGACAAAAGTTAGCAGCGAGTCATAAAAATATATATGAAACTGATAACTATGATGCAAGATTAGCAATATCATCCATCAAATGTGAGATACAGGAAAGGCTGGGATGAGATAATAACCTGTAATGCAATAAGCCACTCTGCTTGTGTATCAGCAAAAATCGCTACACGCTCTTCCTTCTGATGCCCGAGCTGTGCTAAACCAGATGAAAAATTGCAGGCAGCTTGAAAAGCTTCCCCGTAGCTTAGCCACTCATAGTTTCCCAGATGAAGCTTCTCGAAAGATCTTCCACCAACCACTTCAGTCTCTCTTGCAATTACCTTTCTGGTTCCGAGTAAATTCCTATCTCTGTACAATTTACAAGAATGCTCAAAAAGATCTGCAAGTGTTAGAATTCCCTCCCATGCTGACTCAACAGGGGAATCGAAACGATGATTTCGAATTGCATATCCAGATTCGCCTCCAACATCAACTGGTAATCCTCTCCGTTTATCTCTTTTTGAATTCCGGAGTAAAATAGAGCACACAAGAGGAACAAGGATTCCAACAGCATACACACTCATTTTCGAGCATATGCAATACTTTCCTCTTGTAGCAAAACTCTGTTGATTGAGATCTTCAGGAAAGAAAAATAATACTCTGTCAATTAAATGCATATCTAATAATACGGCTAGCAATATCACCTAATCAACGGAATTAATCACAACACGGAACTCAAAATCTGGCCAAATAAACTTCATCATTGATCAATTCACTAGTAACTGAATGTGTGTCACTCATATATGAGTCTATGACTCATAACCACTGACAGACCTTCCAATGGCTAATTATAGTCATGCATTACTAATCCTCAATACAAAGCAAGAATAACCAAAAAAATCAACCTACAACTCAAATTAAGTAAAGTAGTTTCATAATTTTTCAAATTCATGAATGTAAGAAACAAGACTTTTTTTATTATTATGTTTTTAATTACATTAAGCTTGTACGTGTCTACAGAATCATCATGAACACTAGAATTTTCATTCAAATAAACGTTTACCAAATACTGGAAGAACTGGCAGTAGAAGGTATATAGTAGTACATTGACAGAAGATCTCAAAGTCCTATTCCCAAGGTATAATAGTACATTGACAGAAGATCTCAAAAAACCTCCTAAATCCTAATCAATTACAGTTAACCAACTCCAGCTACCAGAATCTAGTTTTCTTAGATACCTAACTCAACCTACACTACTCTAAAACCTCTCGCATTATCACTATTCAACCAAATTTCACTGATTAATCATTAAACAAATCTATTATAAAAAAATCATGAACCGATCAAAAAAAAAAAAAAATCCAAATATATGAATGCATCACCAAATCGATAAGAATAACATACGATCACAGTTACAGATTACGCGTAAATTAAAAGAATGATTGAAAACCATACCTGAAAAAATAACCAGAGCCCTAAATTAATCTCTGTATTTTTGTTTTATATATATAAGAGCAGCAGAGGATGTATGGAAGAGAAAGAGATGGGCGGAGATAACAATTTTCAGAACATATTCTCTCTCCGTTTTTGGATTTTCTTGTGAAAGGAGGATTCCTGAACTACTTCTGATTCTGTAAATCTGGTTGTTGGGTAAACTCCCATGTACTTAGTGATTACGTGTCAGAATCTGATGTGATTCTGGTGATATAATCTAGGGGGATAGTTTTAAAGTTTAAACTGACTGGAAACCAGGGAGTATAAATATACTGTAACACTGAGTTGCGGACAAATTTGATCTTTTTTGAGAACCTGACTCATTAATAAAGGACCTTGGTAAAGGGGCGTCATGAATCGGTAGAGGGGCGTCAAATAAATAAGATAAAAAAAGTCATTAGAAGTAAAATCAAGTGCCCCTTATCAATGAAAAATATGTAAATGACTAATTAGCCCTTATTGTTAATAATTAAGATTAGTAATGATAATCAAGATTAGTGTTAATTATCAAGATTAGTTTTGATAATCAAGATTAGTATATTATAACTCTAAAATCAGATTTTTAGAGTTATAAAAAAAAAATTTGAGGAGAAGAAAACTTATGTGATATTTGTGAAACCCTAGATTTTGATTCACTCAACCAAAATGAGTGATTCCAGTTCCAAATTTGAGGTGGGTGAATCTCTATATGATAGAGAAAACAAGTACTAGTTCCATTAGCTTTTTGTTGCTTAAAATTCTCTAAAGTATGTAAAAAAATCAAAATTTTAAAAATTTCAGAAGAACATACGGTTGGTAATTAGTCGTTACCAACCGTATATGTGAGATACTGTTGGTAACTCAACTACCAAACCAACCGTGAATCGGTTCAATTTGGGGAAAACCCGAAATAATACCCGATTACGGTTGGTAATTATCTGATTACCAACCAGATATGTGAGATACTGGTTGGTAACCATCTACCAAACCAACCGTGAATCGTTCAATTTGGGGAAAACCCATAATAATACGATTCATTGGTAATTATCTCGTTACCAACCGTATATGTGAGATACGGTTGGTAACCATCTACCAAACCAACCGTGAATCGTTCAATTTGGGAAAACCCGAAATAATACGATTCATGGTTGGTAAAATTTATTATATTACAAACCGTAGGTTAATTACGAGTTGGTAACTTTAATATCATCCTCAACCGTATGTAGATACTGTTGGTAACTAACTCGAAAATATGAGCCGACTGGAAAAAACTAACATGCAGGGACAAAATACGGTTCAGTAATCTGTTTAAATTACCAACCGTATCGACCAAAATTCTCGAACCAAGAACATACGGTTAGTATTTGATATTTATTTAATTGTTACTGAACCGTAAAGCATAGATACTTAAGTAACATAACCAATTCTAACCGTATAAAGAAAAAATGCAAGATTCTAAAATTTGATTTTTAACCTAAAACTCCAATTTTTGATGGAGAATACACTTCAATTGAACACAACAAAAATACTAAATGGGTTTTCGAATATAGACTTCAATCAACAATTATTAATGTTGCGAATCACCGATTAATCACGATGAAATTTTCGATCGATTTTAATGGAGCTTATGGTTAGAATGGAAATGGAGGAGAAGAGAAGATGAAGAAGAAGATGAAAAAAAAACTGATTTGATTTTTTTTGAATCATTAGGCTTAAAAAAAATTAATTTGATTTTGGTTGATTTAAGGTGAAAAGGGTAATCTAGTCAATCTACACCCCTATAGGACACCCCCTAACCAATATGAGGGTCATTGCTATCACACTTGACGCCCCTCTACCGATTCATGACGCCCCTTTACCAAGCTTGTTAATAAATGACTGACACCCCCGATTCAAGAACCAAATCGGTCGGATCGGTTGTATTTTGTTAGCCAGTTCGGGCTGATTTCACCAATTCTCTTTGCACTTGATAAGAGGGATGCAAATTTGTAATGCGGCAACAAATGTAAATTTCTCTTAGGTTGAAAGCTTGAGAAAGGGCAAGGACTGGCAACAATTGAATTTGATTTGTTAAACATGTACCAAAGAGTTGTAAAATGGAAAATGCTAGTCTTCCCCCGACTATGTCCACCAACCGTTTCCACCGTGAGGTGTCATGCAGATAGTGGTGTAATGTCACACAAAAGGGCACCCATGTTAACTCCAATCCAGGGATCAAGGGTTAAGATCACTGACACCTAATGGGGGAAGTGTAGCAGCGTCGCTGTAAAATGTGACCACTTCAAAAGATACGGACATCTGCCAAAATAAATCAAACTCTGACATGGTCTAATGATCTTATTATCACGAGAAAGCTTGACTCGGGTCTTTTTGTTCTTTGATGTGCTATTATGTGGCACACCAAAGTTACACCAAACCCAAAATACAAATACAACCTAGATGTTGTAAGAAATCTCACTTTTGACCAAAAAAGCACTACTTCCTCAATCTGCATATGCAATAAGGTTTGGTTTGAAACCCAAACAAACCCCAGTTTAAGGAGTAATTGCTACAGTAAAAACCACTTTTTTTTTCTCTCCTCAATTCCATGGCAATTTTGTAGAATTTTGAAAATTTTCTGGGTTTGTTCAACTGTGTTTTTCGTGTTCTGATATGGGAAATTCTTCAGATCAATCTGAAATGGGTTAACTCAGTTTTTTACATCAAATTCTCTTTAAAATCTCTTAGTTTGTCATAAATCTTTGATTCAATTTCTTTTCTCAAATTTTATACCAGTAATTTTTAATTTTCTTTTCTTTAAATTGTTTTTGTTATCTATCTCTAATGGGTTTCTAATTCTCTAGCAGGTTCTTCATTCAGTTTACCATGGAAGGCATCTGGTTTTGGATTATTGCAGTGTATATGCTCCTTCTGACAACTATATTGTTGCAGCCAGTTCTCAATCTATGGTCAAGCTCAACAGCAGTATTGCAAGCCATCAATCTCAAGATGGATGAAAATAGTATGTACCAGTATTATAGTTTAGATTATGTTTATAATCACAATGAAGTCAGGGAGTTCAACAGAAGTGATTTCATTTTCCGAGTTGAATCTCGTCAGTTACAAATTTGCCAAATCCAAAAATTCAAAATAAAAAATCCAAATCTTCCCCAAATTATTTGTCGTGATTTAAGAAATTACATCCCTTTTGAGCCTATATTTCAGTTGATTCACAACCCTTTTTATTCATCTTCAACCAATCAAGTTATGGATATTATTTCTCAAATGCAAAGAACTAGGATTCGTGATTTTGGTGCTAAACATATGAGACTTGCTGTTGGTTTTTCAAGAGAAGAAGCAGCTACTACTGATGAATGGAAGAATACTCTTATTCGTAAACTCCAGTCAAAGGATCCAGTTGAAAATAATGTTGTAAGAAAAGAAATTCTGCAACTGTGGAAGCAATATAAAACCAAGGAAAATCGTGGTATGGACAGGAATAACTATCTTTTCAATCTTAATTCCAATGAAGTGATGAGAAATGTTCTTAAGAAGATTCCCTGGAATGTTGCAAAGAGTCATCTCAACCTAAAAGAGTATGATCCTTCTTTTGCTATCAAGGATCAAACATTTACTCATTCAGAATGGTATGTTCAGTTTAAAAATCTTTTGATTAAACATCTCTCTGTGCAAGTGGTTGATGAAGCACTGGTGGAGCCACACTCTCTTTGTCCTAAGTATTTGGTTTTTGATCACGACGAGGGTGAATGTGATAATGTAGCTGAAGATATTAAAATAAGAAGATATACTAATGAAGAATATAGCAACTCTTGCAATGATTTGGCTACACAGTATGGAGTGGAGATAAGACATGATTTGGTCTTAATGTGGAGACAAAATTGCAAAGCAACTTTAAGACAAATCAATGCTGAGGCTGAGAAACAAGAAGAGGAAAGAAGAACAAAGAGGTCAAGAGGTGATGATAGCAATACTGTTAGCAACTACATTTTTTCTCAAAGTTTGGTTTTTCAAAATAATGAACTTCACAAGCATATCAATGGTCATCATACTGGTAAATCTAATTCATCTGGGGATATTGATGGCATGGACCATGATTTGGATGAGGAAGGAGACCAAACTGCAAGGGAGACCTTTCATGGATTGAATGAGGCATCTGCTAACTTGGTAAATTTCTTACACAACTATTGTTTTTTATTGGTGCATAAACGTAATTTCCACTATAATTTTGTCCCAACTATGAAGATTCTAGCTTGGAATGTCCAAGGCATGGCCAAAAAATTCACCAAAGATCAACTATTTTAACAGACAATCCACAGATTTTCTATTTCTCTCTGAAACCAAAGTTGACTGTGATAGAATGAGAGCTCTTGCTATTTCTTTGAACTACTATAATCATGTTTGTATTGATAGAGTAGGCCTTGCTGGTGGTTTGATTCTTATGTAGAAAGATGGTATCATATGTGATGTTCAAAGTGCTTCTAATAATATGATTCATATAGCTACTAGTTTTGACCCTAGTAAACCTAAAGTTCTAATTACCTTCATGTATGGATCCACTTATTTTGATAAAAAAAGGAACAATAGGACTTTTTGTCACGAGCTAGTGAAAATATAAGGCAACCATGGATTGTTATAGGTGATCTTAATTTTCATATTAATGAGTTACATGACAACACAGGTCAAACGATTGAGGACAAATATGTTCAAGAACAGATGAATATTTGTGGACTAATGGATATAGGCTATACTGGTAGGGATTTTACCTGGTCTAGTAATAATTTTGGCACTGGAACTAGGAAATCTAGAATAGATATGGCTATAGGAAAAAATTATTGGTGTATGAGTTTTCCCAAATGCTAAATTATCTCATTTAGTGCAAGCAGGTTCTGATCATTGTCCTATTCTTTTTTCTCTTACCGGGTTTGGTAATTCTAAAACTTGGAGACCTTTTGAATTCTTTGCTATGTGGATGAAACATTTCTCTTTTAAGATTCAATTACAAGTTGCTTGGAATAATGATATTCATGGTTCTCCTGCTTTTAAACTTGTTGCTAAACAAAAAAACACTAGACTAAGACTTTCTCAATGGAATAGAATTGAGTTTGGAGATATTGATAGAAATATCAATATTCTACAAACTCATTTAGAAATGGCTCAGAAGGCTCCTATTACTGAATCTCAGCATGATAGGATAGTTCGACTCACTAAAGATTTGGATAATTGGTTTGACATTAAAAATGAATTCTATAGACAAAAAACTGGTGATAAGTTTATCACTGAAATGGATAACAATACTAAATATTTCCATACTTTGGCTAATAGGAGGATGTTCAGGAAAGATATAGACAGTTTGTGTGATGCTAATGGTGTTTGGTATGATAATAGGGAGGACATTGCTAATTTGCTTGTAAACCAGTTTGAGGTTGTTAGTAAAACCTCTAGTCCTTGTTTATCTACTAATACCTTTGATATCCTGCCAACTATAATTTCTGATCAGAATAATCATGATTTCACTAGAATTCCTTCTAGTGATGAAATTCATAAAACTGTTAAGCACATGTCAGCTTGGAGTTCTCCAGGGCCTGATGGTTTTCAGGCTGGTTTTTACCAAGCCAATTGGGATGCTATTGGCTATGATGTTATCACTGCAGTTCAAAGTTTCTTTGAAAATGGTTTTATTCCTCCTACTTTTAATAAAACCTATCTTTCTTTGATACCTAAGAATGAAGAAGCTAAAAGTCCAGTACATTTCAGGCCTATAGGTTTGTGTAACACTGTTTATAAAATCATCTCAAAAATTATTACAGACAGAATTAAACCACATCTGAAACACCTTATTTCTCCTTATCAAGTTGTTTTTGTCCCAGGGAGAGCTATACATGACAACATCATTGTTGCTCATGAAATGATTCATACTATGAAACACAAAGAAGGTATTGGTGGCACTATGGCTCTAAAACTAGATCTATCCAAGGCTTTTGATAGGATTGGATGGTTTTTCTTATTAGGTGTTCTGAGGAAATTTGGATTTAATGAAAAATTATGTGGTTATATAGAACAGTGTGTTTCAATTACTCAGATTGATATTCTTTTGAATGGTTCTCCTACGAAGTGCTTCACACCATCAAGAGGTATTAGACAAGGTGACCCACTTTCTCCTTATCTTTTCATTTTGTGCATGGAATACTTATCTAGACTGCTTTTATCTGCTGAATCTAACCATGTAATTTCAGGTGTTAAGGCAGCTAGAAATGCACCAGGTATTACTCACTTAATGTTTGCTGATGATATTTTATTCTTTACTAAAGATGATTTGCATAATGTTGCTGGTATCTTGTCAGTTCTAGACGAGTTTGGTAAAGTTTCTGGTCAAGTTTTGAATTTAGATAAATCAAGTGTTTACTTTAGTCACAATATCAGTCCTAGTAATAAACATAATCTAGTTACTCATCTTAAAATGTATGAAATGTTGGAAACTGATAAATACCTTGGTGTTACTCTATTGATGGGTAGGAATAAAACAAAAGCTTTTCATCCTCTCATGCAATCTTTTGGTACTAGACTCAAAACTTGGAAAGGAAAAACAATGAATCATTCTGCTAGATCAACCATGGTGAAACATGTTCTGAACACTTTACCATCTCACCAAATGGGTTGTTTCATAATACCAAAGACTATGATGATATTATGGATTCTATCCAAAGACATTTTTGGTGGGGTCATCAAAACAATAGAGGTAATTGTCCTATTGGTTGGAAAAAACTTAGTATACCTAAGTCTTTAGGTGGTCGAGGGTTCAAAAATATTGAAAATTTCAATACTGCCATGCTCACTAAAATTGCCTGGAAAGCCTGTAATGATAATGATTCTCTTTGTATGCAGATTATTAGAGCCAAATATGGTAAGAATGGTGGTTTACTTCATATTGATAAGTTAAAGGATGATTGTTCTTGGTTTTGGAGAAGTTTTTATTCTGGTCTAGAGGTGGTTCAACAACATTCTATGTGGATTGTGCAATGTGGTACAAAAATTAATATATGGCTAGATAATTGGATTATAGGGTATAATAGTCCACCGGTTCCAGTATTGGGACTTTCTAGTCTAATTACTTATAATTTGGTATGTGATATTTTTCTTCCCGATACCAGAACATGGAATACTGATCTCATTGTTTCACTGTTTAATCATGATACTGCTACTGCAATTCTTAACATGAATGTTCTTTAATCGGTCGATTATCTAGTGTGGAAACCAGATAGAAAGGGTAAATTCTCTGTCAAAAGTGCTTACAACACTTTATGTGCTGATTATGTCAATAATGTTATAAATGATGATCTCATACCTATAGAGGTTTGGAAAAAACTCTGGCATATGAGAATTCCTCATAGAGTTCAGTTGTTCTTGTGGAAATGTTTGAAAGACATAGTTCCAACTAGGGAGAAAATCTCTGTTTACAAACAGGATATAGAATATCACTGTAGCTTTTGCAACAATGATATGGAAACCAGTACTCACATTTTTAGAGATTGTCCTTATGCTAGGTCAATCTAGTTAGGTGTGAATGTTAACATCACAACTGTTTTGCAGGATTTTAACTCCTTCCATGAATAGCTGGTAAGTTGGTTCTTAGATCACAATAATGAACATGGTGCTGGTTTTGATGCTGATGGTTATACTTGTAAACTAATGTGCACTATCTGGTACATTTGGAAAGATAGATGCAACTTAGTTTTTCAGAATACTAAACCAAATGCTAATAGTACTATATCTAGAATTCAAAATCTGTTACGTCATTGTACTCTTACTTATTCTACTTCAGGGGTAAATAAGAGTCATCGTGAAGTTATTAAGATTTGGTCACCTCCAGAAACAAATTATGTGAAAATCAACATTGATGCCTCCTATTTATATGATACTAGAAAAGGAAGTGTTGGTCTGATTATTCGTGACTGTGCAGGTACCATCTTAGGGATCAAAGGAGTTAATCTAGATGAGGAAGTGGAGGCGTAATTTGAGTCAATACTTTGAGTGCAAAGCTCTGTTATTGGCAGTGGAATGGATGGAGCATCTAGATTATAAGAAGGTGATCTTCGAAATGGATTGTGATAATGTGGTGGTATCTCTGCAAAGTGTGGATTCATAAGTTCATTGGCATAACAAACACTTGCTTTCAGCTATTAAAAATAAATTTTCTAGGTTCAATTTCTGGTTTTGTAAGTCAGTTCATAGATTAGGCAATAGTGTGGCTCATGCCATAGCAGGAAAAGCAAGGCTTGAACCTAACAATTCTACTTTTATGAACCAATGGCATTATCCTCCTGATATCATTAAATTATCACAGGAGGACTATGTAATATCTCATTTCAATTAATAAACAACTCATTAGTACCAACAAAAAAAAAAAGAGTAATTCTTCTGATGGAGGACCTACTGACCTACTACCACCACCTGTCTCATAAAAGGCCATGGTTTCAAAGTTGCAAACTTTTGATACCAAAATTCGTTGACTAATATTAGCCCACTTCTGTGTCCCTGTACTAGACATATCAATCAAGGGCATATATGTTGAATTCTTGAACAGTGAGATCTCAAGCATCAAGCTCTTCAGGGAAGAAATCTAAATCCCTTGGTGGACCTTGACGAAGCTTTTCTTGTAGTTCCAACTGCTTAGGAAGAACTAATTCAGTTCTTTCACCCGATGATGAAAAATACCTCTGCAGCACCATCTGGGTTCAAAGGAAACTTTGAAAATTTGAAAATAGTATACCTGCGAACTAATAAAATCTCAAGACAAAAATAGATATAATATCATTAAAATGAAAGGTTTGTTGCGTACCATGGCAGCATATGCATCAAGTTTTCCTTGCCGAGCAGATTTTTTGACACCCCTAAAAACAGGTTTAAGAAAGTTATATTATGTTCAAGATATAATAACATAGTGCACAAGTAGTTTACCAGCTATCATCTTGATACTATGCCACACAGAAAGTAATTACATATCAATCATAAAGTCGAGGGCCTCCATTGATGTGCCATATTCATCCTGCAAGAATACTCTCCAACCCCTGTTTATCAATGTAAATGGAAGTTAAAATTCTTAAACAATGCACAGATATATACATAGTAGCAAGTTTATTATAGAAAATTTACAAAACACACACACACACACATACACACTTACATAACTGGCCAAGACACAAAAATAGCTTAAGAAAAACTGCACAGTAGATAACATACCACCTTTCGGGTTTTAATATCAATTGCAACTAATACTATTGACTATTGAGATATTATCTAACATGTGCATCTTGAGATTTGAATCAACTGAACGTAGAAAAGTGCTAGACAGAACAGTTAGAAACATCCAAGAAAGACCCAACTGAGACTCTAGATAGAGCTCTCACATTGTATCTCGGTAAAATCTGGCATCTCTTGATTGATCGGTCAGTAGTAATTAGAATGCTGAGCGCTGACATGTTTCAAACTCCAGTCGTGGGTATCAACACCCAACGATTTTACTACTATACTACAGAGGCATCTGCGCCAAAACCAAGGCCAGTAGTTTAAAGGTTTGAATTAATGATAATGTCCATTTGCTACAAATCACTTGCATGTGGAAAACCCCGGGTTGCTGGGGACATAACCTCTCGTTTAGTGGCTTTCATATTATAACTACAGGACATCCTGATTAACTTTTTACTGATTTCTAATCAATACATTTAGTCCTCATGCACTCAATAGGTTTTGTCAACAGAGGTTGTAACGTTGCACCTGATTGTATTGTAAAAAAAATAATTAGAACGCTTAAACATGATGAAATATGGACAAGCTCCCGAATATATGTAATTACGATCCTGACCAAGGATCCAGACTATGCAAATGTTGATGTTTAATCAGTTGTAAATGTTGGTTTTTCTAGTGAAATGAAAAGAAGGAAAGGCCAATGATTTACAGCATGACAACCTCATGTTGACACAACCAACAAAGTGCGCTGGCAACCTTATCTACAAAATTTGTCCCAAACTATGTGCAAAAGGCAATTAATTAAACTAGAAAGTAAAAAGAGTATAAACTCCCAAGTTTGTAATGTTTTTAGCTACAATCAGTAAATAACAAATTTGCATAGAATCACCTCTCAGCAGCTCGAACTGCAAACCGTCCAGCAACACTACGAACTTTATTGGATTGTGGAGTCTCCTTCCCGTCAGCAGATTTAGGTAGCCCAACAATAAACTCATCAACTTCCTATAATTCATCAAACACTCATTAAAAACTTATCTCAGAAACTCAAATTTAACTGTAATTGAACACAACAAAAATCAATGATGTGAACCTCTTCTTCTGCAATCTGAAGTAGTCGAAGCTCGAGCTTTTCGCCACGCAACTCCAAAACCTAAACCAGATAACACTAAACCCTAAGATAAAATAAAGTAAGATGACATAGAGAAAGAGAAGGTAATCGTTTCTTATACAATTACTTACAGTTAAAGGTCGAATTGTAAAGCCTTTGCTGAGAGCAATCCCAGTACGTGACATTCCAAGGTCTACACCACAACTGAATCCTCCTCGCCATTTTGGATCAATTTTATGACGTTGGGCATTTGATGGAATAAGAGTATTATCGTCTAATGCCCTAATTGAATTTGACATTCTTTTCCCATTCCTAATTGATGGAATTATTAGTGATGATTTTGTTGTCTTATTAGTCGGAAGAAAATGAAGAGAATAGGAGGAGGGTTTTGGGACTGACAAGGAAATTGGAAGCTGTTGCAACATTTCATCCTTGCAAATTTTGAACTCCAAAAGAAAAGAATAGATTATAGTAAGTGGGAATTAGTAAGAGGGACCAAAAGGTACAGCTGTTTGGGGCTCTGCAAAGATGTGGCACGTTGTTATAGGCACCCCAGTGACCCCACTATACATCGATTGAATAAGAGCAAAGTGCGTTGGGACCTAGTTAGTAAGTTCGCGAATGATTCACGAATTTTTCCGTATCACGAATTTTACTGTTTTATTCGCGTACGTTTGCAACTCCGAACCCAAGTCGCGTATTATGTGCTATTCCCGGATTATTTGCGAATCGTTCACGAATTTTACGTATCCCGAATGATACGCCCGCTTAATTCGCCATAAATTCTTTAGCTTTTACGTTTTTAAAGGCCCCATTTTTTTGGGTTTACTGCCTCCCGGGCATACACGACTCAATATTAGACGTTGTTGTAATTTTTATGAAATAAAAATTACTGAAAAATTTTGAAGGTGAAGGAGAGAAAGATCTCAAACTCACTGACGAAGCATCTAAACCACTATATCATGTCATCTTGGATGACTAATGCTGTATATATTATTAATATCATCATATTAATTTATATAAAAAATTATTTATCTTAAGCAAATATTATTTCTCATACAAAGCTTTTGGTTGGAAGCCTGGCTACAAGCTGAGCCCCAACTTGTATAAAAATTTATATTAATTTTATTTTTTCTTTAAATAACTCACACATATGCATAAAAATTGATCTATGACCTTAAAAATATAAATTATTTAGTATATATAGATACCGAATTTTCAGAGCCGAACTCACATTTATAAATCGAATTATACACGTACGTATGCCGTTCCGAAATACTGACGAATTATGTCCAGTTGACCGAATCTGAATTTTACAAAACCATATAATACTCGTACGTTTTCCGTTCCGTACGTTTTCCGAATTCCGAATTGCTAACTAGGGTTGGGACTAGCGTATCCGCAGATTTGCCAGTTTACCATCTACACTGGAACTGACAAACGAGTTGACCGACTCAATCCGAGACGATCAGTTTCATCTGCACCAACCGGCTCACATTGAGCTCAGCTCGGTTCCGGCAGAGATGACCATCATCTCACACATAGCTGGTCGTCTCAAACCGAGACTATACCATATTTCAAAAAAGAAAAAAAAGAAAAAAGAGTTAAAGTTTGTTAAATTAGTTTGTTAGAGTTAATGACAGGCCCTAGATCAGCTGGTCATTCCCGTTTCCCAAAGTTTGATGTGTTCCAGGAGGTCCCAGGTTCGAGCCTCCAATGATGTAATATTGAAGAAATTAACATGGAAGGTAGAGTTGGCTTGCCCCTCTTGTGACACAATCTCGCCCCCCCCATTCGCTTCGGCTCCCCTTGGCAAGGTTTCCCATGAGGCTCGCTGGTAGGCTAACACAACAACATGTTCAATTAATGTAGTAGTATGTCGTTGGAGCTTAGCTTGTTAGGCTTCCAACTAGTTTCATGTATATTTTTTAAATTAGTTTTATATATGTATTTATAAGATTTTTTTAATAAAACTAGTTTGAAACCCGTGCTATGCACCGGGATTGCTGGAATATTTTACCCTTTTGTCCATGTCCACTGAGGCGGGGCTTCGCCCCGTACCCGTCCCAATGAAAACCATAATAAGCTACGATAGAATTATTATCCAACAGATTAACAACTAATAATTAAAACTATGTAATTAAAATTTTCTAATTATCAAATATGTAATACTATTATTATTATCTAAAGATTTCACATGGTTTTGAAAACTAATTTCAAGCAATCTAATGAAACAATAATCAATTTTAAAATTTTATAAATAAACTAAAATAAATAGGTAAAATAATCTCAAATGTAAAATAGTTTAAACTATAAATACAAAAGTGTAATAAGATTTTTTTTAGTATTGAAACTATGCTACATATCGGGTACCAGAGGAATTGATCCTCATTTGGTGAGATGGGCCCATCCCAGAAGGGTCACAATTAACAATTGCAGTGCATAATGAGAACACCCATTATTATACATATAGTAGATTAACTTATGAAACCAAATTCACCTATTACGCATTGTATAAATTGTTGGAGATTAAGAAGTCGTCTTTAAGAAATTACATTTGAAATACCAACCTTTGAAATCAGTAAATAGTGCATGTATATAAAACAAAATAAATCGGTAGTTAAATGATGAAAAATCACACTCGCTTTATAGTTGTGTAGGTATATGAAATTAGAAACACTAAAAGAAACACGATATTAATATAAAATAAATTGCCAACTCTAAAACATATGAAGTGTTTCCCGTCAAAGAAGATGTAATTTAGAAAATGCACTGATATATCTTTCTTTAGAAATTATATATTTGTAATAAGAATCAAGTGACTAACTTAACTGCTCTTCCAGAATCCAACTTCTTGCGTTAAATGAAAAATCACATTTACTATATAGGTATCGATATATGATAATAGCCAGAGACACTAAAAAAAATCACTATATTAATATAATATAGTCATCAATTCTAAATAGTGCAGAGCATATGAAGTGCTTCCCGTCAAAGAAGATGTTATCAAGGAAATACACAAATATATCTTTCTTCAGAAATCATATACTTGCATTAAAAATCAAGCGGCCAACTCAACCGCTCTTCCAGACTACATTTTCTTGTAGATTAATGAAAAATCGCAAACACTACATAGTTGTATTGATATATGACATTAGAGCATCCACAATGGACGACTAAAACTAAAATTTTAGTCCAAAAACCAGACGCAGTCGAACGGGGTAAAGATAAAAACCAGACTAAAACCAAACCATATGTGGTCTTTAGTTTGGTTTATAGTCGAGCGCAACTTCAAAGTACGCTTGGTACCGTGCGGAAATTAAAATTACGTTTGAGCGGGGGCGCAAATTAATATTACGTTTGAATTGGTGCGTAACTTGAAGTTACGCCTGAATTAATTGGGGCGAAACTTTAAAGTGTGTCTTGATTGGGGCGTAACTTTAAAGTGTGTCTGGATTGGGGTGCAACTTTAAAGTGCGTCTAGATTGGGGTAGCTTTAAAGTGCGTCTGGATTGGGGCGCAACTTTAAAGTGCGTCTGGATTGGGGAGTAACTTGAAGGTACGTTTGACTAAATTTTACTCCATCACCGTAGCGTGTAACCCCGAGTATAACCAAATTTTTTTAGTTTTTAGTCTTTAGTTTAGTTATAGTATGGTCGCACCACTGCAGTTGCTCTTAGAGACCCAAAAATATAAAAATAAATGAATATAAAATAGAGTGTCAACTGTAAATAGTGCAAAGCGTTTGAATTTCTTCCCATCGAAGAACATGTAATTAGTGAGATGTGCTGACATATCTTTCTTCAGAAATTATATACTTTTGTTAAAAATCAAGTGGCCAAAATAACTTCTCTTCCAGGCTCCAACAACCTGTATTTAAATGAAAAATCACACTCATTATATAATTGTATCTATATCTGATATTAGAGACACTAAAAACACAAACGATATATATAAAATAGATTGTCATATCCAAATAGTGTGACGCATATGAAGTGCTTCCCGTCAAAGAATATGTAATCAATGAGATGCACTTATAAATATCTTCAAAGATTATATACTTGGATTAAAAATCGAGCAGCCAACTCAACTGCTCTTCCAGGCTTCAACATGTATTTAAATGAAAAATCACGCTCACTATATAGTTGTATCGATATCTAATATTAGAGACATTAAAAAAACACACGATATATAAAATAGGTTGCCAACTCTAAATAGTGCGAAGCATATGAAGTGCTCCCCGTCAAAGAACATTTAATCAATGAGGTGCACCAATATATCTTTATATACTTGCGTTAAAAATCAAGCGGCCAACTCATATGCTCTCACAGGCTCCAACAACTTGTATTTAATTGAAAAATCACACGCACTATATAGTTATACCAATATTTGATATTAGATACACTAAAAAAAAAAACGGATGTAAATATAAAATAGATTTCCATCTCTAAATAGTGCTAAGCATATGAAGTGTTTTCCGTCAAAGAAGATGTGGTTAATGAAATGCACGGATATATCTTTATTCAGAAATTATATACTTGTATCAAAGGGCCAACTCAACTGCTCATCCAGGTTCCAATAACCTTTTTTTAAATGAAAAATCACACTCACTATATAGTTGTATCAATATCTGATATTAGAGACACTAAAAAAATACACGATACAAATATAAAATAGGTTGTCATGCTATAAATAGTGCTAAGCATACGAAGTGCTTCCCGTCAAAATAAATGCACAGATTCTTCAGAAACCGAGCATATTAACTGCTAGTGTGAGGCCTTTATTGAGTTCCTCACTGTAAGGGACAACCTAAACTAATGTGAGTAATGTAGTGAAATAAACAAAAAACAAAAAAATAAATGCAAAAGCCGATCAAAATAAATAGAAGAAGAAGTCATACCCTAATTCCCATAGGGATCGAACTGACAACCGTCGAACCGACTAACTCATAATGTGATGAGAACTCAAACCCTAATCTATGTTTTGTCTAAATTGAGAACCACTATCCACAAAATCAAAATAAAAAAAAAAAAAAAAAAAAAAAAAAAAGGAAATCAGTAAAAAACTGAGGAACTTTTTGATTTCTAGCTCACTCTTTCTTCTTTTGCTTGATTGTGTGGGTAAAAAGCTCCAAAATAGAGCCTAAATGAGTGAATGCTCTAAGTAGACAATAAACTTAAAATACATTTCACTGAAAGTATAATTAATCTTCAATGGAGCAGTGGAAAAAAAACCAACAACGTCTCCGAGACCATATGAACTTCCCAAGTTTGTGTAAGATAAAAATTATTGATTGTGAAAATAAAGTGATAATATTGTTTGTTGTTGAAATAAAGGGAATAACCATGTTGATTTAACGAAAATTATCAATTGGAAAATAAGGAATGATTAATTATAATCATCGGGTGTTACAAAAGAACGTAAATGTTAGTAACTACAATGGTCAAATGAAACCGTGCAATTTAGAGGAATTCATCGACAACAACAAAAGAAAATGTATATTTATAGATGCTGGTAAAAACGAAAAAGGAGATGGGTTACCGACAGGTATCTCTAAGGAGAGCTTCCCTTTCTACAACTGATCGACGCCAATATATTAAGTCATATTTATCGATATCAATTCTTCTAATTGTTTATATTCCAACCATATCAAATTTCCATCTGCATGTTTTACCTCCTGCAATATCCTTTAACGTAAACATTCATTTCATCCTGAAATGAAAGAGTACTGCTAATGCAAAAGAAATAACAAAGTTTTCCAAAGATAAAAAGTTTTTTTTTTTTCAATTTCTTTCAGATCCTTATATACGGGAGATTAGGACATGTAAATGAGTTTGATCTTGAACTCATAACTTGATCGGAATACCAAATATGCTTTTTTTATAATTTCTTTCATAGTATTATACAGGAAAAATTAAGACATATAAATGAGCTCAACTTTCAGCTGACATCTTGATTTATAGAATCATTGGATTATAAATTTAGGCACTGGGGGAACCTGGTATAATTGCACATCAGGGACCGCTTATAAAGTTAAATAGCAGGAAACTGGTTAATTTTATTATTTTACTATTTGACTTTTATGATATGGTAATTGGAGTGATTAGGATCAACAATAAGAGCCATAAAATCCCCAAGAGGACATTCACTTGGATTAAGAGTTTGAAAGAAAAACAACTATAGAGTGTTTAATATTCTTGATCTCTTTGTTCTAAAAGTTATAGACTCTATATTTGGTTTCTTGGTTGGTACATTTCTATCGATGGTGTGTTGCATTACTTATGTAGGGAAATTATGTAACTTACCAAATTCCAAAAAATATCTAGCCATTTTTTTCTTTGTGCGGTTCGATCTCGATCTCGAATCTGCTAAAACTTATAGTTTGCAAGAGTGCTTTGTTTATTATGGTGACGGCTACTGCCAGTACCACCACTTCTGGAGCATTTTTATTTATTATGGGGACGACAACTGCCACTACGAACATTATTGCATTTGTGAAGTACAAAGTTACGTATGTTCAAAAAAAAAAAAGTAAAAAGCTACAGCTTACATGACTATTAACAGTAAAAACTAACAAAAAGGACATGCAATTTCATTTTTCTTATTTGATCCATAACAAATTAACGGGCTTAATACCAGCATAAACAAAATTTTACAATCCCCATCCACTCATTTAGACAAAGCAAACACTTATGCTTTATAAAGGCGATGCAATATACCTAAATATTTTATTCTTGCACATATGCATATGTAAAGACTTAAAAGGTTTAAAAGAGACAAAGAAATTTACCGAACGCTACATGCTATCAAAATATCTTTCCTTGCGGAAATATGTTCAAAATACAACAGAAAACCTTCGAGCACACCTGCTAAACAACCAACAAACGCAAATCAGTCTGCAAAAGAAGCCACGCGTGCAGACAATCCGTTTGCCTTTGCTCTAACCATATATATATATATATATATATATATGTAAGAATTAATAAAACTACAAAAATAAAAAAGTTTTGGAATAAATATTTAAAAAAAAACTATTCTTTTACTTTTTATGATAAATACCTGCATTTAGTATATTCAGACACACACACACGCGCACGCGCACGCGCACGCGCACACACACAATATATATATAGATAGATAGATAGATAGATAGATAGATAGATATAGATAATTCTATAAATACCACGTTTGTGTCGCCTAAAAATAGTTTAAATTTTCTTAAATACATAGAATAAATTTAGATCCTTAGGATTAATATAAAAGCACACATAAACGTTGGTATTTTAAATTTGGATATATATACATATTTTTGTCACCTTTAATATAACATGGAATAAATATAGGTTACACTAGGTCCCATCAGATCATAGCCATCTTGTTAAAATATAGGATCACATTCGAAATCTGGACATGCAAATGGATGGAATAAGTAATTTCAATAATACAATAAGTATGAAAACAAATGGATGGAATAAATAATTTAATAATGCATGAGTACGAAAACTTGAGTAATACTTGCATGATCACGTTATTACGGAGGCCGTCAAAAAATTATTAATCCAGAAAATGATGAAGTAACACCATTCACAAAACAAATTTGATGGAACAACCAATAACGCTGATGTTTTATTAATAAAAAAGAGAGAGTAGGTTTTTCTAAAATTCGGCTCTCATATATAAGCATTTGAGCAAGAAAATAGATTTACTATTAAGCTTGGTACCTCATATGCTTCTCCTCGTATGTAGTCTAGACGGAAAATATAAACACCAATTAAACATCAACAAAAAATTCAAACAAAATCTTAAAACCAATAGAAGCCGTATTAAATCAATTTATTGATCACCTCTAATATCAGTATTAATGAGCGCTCTCTTTGACGCAACTTATTTTGGAAGTATTGATTGTACCTACAAATCAAATAACGAAAATATATTAGCCATCAGAAATCTCAATTTCAAGAAACAATATAAATAAAAACAACGAAAGAAAACAAACTGCTATGAAAAAAAAAACAGTACGTAAACAAATGTGGTTTGTGCTATAGTTTCTTATATAAAGAGTCATTAAAATTTAGTAAATATTTTGTTTTGCTAATAATATCAATCGATATCTTAAAATTTATATAGTTTATTATAATTTGAGATTATTTGATTATAGAAGACAATTAAAAAAGAAAAGATATTCGGGACTTCCAAAATTAATTAAATATTTGCATTATAAAAAGTAATTTCTTCAATAAATATAGAAGTATTATATAATTGGAATTTTTTTCGTGTATTTGTGATATGATTATTTTTTCCATACTATGGAATTAATTCATGTTATATGGCAATATATATAAATAAATATAACACATAAATATGGTTTTAATTAATGTGACTTGAACAATGGTTACAAACTTTACCATATTAACCATTGGCTTTGTTTATATTAATAAATTAACTGTATTAATGGAACCCGTAAGATTGTGTTCAGGTAAATAATTAGATTTTTTCAGATACTTTAAACATAAATATCAAACCATTGGCTTTGTTTATATTAGTAAATTAATTGTATTAATGGAACCCGTAAGATTATGTTCAGGTAAATAAGTACATTTTTTCAGATACTTTAAACATAAATATTAATTTAAATATCAACTAATATAGTAATTTTTAGATGTTGTTAGTAGTTTTAATAGATGCTTATCATTAATATTAAAAATTAATATAGTTATTTCTAGATTTTTTGTCATCATAAAAGATTCAACAAATACAAATCTTATTATTTTATTCCATAATCATGTTGAATTAAAAAAAAAATATTTTAATCATAAATGCCAAAATTAATATAGTAGTTTTCTTTACCGTTTCCATAATTTTTTTTCCTTACAAAAGATATTACAAATTTAAAACTTATTATTTTATTCCATAAATATGTTGAGTTGATTTATTTATTTCAGTCATAAATGTACGAAATTAACATAGTATTTTTTATTATTTTTTGGATTTTTATAATAACTACATGAAATTATAAAAGATTAATAAATATTAATATAGTAATCTTTTTGTCATTTTTTTTCCTTACAAAAGATTTTAAGAATACAAATATCATTAATTTATCCATAAATATGTTGAATTGATTTTTTTTTTATTCATAAATGTAAGAATTAAATTCATTTATAGTTTATGCTGGAAAGGAAATTACATACTTTTGGTTGGCAACCTAGAGACAAGCTGGGAACCAACACCTTTTTGTATAGCGATACCTAATCTATTGAAAATAAAGCTACCAACACCACTACTAGCGATACCTAATCTATGGAAAATAAATCAACTAACACCACTACTAGAATTAATATAGTATTTTTTTTATTTTCTGGATTTTCTATAATAAATACATAAAATTATAAAAGATTCAAAGAATATAAATTATTTTATTTTTTTCCATAAATATGTTGAATTGATTTTTTTTTATGTTAATCATAAATGTCCGAAATTAATATAGTAGTTTTCTTTATTTTCTGGATTTTCACAATAAATGTACGAAATTAATATAACAATTTTTCTAAATAATGAGGGTCGTTCGTCGCGTGTGTCCCAACAATACACCCAATCTACACCACACATTGTCATATCAACGCACCATATGTAACGAAATTTCATCCGACGAATACGAATGGTTTCTCAATTAGCCAATGAGAGCGCGAGGTTACGCTCACCAACCAATATGAGAGAGGGTAAGCTCCACCAGTGCTACTTTTATTCTGGAATGAGGGATGATATTGAGTTTTTAGGTTGTTGATGTTCACATTTTGATATTATAAAACAAAAATTATATATAAATGGGTCCCACTAGATTTAAAAAATATTAGTATACATAAAAACGGGTCCCAATAGGTTGATTTGCCCATTCGTTTATTGTTTACCACTGCCCAAAATTTAGTTTTTCCATCCACGTGGACAAGCAAATTATCAAATTTGGGCAGTCTCATTGGACTTGCTCTAACAATTAGGAAGTAACTCGTGATACGCACCAGGTTGTACTATTTTCGTCTTAATATTGTGGGTTGTACTCTTTTTGTTATTTTTATTGAATTTGTACATACAAATAAGCAATTAAACTGGATCTTAGTATCCTAAATCCATTTATCCAAATGAATATGACTCTTTCCTACAAGTCCGGAAAAAAAAAAACAGGTGGCATAGAGCAATTCGATTAAGAATAAAATGTCTGCCGTCACAGAAATATGGTAGCTACTAAGAAATTAGTTTTAAGAATAACCAAGCAAGAGATATAGTATTAGTATTGTAATTTCCATCAGCTGGGTGAATACAATATTTCACAGAATGGGCATCCTATAGCGCCATTTCATCAGTAGTATGTTGTCATTGTGCATTAACACTCCTTTAGAACTTATTCAATATCCTTTGCGAGTTTAGCATCGACGATCATTTTGTTGGCCTGCGTTAGCTTATAGCATATTGAAGTTGTAAGCATAATCATGCTAAATCAAACAGACTAAACAATAACAGTCAAATCCAAATATCTTAATTTGGAGCCAATTGATGTAATAAACCTAAGAACATGAAGATGTCGAGCAACTTAAAGTAGATCCAACAACTCAAATTACTATCTTTAATGTACATGACGATTAATGAGAAAAATAGACTCATAACTATGCATATTGACCTATATATCAACCATGGTCGGATATCTTAAATGAATTATTATGTATTTATACCTTTATACATTTTTTTCATACAAAAAATATCATTTGGTACACATCTCTACCACATGCTAGTTGGATTGCAAGGTATATCGACATCCATGTCATCGTAGGTTCTCCGCTTTTCTTTTTTTTTTGGTAATTCAATTTTCATTAATGGAAAATAAGATTACATAGATCTCAAGTACATCAAATTGAAAAAGAAAAAAGAAATAACAAGCTTGCAACGGTACATGATTGAAAATTCCGACAAGGAAAAGAGAAGGAATTCCAAATACTGACCTAATACAAGAATGTAAGAACCGATAGAATCGGAGAGAAGATGGTCTTCATAATATTCATGTACCATTTGATAAATCGTCTTCCTGATGAAGTAATGCTCCAATGGTATAGGAGTAATCTGCAAATTTGTTGACCGCATAATAGAGAGTAATCCGGATCCGGCGATGTACTTGAACAAACATATAATCAAAATCAAGTAACCATTAAAATAAAAGAGAATCACCATTAAGGTGAAGACAAGAATCACCAAGAAGGTGAAGATAAAAATCACCATGAAGGTGAAGAAAATAATCCTAATAGGAACTAATCCTTTTATTCTAAAACTAAAACACAAAAGAAAAACTAAAATCCTTGCTCAAATCTAGCTCTTAATGAACTAGATCCGAGCAAGAAGATGAAATTTTTTTTTTTTTTTTTCTTGGAGAAGAGGAGAGAGAGAGGGAGGTTCTCCGCTTATAAGAGATACAAAAAAGCCTTGGAATTTCTCAATAAAGTACTTATATTTCTTTCATGCATCTCGCTAAATCTATCATACAATATTTTTTTTAATAAACCATAACTAAATACATGGCATTTGTTCAACATCACATCTTAACAGATTCAAAAATATACGAAGGAAAAATTGTGAACTCTATGTATATAATCCATAGGTTCAAACAATTTTGGTGCATACATTATGAAATTAAAGACACCACCTTGATCAATTGAGTTGATTCAGTGAGATTAATGAATTCCTATCTTATAAGTTTGCAATGAACACCACAAAACCTAGTGGTCTATGATATATAAATCTAATTTATACTTAGGTTTTCCATAAGACTTCATAAAATATGCATGGTTCAGTATGATATTAACATTGTCGGTGGATTTGTCGAGTATGTATTAATAGGGTAGAAAGAAGAATTACAGGAAAAGGTTTTGTAAAATATGCAAGCTTTTATAGAACGCGCAATTGGGGATACATTTATTAATTGGGGGATATTGATTACTTCCCCCACCCCATGGTTTCGGCTAAGGGGTGACCAATTGATATGAAAGTACTAAAATACCCTTTGGTTAATTAAAAAACTTTATGAAAATACTGTTATACCCTTTCCCCTAAAACATTAAAATCAAAAACCAAAACATATATCCCCCATTTCTAACATTAGTTCCGGCAGTCCTTTAGGTTTAGGTTTTCGATTTTTTTTTTCATCATTCTTCAACCGTTCCTTCTCTGCCGGCTCCTCACTTTTTTTTTCCACGCCGGAAAAGATGAAGAACACGCCGGAAAAGATGAAGACCACGCCGGAAGTGATGAAGACCATGCCGGTACTGAGTTCCGACATGGTTATTTATGATGAAGACCATGCCGATACTGGGTTTCTCAGTACCGACATTGTTATTTAGGATGAATACCACGTCGGTACTGAGTTCCAGCATGGTATTTAGGATGAATACCACGCCGGAAGTGAGTTTCGGCATGGTTATTTAGTATGAAGACCACGCCGGAAGTGATGAAGAACATGTCGAAAATGATGAAGACCATGCCGGAAGTGATGAAATTCAATGCCGGTACTGAATTCCGGCATGATCGATATAAATCTTTCCATGCCGGTAGTCAAGTGAAAAAAAAATCAAGTTTCTGGATACTTTTCATCATGTTCCGGCATACAAATTTAAGCAAAAACCATGCCGGAAGTAGTTCCGGCATGCTCGAAAATCAGATAACTACGCCCCCCCCCGAACACCCCGGATAGTGGCAAACAAATTTTGAAAATTTCCGGCAATGCCGACATGGGTTTTTGGTTGAATACCATGCCGCCACCGAGCTTTTTCAGCTGCAACAATGGTGGATTCAAAGAAAAAAATAATAAATTTTCAACCTCTTAGCAGCAATTCTCTCATCACAATCATCTTCCATTTTCAAAAAAAAAATTCCACTCAATTTTTTTTCCCCTCCTTCTACTCCTCACTCACACAAATTAAAATAAAAAATCAAACTAATATATCCCCCAAATACTTAAGAATTTACTAATTAAAATTAATCACTAATTAGGATTAGTGAGCGCTAGATTAGGAATTAAAAAAATAATTACATAGGGGGTAACCAAGAATTGCTATTGGGACACCGTTTTTGTCCTGTAGCTATATCCCACAATTAATAAATGTATCCCCAATTGCGCGTTCCTTTTATACGGGTGTCATTTTAAATATCACATGTGTAAGTGTTTTAAATGTCGGACTACGTGTCATCCAGAACTCTAAATTAAACAAAATACTCAAAATATTTTACTTCTGACTCAGAGCATTAAAGTTAGCTTTATAAAACAAATTGAAATTTTTTGATTGCGTGAGTGGCCTAAATAGTGATGCTTGAACCTGGAGCGATGAAGTTTTGAGAAAGGATTGAAAATTAAAAAGCATTATGCTGAAAGTGAAGACAAGGTAAAAATTATATTTATATATATATATATATATATATATATATATATATATATATATTGTGGGTATATTCTTTATCTAGTGAGGTGATTTATTCAGAAATACAACATAATTATTTGTATGCTGGCTTTTACCTTTACATAGGATCGCAATCGCTTAGAAGGAGATTTGTCCCCTGTGGGAGAAGAAGAATCAGCTAGATTGTCTCAGCTTCTGAAGGTATGGTTTGTGACACCCCAAATTCTGGGCCTGGGTTTCGACCCGAACCCAAACCCAAAATCCGAAATGCTACTTTTAATAACAAGCCTAGACTTCCACACTTGGCCCAAGTCCAAACGACTAATTCTTTGTCTATTCTTTATTTATGTTCAATTCAGAAATTCGGTCGCAGCGGATACGTAAAAATTCTTTCAGAAACATCTAACCGTTAACTTGTCATGATTTTTAACCCACATGAACATTAAAGAACTATAGTTTACCATGAAAATTAATTTCACCGTTAACGTTCCAGATTTAATCCAAAAGAATCGCATGTTTAAGGAAGAATCATAAAACAAAAACAGACATCAGTTAACTCCAAGAATTTTACTGAACCCATTTCAAATCCAATTTTTTTAATGATTATACATGTTGAATCCGAACTAAGTATAGTTCCATTCATAAATTTTATATAATTTTTAGATTATCTTAAAGACATTTTGACCACAGCCAAACACTTAGTTGACCAGAACTGCAGAAAAGAAAAACAAAGATAGTCCATTTTATAAAAATCATATAAAATCACTCACAACTCCAAATCGGGTTTAGTTTACCATTTTAAAACTCAAAAATAAAGATCTTTAAGTTAACAGAGTACACCAAATCCTACAACAGGATGTAAGATAAATTTAAAACAATAATACTTCAATATAGTTGAATCTGGCAGAAAACGTATGAATTTCTTATAGTGAGAAACAATTGTTTTAAAAATACTTTTGGAACTCAGAAAATTCTAATATTTTAAAAAATTCATATACCGTGAGTTTTACGCATACCATAAAATATTCAGTCATAAATATCTTTTAAAATAATTATCATTAACAGTCAAACTGACATGACTCAGAAATTTTCGTTTATCTAATCAAATAAACTTTTCTTAATAACACATTGTTCCATTAGTTATACATTAACCCAATAATCTCCAAGGTATTAATAATCAATAAATACTCAATAAATCATCTAAAAGAGAGTTTGATGATATTTTATTACAATTTCTTTCAATCATAATATGCAAACTACTAATTAAAACACCAAAACCGATCTCTATGCTTTTCCGCCATTAGCTCCTTGTGGTGTCATAAAATCTGAAATTTTTGTCATGAAACGACGTGAGTTGTGACACCCAGTAGGAAAAGAAGCAACAAACATTTTATTCAAACATTTTTCAATTTCTTTATAAAACAACTAGTATAATTAATAACACCGTAAACACATGGAAACACCACATCCATAACAACAATAAATTCAATCAATCCGCTCGCCCCAGGGAGCCCCACGTGGTTTTAGGAAACAAAACCGCTCCCAAGGATATCTCGTATCACGTCATAAATAATTTTTAAGAATCATAATCTATGGACCGCATCCCAACATTCATAATCATGCTCACAACATCGATTATCATCCATAAAAACTTGTAAATATGAATTTTAATTAACAAAACCATAAATAAAAAGAGTTTTAGATTGTGTTGCGCCTACCTCGAATCGCAATCCAAAAACTATCAACAATGCAAGGAAGAGCTTTATCACCGAAGAAATCGTCTTTGATATAAACTAAAAGAATCTCTAGCTATTTCTACTAATTTAGATTTTAGTTTCCATTATATCATTCACAACTACAAAAGAATAATGGAAAGCAGAAGAAAATGTTGGCTAGGTTACTCTTTTCTTTTCAGTATAAGATATATATATACTCACAACCTAAAATGAGCTCCACCTAACCCCAAAGGTTTTTTGTCTACATGTTTAAAAGTTTTGGTCAAGATAAGGAACTAATAATTATGTTCTTCAAAGTGGTGATAATAATTAATGTCTACCACTACCACCTTCCTTTAATTTCTTTCTCTCTGCAACATAATTCTTCCCTTTTATTCTTTATTAAAGCAAACAGTACTATAAAGAAAAGTATTTCATTGATTGATTCATAGGATTCCACCAAAACCAAAAAGAATTTCTTTAATCTGAAAAAAAAAGAGATTAACAACAACTACTTTCAACAATCAAAAAGAATTCTTTGTCTACCACTAAGAATTCTTTAATCTGATAATAAAAAAGAAATTAAGAATTAACTCATGGTTCCGTCATTCATGGATTTTTATTTATTAACTCATGAGGAATTTTGTTAAATCCTTTTAACACGAAGTGGGAGACATATATATTGATAGCCTCTCCAAATCTCGTAATTTTTGGTATTGTAAAAGTATTTTATTAATATTTTACAAAAACAGTGAAAGAACAAAAGCTAACATTTTGTTGAGCTGTAGAGTTTTGTATTACATGTTTCATAATGATTCCTCAATCCGATCGTCTTCAAATTTCAGGGGAACATTTCTAACATATGTATCTATGTCATATCCAACATTTACGAAAACCCAACGGTTCAAATGAAATTTATTGATTTTATACGATATCATCAAGATTACCGAAACACAACTTTTATCAAGACCTAAAATCGTTTTGATATCATCTAGATTACCTAAACACAGTCAAGAACAAACAAAGCGAAAATATACAGAAATTTTAGAAATTAGCATCCAAGTTCAAACAAACATTTAACGGTGAATCTGTGGTGAAGTATTCAAAAAATTTAACTAGAGATACCTAGGCATGTTATCTATCAATATAAAAAGGCCGATCATCAATTAGCTTCATAGTTTTAAATCAATAAATTACTGAGACCTAATTATACAAATTCAAGATCAAGTATAACAAAAACATAAATAGAAAGGGGATCTAGCATTCTACCTCAATTGCTTAAAAAGAAACTCCTCTTGATTCTCCACTGATTTTCCATGGTTTCCTTCTCTAAAATAAACCCTAGCTTATCTCCTTCTTCTCCCTAGCTTTTAGTTTTCTCCTCTCTAAAACCTCTTTCCTAAACTTTTAGTTATAAAACCTTAATAGCATTAATGTTAATAATCATAACTAATATTCATTATTTGGGTGGCTCTATTTCCACCCTAACTTGTAGTCTTTCTTGTTAAATCCACCCACCTAGGCTAAGGCTAAGGAACAACAATCTAAGCACAAGGTTAACCAATCCGGGTATAACCATACACGAAACAGTATCTAAAAGATACAAGGTATTACATTCTACCACCCTTAAAAGAAATTTCATCACGAAATTTAGAAGTTACCTTGGAAAATCTCAGGGTATTTTCTCCGCATCTCGGACTCTAATTCCCACGTTGATTCCTCGACTTGGCGACGCTGCCACTGCACCTTAACCATATGGATGGTATTTGTACGAAGCACGTGTTCCTTAAAGTCTAAAATTCGAACCGGTCTCTCCACGTACGTAGCATCCTCTTGAATCTCCAAATCTTCCCAAGCAATAATATGTGAAGGGTCAATAACATATGAAGGATCTCTCTCGTACTTCTGTAACATTGACACGTGGAAAGTGTCATGAACATGTCCAATTCGCTGAGGTAACTCCAACTGATAAGCTGCTGCACCAACACGCTGAATAATCTGGAAAGGTCCAATGTAACGTGGTGATAACTTTCCTTTCTTGCCAAAACGCTTAACACCTCTCTTCGGGATCACTTTGAGTAACACCAAGTCACCCTCAGTAAACTCTAAAGGTCGACGTCTCTTGTATGCATAGCTCTTTTGACGACTCTGAGTTGTCATTAACCTCTGTCAGATTAACTGGACCTTCTCAGTCGTCTATCGTACCAAATCAGGTCCAAAAATGCTACGTTCGCCGATCTCGGTCCAACACACTGGAGATCTACAAGGTTGTCCATACAATGCTTCAAAATGTGCCATACCAATACTAGCATGATGACTATTGTTATAAGAAAACTCTACTAATGGCAAGTGCTCACTCCAACTTCCCTTGAACTCCAAGGCACAAGCTCGTAGCATATCCCCCACAATCTGAATTACCCGTTCAGATTGCCCATCGGTCTGGGGATGAAAGGCAGTACTAAGAGAGACATGTGTACCTAACGCCTTCTGTAAACTTTTCCAGAACTGAGAAGTAAATCGGGGATCTCTGTCAGATACAATTGACATCGGCGTACCGTTCAACCTTATTATCTCATGGATATATATCTGACTTAACGTGGCTAACGTATCAGTCTTCTTGATTGCTAAGAAGTGCGCTGACTTGGTAAGTCTATCAACGATAACCCATATAGTATCCTTGCCATGTGTAGTTTTGGGTAATCCCATGACAAAATCCATAGTAATGTGTTCCCATTTCCATTCTGAGATGGGCAATGGTTTAAGTAACCCTCCTGGTTTCCGATGATCAATCTTCACTTTCTGGAAAGTGAGACATCTCGACACATACAAGGCAACATCTTTCTTCATCCCTTTCCACCAATACTGTCTTTTCATGTCATGGTACATCTTCGATCCTCCTGGATGAACGGTAAACTTAGAATTGTGAGCCTGTTCTAGTACTTCCATCCTCAATTTCGCTAGCACAAAAAGTTTCCCCATAAAACGAAGTACACCTTCAGTTTGAGTCCAACCATCCGGTGTTTGACCTTTCTCTATTTGAGAAAGAATCGAAATCATCTCTCTATCAGTCTGTTGAGCTTCTACAATCTGTTGTTGTAACTCTAGAACAACTACAGTATTGTAAATCATCTTGTCAGGGCTCAAGTCGCATTCCTCCATAAGTCTGTACAAATCCCAAGCATGAAGAGTCATACTTGCTACACCGACCCTAAATTTTCGGCTGAGAGCGTCTGCTACAACATTTGCCTTCCATGGATGGTAATGGAAAGTATACATGTAATCCTTAAGAAATTCTACCCAACGCCTCTGTCTTAGGTTCAAATATCGTTGGGTACAAATATATTGCAAGCTCTTATGGTCACAAAATATGTCTATCTTCTCACCATGCAGATAATGTCTCCACAACTTCAGAGCGAACACAATAGCTGCCAACTCGAGGTCATGAATCGCGTAATTCAACTCATGTGTCTTTAATTGTTTTGATGCATAAGCTACCACTTTTCCTTCTTGCATAAGAACATATCCTAAACCCTTCAATGATGCATCAGAAAAGATCACATAACCAATTCCACTTACTGATGTTGTCAAAACTGGTGCATTAGTTAATTTCTCCTTCAGAATGAAGAAAGCCTTCTCACAATCATCATTCCACTCGAACTTGGAATCCTTTCGAGTCAACCTCGTCAATGGTGAAGCAAGCCTTGAGAAATCTTGAATGAATCATCTATAGTAACCCGCTAAGCCCAGAAATCTACTAACTTCAAACATATTCTTTGGGCTTTCCCATTTAATAACTGCTTCAACCTTAGATGGGTCCACCTTGATTCCTTCTCTACAAACTACGTATCCCAAAAACCGGACTTCATAAATCCAGAAGTCACATGTACTCAACTTAGCATACAACTGATGAGATCTCAACAAATGCAACACTAATCTCAGGTGCTCCTCGTGATCTTCTCGTGACCTTGAATAAATAAGGATGTCATTTACAAATACCACTACGAATTTATCTAAGTACTGTCAAAAAATTCGATGCATAAGATCCATGAATGCTGCTGGAGCATTTGTGAGTCCAAATGGCATCACTACAAACTCGAAATGTCCAAATCGAGTTCGAAAAGCGGTTTTCGGAATATCCTCATCCTTGATTCGCAATTGATGATAAGCCGATCGCATATCAATCTTCGATAAAAACTGAGAATCCTTCAACTGATCAAACAAATCCTCGATCCTTGGTAAGGGATACTTATTTTTCATTGTAACTTTATTGAGTTTTCTATAATCGATACATAATCTCAGCGAATTATCCTTCTTCTTCACAAAAAGGACTGGTGCATCCCAACTCGAGTAGTTGTTTGTCCAGTTCTTTCAACTCTATTGGTGCCATTCGATAAGGAGTCATCGAAATTGGTGAAGTACCCGGTTGAACTTCAATGGTGAAGTCAATTTCTCTTCTAGGGGGAAAACCTGGTAATTCTTCAGGGAAAACATCTTCAAACTCTTCTACCACTGGAATACCCATAGTAGAGACGGAATCTTGCTACTCGTCTTCTATCATCTCTAAGTGATAAAGAAAACCTCTAGAATGAGTCTGTCGAAAATGTCTTTCCGACGAGATAAGGGGAGCTGCAAAACTACGAGTTCTGGTAAAGTGGACAACTGAACCTTCACCCGATTGCAGAGTCACACATTTTTAAAAGCAATCAAAAACAGCATGATGAGCGGATAACCAATCCATACCCGGGATTATGTCATAACTAGACATATTGATCACAAAAATGTCAATCAAAAACTCATGCCTAGCTATACGTACTACACACTTTCGTGCCACGCGATCAACACGTGCACTACCTCCTACAATACTAGCTACGCCAAGAATCCCATCAAGTAATTCAGTTTCCAAACCCAAGGAAAAGACAAACGAAGAAGCAATAAACGAATGAGTAGCACCAGTATCAAACGATATCTTAGCCCAAGAATTGTAAACTAAGAATGTACCTTCAACAATTGAGTTATCTGGATCTTGTCCAACATGAGAAATATTGAAGGCCTTAGGTTGCTGAGGGGGTTGTCGAGCTTAGCATTGTGGTGGATTGTTCTGAGGACGGTTCTGTGGATACCCTTGACCCTGGTTATGAGGTGCAAATGGTTGTTGGTTCCTATGAGAAATAAGTGCAGGAAAGTTCCTCTTAAAATGTCCAGGTTCTTTGCAGTGATAACATGAAGGTGCATGAAGCTCCATATTTGGTCCATTTCCTTTCTTCTGGTATGGATGGTTGTTATTTTTGTTCTTGTTCTTATCCCCAGTATGACGTTCTCGAATTCTATTTACCTCCTCAATGTCTCTCTCAGCAATCATTGTTCTTTCCACTATCTCATTATAAGAGGTAATCTTCAGAATACACAACCTACTCTTAATTGAAGGCCTAAGTCCCTCCTGAAACTTAAAAGTCTTCAATCCTTCATTCTCAACCAGGTTAGTAGCAAAACGAGAGATTTCTTCAAACTTGGCTTGGTACTGTGCCACTGTCATGTTCCTCTGGGTCAACTGCATAAATTCGATCATGCGCTGGTTTCGTGCAGTTTGTGGAAAGTACTTATTTAGGAAGGCTAGTCGAAATTCCACCCAAGTAAACAGACCGTCATTCTTAGAACGACGAGTCAAGTCCCACCAACGAGTGGCCTCACCCTCAAGCTTATAAACAGTAAGGTCCAGCTTTTCTCATCATTCACGCCTAGTAAGGTGAATATTTTCTCAATCTTATCTATCCAATCTTCAGCAACTAGTGGATCAGGACTACCCTTGAAGGAATCAGGGTTTTGTTCAATAAACCTTCTAACTAACAAATCCCGTTGATTAGGTGGTGGGGGAGGGGAAGGTGCATTCTGATTAAGAGTCACTTGTTGCTGCATTGCTTGAGCAACAACATTCAAAGCACGGACGACATCCCCAAAACCCCCATCTTGTGGGCTGGTTGAACCATTATTACGACGAGACATGTCTTGAATGAAGGACATTAAATCATAAGTATCACAGAGAGAATTCTCTATGCAAAAGAAGTGCAACCTATTATGCATTCTACCAAAACAAAATAAACAATTGCTGCAAGTAATTCACATACAAGCGCATACACACATTGACTTATTCAGAAACTAGCCTGCCCAAAGGATCAGACTCGCTCTGATACCAAACTGTG
Organism: Papaver bracteatum; assembly: GCA_023529315.1. NCBI lineage: Eukaryota > Viridiplantae > Streptophyta > Magnoliopsida > Ranunculales > Papaveraceae > Papaver > Papaver bracteatum. Next base: position 614,524 of record JAJJWX010004447.1, on the reverse strand, counting down.
ACACCCCAAATTCTGGGCCTGGGTTTCGACCCGAACCCAAACCCAAAATCTGAAATGTTAATTTTAATAACAAGCCTAGACTTCCACACTTGGCCCGAGTCCAAACGACTAATTCTTTGTCTATTCTTTATTTATGTTCAATTCAGAAATTCGGTCGCAGCGGATATGTAAAAATTCTTTCAGAAACATCTAACAGTTAACTTGTCATGATTTTTAACCCACATAAACATTAAAGAACTATAGTTTACCATGAAAATTAATTTCACCGTTAACGTTCCAGATTTAATCCAAAAGAATCGCATGTTTAAGGAAGAATCATAAAACAAAAACATACATCAGTTAACTCCAAGAATATTACTGAACCCATTTCAAATCCAAAAATTTGAATGATTATACATTCTGAATCCTAACTGAGTATAGTTCCATTCATAAATTTTATATAATTTTTAGATTATCTTAAATACCTTTTGACCACAGTCAAACATGTAGTTGACCAGAACTGCAGAAAAGAAAAACAGAGATAATACATTTTATAAAAATCATATAAAATCACTCACAAATCCAAATCGGGTTTAGTTTACCATTTTAAAACTCAAAAAGAAAGATCTTCAAGTTAACAGAGGACACCAAATCCTAAAACATGATGTAGGATAAATTTAAAACAATAATACTTCAATATAGTTGAATCTGACAGAAAACGTCTGAATTTCTTACAGTGGGAAACAATTGTTTTAAAAATACTTTTGGAACGCAGAAAATTCTAATATTTTAACAACTTCATAAACTGTAAGTTTTACGCATACCTTAAAATATTCAGTCATAAATATCTTTTAAAATAATTATCATTAACAGTCAAACTGACATGACTCAGAAATTTTCGTTTATCTAATCAAATAAAATTTTCTTAATAACACATTGTTCCATTAGTTATACATTAACCCAATAATATCCAAGGTATTAATAATCAATAAATACTCAAAAACAGAGTTTGATGATATTTTATTACAATTTTTTTCAATCATAATATGCAAACTACTAATTAAAACACCAAAACCAATCTCTATACTTTTCCGCCATTAGCTCCTTGTGGTATCATAAAATCTGAATTTTTGTCATGAAACGACGTGAGTTGTGACACCCAGTAGGAAAAGAAGCAACAAACATTTTATTCAAACATTTTTAAATTTCTTTATAAAACAACTAGTATAATTAATAACACCGTAAACACATGGAAACACCACATCCATAACAACAATAAATTCAATCAATCCGCTCGCCCCAGGGATCCCCACGTGGTTTTAGGAAACAAAACCGTTCCCAAGGATATCTCGTATCACGTCATAAATAATTTTTAAGAATCATAATCTATGGACCGCAGCCCAACATTCATAATCATGCTCAAAACATCGATTATCATCCATAAAAACTTGTAAATATGAATTTTAATTAACAAAACCATAAATAAAAAGAGTTTTAGATTGTGTTGCGCCTACCTCGAATCGCAATCCAAAAACTATCAACAATACAATGAAGAGATTTATCACCGAAGAAATCGTCTTTGATATAAACTAAAAGAATCTCTAGCTATTTCTACTAATTTAGATTTTAGTTTCCATTATATCATTCACAACTACAAAAGAATAATGGAAAGCAGAAGAAAAGGTTGGCTAGGTTACTCTTTTCTTTTCAGTATAAGATATATATATATATACTCACAACCTAAAACGAGCTCCACCTAACCCCAAAGGTTTTTTGTCTGCATGTTTAAAAGTTTTGGTCAAGATAAGGAACTAATAATTATGTTCTTCAAAGTGGTGCTAATAATTAATGTCTACCACTACCACCTTCCTTTAATTTCTTTCTCTCTGCAACATAATTCTTCCCTTTTATTCTTTATTAAAGCAAACATTACTATAAAGAAAAGTATTTCATTGAGTGATTCATAGGATTCCACCAAAACCAAAAAGAATTTCTTTAATCTGATAAAAAAAAAGATTAACAACAACTACTTTCAACAATCAAAAAGAATTCTTTGTCTACCACTAAGAATTCTTTAATCTGATAATAAAAAAGAAATTAAGAATTAACTCATGGTTCTGTCATTCATGGCTTTTTATTTACTAACTCATGAGGAATTTTGTTAAATCCTTTTAACACGAAGTGAGAGATATATTTATTGATAGCCTCTCCAAATCTCGTAATTTTTGGAATTGTAAAAGTATTTTATTAATATTTTACGAAAACAGTGAAAGAACAAAAGCTAATATTTTGTTGAGCTGTAGAGTTTTGTATTACATGTTTCATAATCGTCTTCAAATTTCAGGGGAGCATTTATAACATATGTATCTATGTCATATCCAACATTTAAGAAAACCCAACGGTTCAAATGAAATTTATTGATTTTATACGATATCATCAAGATTACCGAAACACAACTTTTATCAAGACCTAAAATCGTTTTGATATCATCAAGATTACTGAAACACAGTCAAGAACAAACAAAGCGAAAATATACAGAAATTTCAGAAATCAACATCCAAGTTCAAACAAACATTTAACGGTGAATCTGTGGTGAAGTATTCTCAAAATTTAACTAGAGATACCTAGGCATGTTATATATCAATATAAAAAGGCCGATCATCAATTAGCTTCATAGTTTTAAATCAATAAATTACTGAGACCTAATTATACAAATTCAAGATCAAGTATAACAAAAACATAAAGAGAAAGGGGATCTAGCATTCTACCTCAATTGCTTAAAAAGAAACTCCTCTTGATTCTCCATTGATTTTCCATGGTTTCCTTCTCTAAAATAAACCCTAGCTTATCTCCTTCTTCTCCCTAGATTTTAGTTTTCTCCTCTCTAAAACCTCTTTCCTAAACTTTTAGTTATAAAACCTTAATAACATTAATGTTAATAATCATAACTAATATTCATTATTTGGGTGGCTCTATTTCCACCATAACTTGTAGTCTTTCTTGTTAAATCCACCCACCTAGGCTAAGGCTAAGGAACAACAATCTAAGCATAAGGTTAACCAATCCGGGTATAACCCGACCCGAAACAGTAGCTAAAAGATACATGGTATTACATGGTTTGTTACTATCCTTTTGGGGAGATCATTTGTTATGAATGTATGAGTGTCTCTTTAGTTTCATTACTATACTCGTACATTCCATACTAGTTGTTTATCTTTGTCACATAAATATTCCTTGGAAAGCTACTCTAATCGATGTGGGTGCATTTTTAAAAAGATTAAGGTGGTATTGGAGAATAATCAGCAATAAAGCTTTTTGGTTTTAGCAAGGGTAATTATAAAGGTCTTTATCATTGCATGTAATATAGTCATGTGTATTCACGAACAAGATGCATGCTTTGTAAAATCTGAATCCAATTTGAATAGTAGAGATTGAATTAAATCCAGAATAAAACTAAGAGGTTGTAGAATCAACGTTGGTCTCGTGTTTCCACAGAGGTATGCTATGCGTTATTTCACATTTTAATAGTGTTGGTTATTGATCAATGTGATTTGATAAGAATTCATGTAATATGACAAAATTTTACACTAGTACACTTGTATATTAGTAGTTCAAATATCGGATCCTCTGGAGATGACCTAACCACTAGTCGAGGAAATGTTCATTCATCTGGAGATATGGCTAACCACTAATCTGGGAAAGGTTCATTCCTCTGGATACGGGCCTAACTAATTAGTTCCTTTACTACAATGGATCAACTTTTTACTAATCTAGGATTAAGGTTAAACGGTTGTACTTGTATGTTATATCAACTAATAGAATTATGATTTTTGAACCAATTTTTTCCGGTTGTCCACATCACCAGACGCCCGCTGAGTCCCAAGAATCTAGCATTTCAAAGGGGATTATAGTTGGTTCTTGATATTTCCAAAGGGTTTATCATCACCCTTCATTTGATGGTCCTTGACGTTCAGATGGTCCCACTATTTCTTATTTAACAAAAATTAATGTAAAAATATCAACTCTTTCTAAGGTGAGATGTTTTGGAATTTTGAATAAACAATCTTTGTCTAAAACTGAGTATAATTAATGTTTTGGATGATTTTAAGCAATGTAGAGAAACTACAATGAAAGCTTTGAACTAACACATTATCAATTTTTAGTATTTAGTAGATGGTAATTTACTAAACTTAACACAAATGAATTTAAACTTGTTGTTCCAAAAATAAAAAAACTTTCCGTCCAGACAATGGTGCTTTGTTCTAGTTTTTTGTCTTAAACGTCTGAATCTAGTCGCGGTAAGGTCTGTTTCTTTCGATAATGGTATTGTTTTTACGATTATTTTTTGTGTTACCGTTGGATTACAAACACTTGTCGCGAAACTTCATGAAGGCCACCACTTCCAATATTTAGTTTGTTTTTTTTATATATATTTTAAAAGAGAAATTGATGTAATGATGAAGTTTTTGTTTAAAATATGTTGAAAAACAAGATTTTTAAATACTTTTGTTGCAAGTTATGTAATTGATATTGTGTCTTAAAGATGTTGCTTATTTTGAATGAAAGAGGTACATATGATGTTCCGATGATGTTTGGAAGAAGATGCAAATACTTGGTAGGCTGAAATAATATTTATCAGCTAACAATCATGATGATGATGGCATATACGAAATATAGTGACAAATAACCAAAGATATTGTGATAATTGTGATGATGAAATTTTGTCTATGAATGATATTATGCTGAAGAATACGACTAATGTTGTGATAACAGAGAAAATGATCATATGATACAAATGAGTAAATATTGTTCGAATTAAGGTAAGTTGTTAAATTCTCATCATCTTTCCATTTATCATGGTCTAGATCAGCATAGGACCTCTTTAATTGAGGCTCTGTAAATTGGGAGATTTTCTGAGTTAATTCAGCAAAAAAAAATTTCTTGTTTTTTGATGCAGTTTTCAACTATGATTTAGTTTAATCTCTTCTCTTTTACTAGATTTATCGTTTTTAGATATGATTCTCTAATACTCTTTATTAGAAGCATTTTTTTCTTTCAAAGTACCTGTATGAGTTCTTTCCTATCTCTTTCATTATTTCTGTAGTTCGACAATCTCTTATGGCTTTCTAAAATTGCAGGGCCTCATATATTCATCAAATCATGGGAAACATTCAGTTTTGGACTCTAGTCTCAAAGGCTCCCCTTCTTCTAATATTTTGGAGATATATGATTTAAGTTTCATCAACACAATATGATGCAGTATTTCAAAACATCTCTTCAAGGATGGATTTAAACAGTATGTACCAGTATTACTTTCTTTATCATGTGTATGATTTAAATGTTATCATCATGTTTTCTCCGACTCATCGACCGATTCAGTATCAACCAGAAGATCAAGATTCAAATTCAAAAGTTATAACTTTACCCCTTTGTAGTCACGTAACTGTTGGTCATCTTTTCTCAAGCCGATAATTACTTCGTCAATCTTTTATTCTCAAAATTCTCAATATCCCAGAAATTATGGCAATATAATCTCCTTGACGAATTTAGAAGATACATATAATCCGCTCATAACTAATTTTAGTTACATGAGCTGCTTTTTCTTCACCTATAAAAAATAATAATATCTTGTATTCATTCCATTCTCCAAAACCTATCTTTGTCTCACATAGAAAAATGGCGTCGTCGTCGAACTCTCAAATATCTCCCATCACTGGAAAAATGAACAACACTCAAATACGAGATATTTGCGCTAGGAAAATGAGAAGAGAAATTGGTACAAAGACAGTAATCATCAAAGTTACTGATGAATGTGCAACAACTTTGATAGGGAAACTTTTCTATAAGGATCATGTAGAAACAGATTTAGTAAGAAGTGAGGTGATTTTGCTTTGGAATCATTTCAGGATTAAGTAAGTTCGATCTATCGAAAAGAATATCCTCTTATTCAAGTTTCATAATAAAGATGCAATGAATTCTATCCTTAACAAGGGTCCTTGGAATGTCAGGAAAAGCTATATGAAGGAGTTGGTTTTTAAATATCAAGCTTGGGACCTGCAGTTTCATTTTACCAGAACACCATTCTGTAGAAGTTGTAGGTGAAGCTATTGAGGAATTATGAGAGAAAATCTTAACTGATCCTGAAGACTGTAAACCAACTTTTGGTTCTATAATTAATACAAGGATCAAAATTGACTTAGCTAAACCTCTTCATAGGGGAGGCTGGTGGAACACAACGGCAGGAGGAGTCACTTGGATTAGATTTCACTGGGAAAAATAACCCCATAATCTGTGTCCAAAATGTTATACGGTGGATTACAATGATGATGAATGTCTCAACACAGATGATAACCTGATGATTAGGAGGTTTACTAATGACCAATACATCACCTATGTTCACGAACTTTCATCTGCATATGGAGTTGATATTTGCGATGACATTAACTTTATGTTAGAGAAAATCTGTGAAGCTAGCCATAAGAAAAGGAAAGAAGAAGCTCAAGCTGAAGCACAAAGTGAGGAAGCTAAAATAAAGGAGGGTGAAATCAGAAACAACAAAAGATCCAGATAAGAACAAGATGATAACATAAAAATTAATACTTAGAAACTACCATCCTCAATGGAAAATGATGAAATGGAACATGATCTTATTGAACAAAGTGATGCAAGAGCAGGAGAGAATTCCCATGAGATGAATAAGGCTCCAAACAATCTGGTAATAATTTTTTCACTTAATCTCCATTTTTTACTTAACTGCTTTAATTCTGTTTTGAATACTTTGTCAACATTAAATTCTGCATTGTTTTCATCCGTACAGTACATTTCTCTAAGCTTGAGTATCAAGTTTAGGCTTTTCCAGTTCTCTCAAGATATGAAAATTTTAAGTTGGAACTGTCATGTTTTTTTAGGCAAGAATACCAGAGACCACCTAATCCATTTGAACAATATTCACTCCCTAGACACCACCTTTCTATCTGAGACCAAGATTAATGATAACAGAATCATAAATCTTACAAATGTCCTAAAATTCCCTAATAAATCTTATGTACCATATATTGGCCAGGCATGAGGCATTATTCTGTTGTGGAAAGATGGTTTTACTCTAGATATCTTAAACTCTACTAGTAACATGTTTCATGCTCTTGTTAAGAATGACCCTAGAAAAGGAGAATGGTTTCTGTCTTGTGTTTATGGTACCTCTTATAAAAATGAGCAGCCTGCTCAATGGGAGAATATAAAATCTTTAGATAGTTCTATTCATATTCATTGGGTTCTTATAGGAGATCTCAACATTACCATGAATGAGACTTAGAGAAACACAAACTCTGAACCAACTGCTCCAAAAGTCCTTGAAAGTATTAGAGACTTAGACCTTCATGATTTAGGTTTTAGTGGCAATCCTTTTACTTGGACTAGCAACAGCTATGGCACTGGTAGAATTAAATCTAGACTTGATAGAGCTCTAACTAATAGTGAATGGTCACTTACCTATCCTGATGCCAAACTCTTACACCTAAGTCAAAATGTCTCTGACAACCTTCCCATCCTTCTTACTATGTATATCAATACCAGTTTCTCAGGTAATAATTGGATTTTTTTTTAACATTGGTTACAAAATAATGCTTGTAAAGAAACTATTTTGAGTGCTTAGAATTCTAACAAGACAGGTTCTGCAGCATTTATTTTGAGTGACAAGTTGTCTAATACTATACACATATTATCTCAATGGAGCAAAAACACTTTTATCCAAATTAACAAAAAAAATCTCAAGTCTGCAACAAGAACTATCTCACCTGCAAGCAACTAATGTTCAAGGCTGCAATACTGCTGAAGTTATGAGGTTGGAAAAAGATATTGATTCTCTCAATGAAATTCAAGCAAGCTCTAACAGACAAAAATCCAGGGATCACTTTTATAATGATATGGATGAAAACTCTGAATATTTTCATATCAGGGCTAACCAAAGAAGAATCAGAAATATAATTGACTCTTTACAAGCAGAAGATGGTACCTGGTGCCAAGAAAGAAGCTCCATAGAAGAGCTTTTGGTGTCACAATTTAAGAAAATGAGTTCTACTTCACATCCTGCAGACAGATCTTCTTTTCTTTAACACATTCTGTAATACCCCGATATTCGGCAGTGGTAGGCCGAATGGAATATAAGTAATGATTTTTCCTTTCCTAACACCGAGGCCTTTTCAGCACAATTGGCTCCACAACCAAGCGCGGAAAACTTCAGCTAAGCATGCTCGGGGCGGAGTAATCCAGGGATGGGTGACCACCCGGGAAGTTTCCGCTGGATTACCTCAGCGGTGCCCATTGAAAACCCCACAGTGCCGGATAACCGCAGTGGATAAGTGGGGACAGTATCGGTGGAGGGACGTGTCATTACACATTCCTCCCTGATAATGAAGACTTGATTGTAATACTGATAAGTGTCTAAAGCACCTACTTTTATGTCTAGTATTTATGGTTTCTTTGCAAGTTTTGTTGTAAATTATGTTTCTTATGTTTGCTTTTGAGTGTTATAGGTGTTTTGGAGTCATTTGGATCAAAAGAAGGAAAATTCATCAAAATTGAGCGAAAAGGACAAAAGCTTCATTTCAAAGGCGAATGATATGCAGAGTCTATCTACGGAGAAAAGGTGACCATCTCAGCTAGTTACTAAATGGCCGCAGAGAAAGAAAGAGATGAATCGACTAAGAATCAAAGGAAATTAGGGTTTGCTATTGATCTGTGGTATCGAGAATGAATGGATTGTTCTGGATTCGAATTCTAGCCGAGATTTGAGAAGGAAATAGAAACAGAAATTAAGGGTTTGTGTTGGTCTCTTTAAGAACTGAAATTGTGAGAAATCATAGAAGGAAGATCGATTGAAGGGTTTAGATTCGATAAGGAAAGATGGGTTTGAGATGAATTTATTTTTTGGCAAAAAGATTATTCGAATTGGAGTTGTTTCTGTGGGTTGTGTTCATAGGGTTAACAACTTAAGATGGAGAAGGTATTGGTTGCTGTTTTGAGTGCGAAAAAGGTTGAGATTGATTGGAGAACTGAAGGTGGAGATTGAGTTGATGTTGGTTGAGCTGGTGATGACCTGAGATAATGGAGCTGCAGGTGGGTGATTTTAAGCAGTAAAATTAGGAGTTGATGTTGTAAGATACAATGAGACCTACAAGTACAACTACAACTGGTTGCTTTCTCAGATAATGTTGGTATTTAGAAGTAACGAAAATGGGTTTGGTGGATGCTGATTCAAAGGGTTAAGAACATGGTTTCGAAGTTGAAAAATACAGGAAAGCAGGAAAACTGAGTTGATATTGCTGTAAAATGAAATGGGCTTGAATAATGGATGATTACAAGGAATTTGAGTGCATCTGGGTCTGGTGATGGAATTGATGGAGAAATGGAATGAATGGGTCAGTGAAGATGAGATGAAGAGATGCAGGTGATGGTTGGATTGGTAGTTCTTTTGATGCCATGACAGTGTTGCTGAGAGTAGTGATTGAGAAGATGAAATGCAGGTGGTTTGTGCAAATGGAAGATGCAGTCGTGAAGTGCAGCTGGACATGAACCAATTGCAGGTGATGGGTTCTGGTGATGGAAAAAGGGGACTGTTAATCTGAGAACAACAAGGAAATGTTTGTCTGGTTGTTTGCAATTGCAGGTTGATGTTCATGGTGCTTACTGGTGATGGAAGGAGGAAGGCATTGAAGCTGATCTCATTACAGGCAGATGTTGATGCTAGCTCAGAAGTGGATGTAGTTGCAGTTGGTGGCTGTAACAAGATTAAGAAGACCATGCTGTTACTGGTGATACTGAGGGTCTCTGGTGAATTTGAAATGGTTGTAACTGAAGTTAAGCTGGTGGCACATGAACTGGGTTGCTTCCAGAGATGGTGTAGTGTATGAAGCTACGAGGGAAGTGGAGAAGATAGTTGTTAGTTGATGTTGTGTAGTCAGCTAGCTATGTTGCAGGTTATGGTGGTGAGAGACGGACGATGTTGTTGCTTTGTGTGGTTGTGCTGTGCTTTGCGAGCAGCTTTTGCAGGGGACAAGAAAGGGACTTGGTGGTACAAATTGATGTTGAGCTGTAGGATTGAGCCTCACAGGAAATATGATATTGTTGTCGCTGAGATATGGAGGAGCTCGAAATGGAAGCTGGAAGTGAATGAAAATTTCAGGGTTGCGGCCGAGTTAGTTGGTGGAATGGTTGGCAGTGAATCCAGTGGTGCAATGTGCTAAAAGTGATGCCACAATTGTTGTGTCTGGATCTGAAATTTGAATCAACTGGAAGAATGAATGAATTAAACCGTCGAATGAATGAACGAATGAGTAAACACTGCAGGGAAGGAGTTGAGCTATGCCTTGGTCCTGATGAAGCTAGAGCAGGGCAAGCTAACAAGTTTAGCAAGTACTGTGTTGAGTGGGCTGTGACTGTTATTGGGCTTGGACTGGAATTTCAAACGGAGCGGCTAAGGAAGTTGGGTTTATGTTTGCCATGAGTTTTGCGCACTGACCTAAATTTAGGGATCAGTGGTGACAAGAAGAAAAATCTATAAAAGGGTCTCATATTCTATTCCATAAGATATTATATCATCTTCTACTTTTGTTTCTAGGGTTTACAACATGATAAAACTTCATTTTCTCCTTGTTATGAACTTCATTAACACGAGTACTTAATTTTATTATTGGTTATGGATTAGTTGGATTTTACAAAGCATGTTTCTTGTTTGATATATTAGTTTTGTCTCAATATTATCAATTATGATTCACTAGAAATATCGCCATGTATGATTGATTGTTAGTTTTGTCAAGTTGCAAATTGGTAGAACTCGTAATCATATCTATTGCTATTTTAGGGTTTATTATACGTAAACGTGATACACCTTGAATACAAGTAGCATAATTGTGAATATTGCTTGTAGTGATACATCATAGTAGTCACAAGTGAGTCATAACCTTTGTTAAATCGGATTAGTGCATTTTCCACGTTCGGTTGCTTTGATTGGCCTGATTTCATAGAACTTAATGCATCTAGGGAATTAAACTTGATTAGTGCTTTTACACGTTAGGTTGTTCTCTAAGATAGAATTCATATTCGCATCTTTTAATGTGTTTGTTGATGTTAAGAGGAAATTAGCGGGATATACTTACGATCAAGGTATTCTAGGGCTTTTGATAATGAGAGATTAAATATCAATTCTAGTTATTAAGACAAGAACATGTTTGTGAATGAAAACGATATTCTTAACCAATACTTTCACATATTTGAATTGCATGTTTTATTTCTTTGTTTTGCTTTTATTTTATTTTAGTATATAAAAATCAGAAACCCCCCCATTGTTTTATATAGGAAACCAAAACATATTGACAACCTAAGTCCTCTCTGTGGGAACGATCCCTTCTTGCCCTTGCTATATTTTTTATTTTGAGTAGTGAGAAAGTGTAATTTATTTTTGACGCCTACGACATCGATCAAATTTTGGTGTCGTTGCCGGGGAGGCAACTGTTGTCACTTGTTTTTGGTTTCTTATTTATTTTTTGTTTTTAGTTTTTCTTATTTATTTTTGATCTTAACATAGTTTTGAGAACTCTTGTTTCGGGTACCAAATTCTATGGACGGAGCATACTGGAGCAATGGATATGGTTTTCAACCTCCTCAACACTATGACGATTTCCCACCATCTATGGGATACGATCGAAACCAATTTATTGTCTATGACCAATATCCAAGAGCTTATGGTGATTTTCATACATACCAACTTACAACAACCTTGTAGTGGGTATGTAAGTCAAGCACCAAGGTGGGATAATTCTACTTATAATTGGCTTCATTTGAGTTGTATGCATATTTTGAATGGATTACAATACATGCAACAAAGGCTAGACCAACTTGACCGTGATAGAGAGAACGCCGCACAAACCAATTTCTGCAACACTTTTTCTTACCCGACTTCAGATAGTAGTTATGATCATTCACCCATTCAAAGGGAAGAGTCATGGGAAAGAGAACCTATTGTAGTCAACGGTGGTAAACGTGTGAACATCAGGATACTTGCATAGAAATTATACAAGTTGGAAGATGATAGAGCCTCGGAAGAGCTTGTCGATGAAATTAGTAAGACCATTCGTATGGAATTTAAACGACATTGTGATAAAGGTTTGGAAACAGACGACGATTCTTATTACGGTGAGTCTGAAAATGAAGACGAAAATGATTGTGTTCAAAATGACCAACCTTTGGAGATATTTGATGACATTAGTGTAGTTGACTCAACTCTTGATCTTTATAATGATCAAACACCTATTCAAAAGGTACATGAGTATGATGAAACTAGTGTTTTACAGAATTTTGGAACAAGGTTTGAGTCTAATAAAGAGGAGTATGTTGAGAATGAAACCGTTATGAGCAAAATTTTGGAAGACCCAATTGAGCTTGCAAATGATTGTAATGATGATCTTTATGTCGAGACTTTGGTTAAGGAAGAAACAGATGAAGAATGGTTGCAAGGTTTGATAGAGGACCATGATATACAAGAGGTGAATAATTCACTTGAGTTTTTCAAGGATGAAGAGGATTCCGTAATACAAGAGATTGTGGTAGGTTTGTCTAACCCTTTGCATATTAACTCTTCTCATTTACCTCTTATTGGTTTGAATGTATGTGCATCGAGAATATTATTTAATGAATTTGTTTCTCGATTTCCGCCATTAGAGATGCTTGATTCTCATACTATGCAGGTTATGGAACAAGAAACCGTGGAAGTTCCTGAATCCTATATTCTTTATACACTTCCAAGTGTGGGGAAAGAGTTTATCGGTTAATGGCTTCGTTTCTGTTTTATATTACTAATATGTGTGTGAAGCTAGTGTTTGCAAAACAGGTGTTATGGGTGGATCCCCAACTTTTCAGATTATTGGTGTATGGGGAATTCTTCTTGCAAGGCAGGCTGACGAGTTTAAACCAAGCGCTAAATGGGAGGCAACCCACTGGTTTTGTGTATCTATCTCTATCTTTTTTATTTTTTTAAGTCTTTTATCTTTATTTTCTTATTTTGGATATTTTCATATCAAAACTCCAACTTTTAGAGATTTTTGAACAATTTAGAATAAACACTAGCCTTTCTAAGTAGATGGAATTTTTTCTTGACAATGAGGTATATTTTGGCTGAGTTGGGATTAGATGCCAACTAAATAGCTTGTTTAGTGTTTATCCTCTATTGTTCAGAAATAACTATGAGTTGGAGTATCAGTTTTTATTATGCATTTTATTTTCTTATTGTGTATATATATCATGTTTTGAATTTCCCATCTTGAAATTTACTTTGAATGACTAGATTTTACATTAAGGACAATGTAAAGTTTAAGTGTGGGGGAGCATTTATATGTTTGTTTAGTTTGTTTGATGCCTTTAGCAAGCAATCAAAAAAAAAAAATTTTATACACTCCGAAACCTAGAAACATGTACCTTTAGGATGACACTATCAATATAAGTGGATGGAACCATCTTGGCTGCAGGAGTTGAGGAACCCATTAACTAAAAGGACATAATTATTCAAGTGTTATAAATAATATTATAGTTGTTACCATATCTCGGAATGTCACCATATCACCTTCTGTTTTTATTTTTGTAAACTTTTTGTTTCTCTTGAGTGATTTGGTGGGTCACTAACATCGAATTGTTATTACTGCTGGGATGAAACAGAGAGATTAAGTTACTAAAAAAAGAAGACCAGACCAATTAGACCAACCGGTGTATATATATATATATATATATATATAAAGACACTTGGATAGCAATATGTGTGTGTTCTCCTTATCTCCGTCGCCTAAACAAGTGTGGAACGCAGGATCTACGGGAATTACCATGTAATCTGCTGAAAGAAGCATGCGCTTGGATCCAAAAGATCTAATCATGTTGACACAATCTCAGCCCCCCCTCCCGCTTCAGCTCCCTTGGCTAGGTTACCCATGAGGCTCGCTGGTAGGTTAGCACGACAACTTGTTCAATTCATGTAGTAGTGCATTGTTGGAGCTTAGCTTGTTAGGCTTCCATCTAGTTAATGTAATACTCTTTATCCAATTATAATAAAAAATTTTTGTTATTATTGTTCAATAAAATCGACTCCTGGTTCCCTTGTATATGCCAGTTGAGTTGATCTAGAATTAAGATTGTCGACCGCTAGTTCCCTTGTATATGCTAGCTGTGTTGATATTAGAATTCAGACCAGTATCTCAATCTAATAGGATTCATAGGTTCATCTTGGCGGTGACCTTCAGACAGATATGGGAAACACCATTCACTTAGTCAACATTCGCAAACATCTATCTCTATATATCCATTTTCTTAATCTATTCATGCGTGATTGTGGTTAGTCAGATTCCGAGTATTGTGGTTTGTTCAAATTTTTGAGTAGAGCTTAATTTATATATATATATATATATATATTAATTTGGATTCGCATCAGGGTACCTCCTCCAATAACCATTTTGGATTCGTTCATAGATTTGTCACAGGTAGCTGGAGTTGGAAATATAGGTTTTGTAGGTAGACCTCTTGTAAACCTTCACGAGACTATAACTCGTCCACTGGGGACACCTAGGGATTTAAAGGCTTGTTATACATGCTAAGTTTGACCGTAGCCTCTACGACACGGAGTTGTATGTATGTTTTAAAATTATTTTGTTTGATTTGCTCGAAGACTAGCAAAGTCTAAGTGTGGGGGAATTTGATAGGTGTCTAAAGCACCTACTTTTATATCTAGTATTTATGCTTTCTTTGCGAGTTTTCTTGTAAATTATGTATCTTATGTTTGCTTTTGGGTGTTATAGGTTTTTTGGAGTCATTTGGAGCAAAAGAAGGAGAACTCATCAAAATTGAGCGAAAAGGACAAAAGCTTCATTTCAAAGGCGAATGATATGCAGAGTCTATCTACGGAGAAAAGATGACTAGCTCAGCTAGTTTCTAATGTGGATGTGTACATCAATTCGCTGGGTACTTTTTTCATCATTACTAAGCCCCAACTTTAAGAGAAATTATCTCTCTTTTATTTCCGAGCTTCACCTGAAATCGAGAGTAGAGAGAAACGAAATAGTTGCGCAAAGGTTCCCTTGTTTATCTTAACATAAACTCCTTTGCCAGGTTCCAAGATCTATCTTATGTTCAATCACCCAAAAGGAAATCGGTAAGATTAAGCCAACAACACTCTTAATCCAAAGAATTGTGTTGATGCCGATCTTCTCAACTATTCTATCAAAATACCCAAAGGATAAATCAATTATAGTTGGATCCTCTTTTACCAAAACAAGTATTGTGCACACCAAAGATTATAAAACCAAGTCATAAATCTTCTATCTCTTCTTTGTCTTCAAATTTTCTTAGATTTTCAATAAACACCTGCACACAACTACTTGAATCTCTTGTGATCAATCACACACTGGACGGAGTCTGTTAACAATGGATTATCACAAGATCGTCTTTAGATCTAACAACATTCTAAAAATCCCTGTCGAAACCTTGAACTAGTTTGAGTGTATCTTATATCAGAAGAGAAGATTCTTAAGCATAAACAAACTAGGTTCAATCAATGTTCAACCACCGTTAGCCAATCAAATCAATATGAAAACTAAATATAAACCGCAATATCTAGTTTCCCACCAATGGGTCACGCTAGAGCTTCTCAATCCCAAAGAAGACTTTAAATTGAGCGGTCGTAAGAGATTTCACTTAATTAGATTACTCTCCTCTCCGATAGGTGGTTTCACCAGTAACAAAGACAAAAGAGGAAGTCTATTGTTACGAAGGATTAGTTTTCTAGAAATGCAAACTCAAAGTATTTATAGACAAGGAAGTTTGGATACCAAGGAATTTCCAAAACCGAAAATATACTCAAGATATTTTTCCATATTAACCCAAATTTGGTTTTCATAATTCCTGTGAATGCACTGTCCAAAAATATGATCGAAATCTCCTTGGAAAATCTTTAATTAGCAAATGCACATTACTAATTCTTATTTTCCATATATAATTAAAAACACTTAATTAAAAAGATTCTTAACTTATTTAAATTCGATCTTGGGATTTACTTCATTCTTAGCCGTTAAGGAATATCTTTGAACAATATAGAATAAGCATTAATGCACCGTGTTCAAAGTGTGACGACATCTTAATCTTGCAAGTCTTTTCTATGCTTGCTCACTTGAAACCGATTTACCACACTTCCAAACAAGTTTAGAATTGGTTCATCCTACTTCCAAGAACTATGTGATTGATCAAGTTCCACTCAATCACAACTCATGGGTTTACGTTTTTACCAAAACAAGTTTCGGTTCTACCTCCATATGAGTACTGTGCATAGTTACACTAGCTTACCAAAGATACGGCTGACTAGGTACTAGGATCGGTTCCCCACATATATTTGGTATCTAACTTGTATGCACTGCACATGTCCATAGGATCGGTTCCCCTTCCCAAAAATATATTGCACATGTTCATAGGATCGGTTCCCCTTTCTTCCATAAACCTTGCTTCACCTCATATAATGATCGATTCCCCTTGTGATGCACTACACCTCTTACTAGGATCGGTTCCCCTCTTCCCAGTAATAAGTTCAGACACTCACAACCCGATCATACCCCAGGTGATTACTTAAGATCGGTTTCACTAATAAAAGTCATACCAATACATAAGTCAGGCCTCATGTGAATATTTTTATCAAGAACACAAAAAAGTCATGAGCGGTTATACTAATCACACATATTGTTCGTTCATAAGATATGCAATGTAGAACATCCCCAATAACGCCTGGCGATTTCCTTTTCGGCTCACAACACATATCATGAACTTACTTCCTTAGAACACATGTAAACATTGTTCCATAGGATGAAATCCTCACCTCATACCCATACATAATCACAATAACATTCATATGATTACGTCGATGTCTTATATAAAAAATTTAATGGTTAAGCAAGAAACGTCATATTGTATTCCTTAATACTATGTCTATCTAGAGTGTTCATGCTTCGCATTTTTATGTTTTTAATATGCATGACTTGAAAGATATGTTAGGGAATAAAACAGTTCAAGTCAAATATCACTAACCTCAAGTGGAAGGATGATGTTGTCGTTGTAGCTTCGCACTTCTTCACTTCTTCAAGTCTTCACAATACTTGTAATATCTCACCCTAATACTTTCAAGCTAACCTATACGAAGTTGACTCTAGTACATTTAAATCAAGCGACTCTTAAATGAGTTTTGCTTCACTAAAATATGACAACCAAACTTGACATACCAATGCTTGGTGGGTTCAACCGATCAATGTTCTAACAATATGTGTGTTGTGTATACTGAAATAAGATAAGTTCTGAATGATTGAATTTGCTCTGTTGAGAGTAATTGCTCAGACGTTGAGTTGTTGATCTCGTGTTATCTATTTGACGTAAGATTGTCCTCTTTTTAATCATGATTCAGAGACTTGGTTGATTTTCCATCCACTACTTTGTTAACTCCTCCAACTGATTGCACAACTTGTTCACATTCTCATCGTGTGTATGAACACACGTGTCGTAGACCTCCAGAAGAAAACCCTAGTTAATATCCCCCATGTGACACGATTGATGTCTCGTGATTATGGAGTCTGCAAGGCAGACATGTGTTTAATTAGTCAGTTTCTGACTTCATGACTTCATGGGACGATGAGTCCTTGTATTGTTAAGTTGAACGTGATTTGCAAATGTTCCGAAACTCATGAATTGAACATGTCTGTTGAGACAGAGGTATAATTATCGAATAAATGTTGATAGCTAAAGTGAACAAATATTGTTCATTTTATGAGTCGTTGAATATTGATAGTTGAACCAATATTCCTTGATGTGGGAAAATGTTGCTCATCTGAGCAAATATTGCTTGTTTGATGAATTACTGAATATTGATAGTTGAACCAATATTCATCAGTGCGAACAAATATTGTTCATCTGAGCATGTTGCTCATTTGATGAATTGTTGGATATTGATAGTTGAACCAATATTCCTTAGTCTGAGCAAATATTCCTTAGTCTGAGCAAATATTGCTCGTCTGAGCAAATGTTGCTCATTTGATGGGGAATTGGTAGTAGGACCAAATAAATATTAATTTAAAATACTGGCGACTGAACCAAGTATAATTGATTGGAGTGCTGATCATGGGATCAACATAAAATTTAGCGTTTGAATATGGAATTATGAACCCTGGATTCAAAACCCTAACTTGCTGAATTGATGATTTATTGAAAATCATTTATGAAATGAAGGAAGGACCGGCTACATGGGATGATGAATCGACCATGTAGCGCCCAAATGCTCACGTGAGAAAAGACCAAGGTCTTTTGAAGACTTGTTGATTTGTTGATGAAAGGACGATTAAATGTCGGTTTAATCATTAAAATAATGCTCGTCTGAGCCTTAGGTGATAAAACCTAAATAATTGTGAAGAGATGAGGTACCGACCAAGGGGTCATGAAACCATCCCTGGGTGGTCACATGATCGAATAACGATCGTTCCATGAATCTCCAAATTGTTTGGAAGAGTTAGAACCTAATGTGAACAAATTAGGTCAAATAATGAAAAATATGCGGGACCGGCCTCTTGCAAGCCAAAGAGACAACCTTGGTCAGTCAAGGTATTATGATCGCGTCACCAAAGTGTTTGTGTCTCAGTCATGAGAATTTTGATATTTTGTGATGTGCGTTTGAGCAATCATTTGGGAAAATATGAAAAAAATCAGGGATTTTTGCGGAAACTGAGGAAACTTCATGAGATGAAAGTAAAATAATAATAAAATCAAGGAATCATGAAGTATGGGACCAGCTATGGCCAAGGCATGGCCGGCCGGCTAACGAGCCTGGTCCCATAGCATTTCTTTAATTTTATTGTAGTTGCAGGAATTCCCACACTACACCCTTGTTAAGATTCTATAGAAATTTATTGGAAATCAACTAAGCTTCAAAGATTTAAATGACACTTTACTATTCAAATCTCAGAAATGTTTACAGAATTGGAAAAAATCAAGATTACAAATATTCTCTTGAAGTTTCTCTCTCCTCAAGACTCTTTCAACTCTCAAAAATACATCATCCTTTTCTGGATCTATCGAGCCCTTTATATAGGGATTTACATAATGGATGACAGATAAGTTTTCCTCCTATTTCGGATCTATTCTGCGATATCATCACGATCGCTACAATATTCTCTATCGCAAGAATGATGATCATCGCAGGATCAACATATTCTTCTTTTATTTCTTCCATCGTCAGTTTCTTTTGGATATTCTGTGACGCTCGTGAAATGTTGTTAAAGAATTGGCAGTGACGCTCGCAGAAACGTTGTTAATATCGCAGGAATAGCGTCGTAGCGATATTCTGGTCCTACATCTTGCCTCTTCTCATGTCTTTTCTGCGAAGAAGAGAAGATCATGAGAACCAATATTCTTTATTACCCTCGCAGCTTCTTTCCCTTTTATACTTTCTCCTCGACAAGATTCCGTTAATCTAGCCTTTCCTACACGTGTTGTGAATTCCTCCATTTACTGACACGTCTCTGCTCAATAGGTCAACTCCTTTTTGCCTATAAAAGGTAGAGTTAAATTTCAGAACTAATTTTCCTCTTTATCTTCTTCATCCATTTATTTCGTCTTCCGTCTGCAACTTTTCTTCTTCATATTCTCCTGCTAATGTTTTAATGGAGTCACCAAGGTATATTTCTTGACTTATGATTTTTATTTAAACCAATTTTTATTTATATTCTCCAACTTTTCTTATTTGATTCTTCATAACTTCCATGTTATATCTTCTTTTCAGCGGAACTATCTCTAACACACAATCCACAACTCAAAACCCTAATATTCGCAAAAGGCGAGTTGAGAAGAAGAAGAGGAGTTCTGCGAATGATAAGGTAGTAATAAACACCCTCTATTTTTTAATAACAATATTGTTTCCTCTGTTTTTTATCTGAGTTATTATTCGCAGAATGACGAGAATCTTGTTAAACTCCCAAGAGATCTCGTAATTTTAAGACACTTGGGGAAGATATCATTATGCCCACATTAACATCCATGAGGATTACTCCCACATCGTCGCAACTAAATATTTCTTCTTCTGTTTGCGAGAATATCGCTGTCCATACTTCTACTTCTTCTGACCCTTCAATGAATCAAGCTTCTAAAATTGTTGTGACTGAGATTCCTTATAGTCCTTTAAGGCCTTCAACTGTTGTTTTTCCACATACTCCTCCTCCTGAAAACTCAACCATCACAAATGATCATCAATTTTCTCTCACTACTACTTCACCTTCTACACCCCTTCCTTCATCAAACGAAATTTTTTCAAGTGTTGATGTTGCTTTTAAAATCTTGTCTAACATTTTAGACAATGCTAGAAAGTCTTCCACTGACCCTCTCCAACATGAAGCTTGCGAGACTCTACTCAAGCATTTTGGCTCTGATTGTAATGCTTCGCGAGCATCTTTGGAAAATGAGATTGAAGCTCTGAGGAAGAGCCTTCAAGTTAAAACTGCTGAATGTGATACTTTGAATCATATGCTCCGCAACTCTTCTCTAGACTGCGAGAATCTTCGCAGAAAAAATGACGAGCTGAAAGGTACATTTTTCTCGCCTCTACCCCTTGTTCTTCTGTTTTATTTTCATATTTTCTGTACTCAGGATTCCTTCTTAAATTCTTGATTCATATATTAGTTTCAAATCGGACTCGTTTCATAGAAAGACTCAAATTTGAATCTATCGCTGAAGAAGCTCGCGTTGAAAGAGACTCTTGGATGAATCAACATACTAGACTAGACAATATTTACACTTATTCGATTGATCACATAAATAATCTTACTAATGAGAATAATCAATTATTGCAAAGGCAGAATTTATTAAGTGGCGAGATTGACCGCCTCTCATATTTGTTTTTTAAAGCTAATTTGGCGATGGAATCTTTATCAGATGAGAATAAAACCTTGTCTCAAGAAAAACATATATTTTCAAGATTTATGGCGATTTCCTCGAAACAATTAAGTAATCTTCAAAGCACATGTAATAATCAAGAGCAATCTCTTCGTTCTCTTAAGGATGAGCTCAAGAAATTAACTGAATCATCTGCCGCTGAAAAGGATAAACTTATCAAAGGTAGGTTAACTCTTAGTTTGAAGGCCGGCGAGCTTCAAGACCAGTGCTCTCAATTGAAGGAATCTCATTCTTTACTAGCAAAGGAAAACTTGTATCTACGCACTAGAGAAGAAAACATGAAATCTCGTATGAAGGGTGTGGTTGGAGATAAATTCGATGACGCTATGAATCAATGGGAAAACTGTTTCTTTTCATTAATTCAAAACCTAACCTCGCAGAAAGAAGGTAGTCAATTGACTGCCTCTCTCTTATTGATCTTTCTGTTAAATTTTGTGTTATATTTCTTGCAAAATCTTTGATTAAATGATCTTTTATCACCTTTACTCGCAGAATCTGAAAGAAGTCTTCATTCTACCATTGATGATCTTACCAGCAAATTGGATAAAGTTTGCAAAGAGAACAAGTCTCTTCTTTCCAATTATCTTGAAGCCCGCGACAAAGCAGAAAGAAGACTTGATTATCTCAAGTACTTTAAAAATATAGAGATTAGGAACTGTGATAGAGGTTTCCTTCGCAAGGTCCACCTCAGTGCTGAAGTTCTTGTGAATGAGATTCTGCTCTCTAATTCTCTCCCTCCTGTATCTGTTCCTCCTCTAAAAGTTGATGATGATGAAATTCTTCTTCCCATGGATGAAGATTTAGAGTTTACTAATGATGAAGAAAATACCACCCAAGAAGATGGTGAAGAAAAAGAAAGAAGTCCTCCCAAAGAAGTAACTGCAAGTGGCAAAGTAATCGTTGATGAAGAATTAAAAGAAGGAGAGACTCGCGATGAAAAGGATGCTTATGAAGTTGATAACTCTGGCAAAAATAATAAATCTGACGAGCAAGAAGAATGAATCTGGCGAAGCCATCGCTGAAACTTGAATTTTATCTTTGCTTTCTTTTTCTTCTTCTTTCTTGCGAGTGATGTAACTTTTGAAACCTTTTTAGAATTTAACTTTCAACTTAGCTTATTTTGAATATTTTCAAGGAAGATAATGAAATGTTACTTCTTCATTCCCCTATTTTCCCTTTATTATCTTTCTTGAAATGGTGAATTATTTTTTGTATCTGCGATGCAATGAATACTTCTGCGATGTTCTGAAAAGTCCTGAAGGAATCTACGATGCTAAGAATTTGCCTTCTTATATATAGTTCTGCAATGAATGAATATTTCCTGCAATCTTAAAATAGAATAGTTAATTGGTAAGATTATTCTTTTGGTCTTATTTTGCCTTCCTAGTTAAAGGTCTTATTTTGCCAAACTTTTTTCTGTCTGCGACAAAATCGCAGGATTTCTTAACATTTGCATGTAAAGACCCTTTGATCTTGTCTTATCCATGTTTTTTCAAAATCTTTGCGAAAATATGATAAGTATAAACTCTCTGTCAAGAATTTAGCCTTATGACATTGTCGTCTTGCGATGAAATCGCATGACGTCTTTACACTTTCATGTAAAAACCCATTGATCTCATCTTAACATTTCTCTCGTGGCCTTTTGCCTCTGTATCATTTACGTCACGCGACAATATGACATGCCTAAATGTTCTTGCGATCATAAAGCCCCATGACATTTCCGTCTTAAGACACTTATCAGCTCCCTAATGGAGGGTGCCGCCCTATCTCCCCCTGGTTTCCCCTTCAAGGAGGGCACATCGGCCATACAAGACTAGATCCTCCCATCCAGATTTACCAACAAACAGATGTTTTCGCAGCCTCTTGTCCTTTTTGCCTATATGGCTTATAGTTACAAGACTGCACCCTAAGTGGGGTTTTCTTCAGGCCAAGTGCATCATAGCCAAGACTTACCAAGAATGGCAAGGGAGTTTCGTATGCCCTTGGCACCCTTGGATCAACCGTGTACCTGGATCCTTGGTCATACTTTGCACTTCTTGGAAGAGATTCTCGGTCGTCCAACCAGGGTATAACCATATATAGTTGGAAATCCAAGATCTCTCTCCCGGATAGGTTTTCTTTAACCCCAACATCTGCATGACTCAGGATCCAGCAATGGTATAACCTTACCCCTGAATCATGTCAAGAGATACCCCCTCCTATGACGCACTATTAGGTCTTACATTTGCCTCTTGCGAAATTTTATTCGCGAACTAGGGTGCACGCCATAAAGGTTCGTCCCATTCTTTAATCTCTGCGAAATTTGTATTCGCTTTTCTTGCGATGATGCTCGCTGTTTTTGTTGTGCTTTGTATCAGAAGAATTTTTCAGTTGGAAATAGAGATAGAAGAATTTATTACCTGTTTCATCATATAACATACCAGTATCTCTTATCTTGTAGAAGATGTCATTGATAATACCTTTTCAGAAATAATCTATTCCATGGTCTATCGAGTCTTTGACCAACATCTCTTCCTTCAGGATCCATTAGTTTGTATGCCCCAGTTCCAACTATCTCTTTAATGATGTATGGTCCATCCCATTTTCTCGCCAACTTTCCACCATTCTCTCGCTGATAACTTGGTGTTTCTCGCAGCACTAAATCGCCAGGTTGAAATTCACGTTTCTTTACACGTTTGTTGTACTCACGAGCTAATCTTCGATGGTAATTTTCCATATGTTGCAATGTTTTTTCTCTTTTTTCTTCTAATTCATCCAATTTATTTAAAATCATTCCAGCACTTAAATTTCTTTCCCAAGCCTCTCTTTTTGTTGTAGGAATAGCGACTTCTGTTGGTAACACAGCTTTCAACTCCATATGTCAAACAAAGGTGACATTCCAAAGAGCTTCTCGTCTAGTTGTATTGTAGGCCCATATTGCATTATGCACCTGTTCACACCATGCTCTGTGGTATCCTTCTAGCTTCTTTTTTAAGATGTCTGCGATTGTCTTATTGGTTGCTTCAGCTTGACCATTTGCTTGTGGGTATAGAGGAGTAGATTTTCCACACTTTATCTTAAATGCATTGAGTAGCAATTTTATATTCTGCCCTTCAAATTGCTTTCCATTATCAGATATCAACTGTGCTGGAATCCCGAATCTGCAGATTATATTCTCAAATATGAATGTAAAAATATCTTTATCATGAATATGTTGTACTGCCTTTACTTCTCCCCATTTTGTGAAATAATCTGTTACGACAATCAGATATATTTTTTGTCCAGAACCAGGTACAAATGGTCCCACAATATCTAACCCCCATTTCCCAAAAGGCCATACACTTGTTGAAGATGATAATGGTGCTCATGGTGCATGTATCTTTTTTCCATATCGCTGGCAATCCTCGCAACGCCTTGAGAGTTACTTTGCATCCTCATGCATATACGGCCAGTAATAATCCTGCATTTTTTTTCTATATGCTAAAGATCTTCCTCCACTGTGATTACCAGCGTCACCACTATGTAACATCTTTAATACTTTTTGTCCTTCTTCTCTCGTCAAACATCTTAGCGATGGTCCATTAAAAGATCTGCGATATAACACTCCATCTCTTAGCTCATAATTGGTTGTCCTACTTTTCAAATTGTGTGCTTCTAATCGATTTTTTGGAATTTCTCCTCTCGCCAAGTATGCATGAAGATATGCTCTCCAATCCGTGATATTGCTCATGGGTTCTCCCTCGCCAGCCTCTACCATCATTACATCTGTCTCTTCTTCTTCTTTGGAAATGAAAGTGTTTGAATTTTTATGCACCTCGCCAATGGATTTGTCATCATACTAGATATGAAAGCGAAAGCATTTGCGAGCCTATTATATTTCCTTGATATGTGTCTCCATTTTATTTTTGGAATTCTCGCAGATAATTCTTCAACAAGTCTTTTGTATTTTCTCAGGGAGGGTTCATTTGTTGTGTACTCCCCTTTTATCTGACGAATAATTAATTTTGAATCGCTGGTGATTCTGGCATTTTCCAAATTCATTTCTATCGCAAATTTTAAAGCATGGATCACAACCTCATACTCTGTCTCATTATTAGTGGATGCAAATACTAATCTAAATGAAAAGGTTGTTTTTTCTCCTTCTGGCGATATGAAAACAACTTTAATTCCATTTCCTTCTCCGTTGGATGATCCATCCACTAATATTTCCCATATGTTGGGTTTTGTTAATAGCTCTTTTGGATCTTCGCATTCCTCTTCTACATCCATCATCACTTCCACGGCTTCATCATCTTCTAAAGGAAATTCAGCTAAGAACTCTGCGATGACATGTGATTTTGGCGAGGATAAAATTTCATATTGTATATCAAAGTGTCCTACTTGTGCATTCCATCTCTCAACTCTGCCTGATCTCTTTGAATTTTTCATTACTGACTCAATTGGCACTTTCGTTAACACTTTGACCTTATGTGCTTGAAAATAGATGCGAAGTTTGAAAGTTGCATGTACTAATGCTAGAATTAGTTTCTCAATCTTTGAATAATTTCTCTCTGCAGAATTGAATGTTTTGCTGATATAGTATATTGGTTTTTCTACCCCGGTGTCTACTCGCAGCAATACTGCACTTAGCGCGTATGTGGTTGTCGCGAGATAGATCAATAATTCTTCTCCTGGTTTATCCTTTTGTAAAATAGATATGTTCATTAAATATTCTTTGATTCCTTGAAAAGCCCTTTCACACTCATCCGTCCACTTGAATTTTGTGCCCTTCTTCAATATGTCGAAAAAATGTTTGCACTTATCTGAAGATCGCGAAATGAATCTCCCTAGTGAGGCTAAGAGTCCATTCAATTTTTGTACATCTTTTATTGTCGCTGGTGTTGGCATATCGCGAATTGCTTGCACCTTTTATGGATCAACTTGTATTCCTTTGTTTGATACAATGTACCCCAAAAAATTTCCTAAGGTTACTCCAAAGGTACACTTATCAGGATTTACTTTGATATTAAATTGTCGCATTTGATCGAAAATTTCTTTCAAATCTTGCACATGATTTTCAACTTCTTTACTTTTGATTAGCATATCATCTACATACACTTCTAATGTTTTGTGAATCCACTTTGCAAACACCTTCTCCACCATTCTTTAATATGTTGCTCCAGCATTTCGCAAACCAAATGGCATCTTTGTGTAACAATACAACCCTCTTGGAGCAAAAAAAATGCTGTATGTTCTTGATCTTCTTCAGCGAGAAGAATTTGGTTATATCCTTTATATCCATCCAACGATGATATTCTTGCATTTCCCGCTGCCGATTCAACCATTTGTGGGATATCTGGCAATGGAAAACTATCTTTTGGACAAGCTTTGTTTAAATCAGTAAAATCTATACAAATTCTTATCCCTTTGTTCTTCTTCGGGACCACTACCATATTTGCAATCCACTTTAGATATTTTGCTTGCCTTATAATTCCTGCGTCGAGCATCTTCTGTAATTTTTCTTGTATTTGAGAATGATATGTTGATGCGATCTTCCCTATTCTTTGCTTAAATGGTCTTATGTTTTTGTTGATTTCTAATTTATGACATCTTATTAACGGGTCTATCCCTGGCATCTCATCCATGCTCCACGCGAAGATATCTGCATACTCTCGCAAAAGATTTATAGTTCTTTCTTCCTCATCTGCCTCCATTCTAGTCCCAATTTTCAGCATTTTAGGCTCTTCTTTACTCCCAATATTTATTTCCTTTGTTGGTTCTGCTGCGATATAACTGGCTTCAGGTTCTCCCATTGGTGTTGGTGCTTTCATAATTCTCGCGAGTTCATCTCCTTCTTGTGGGATTTCACTGGGTATTCCTTTTCCTTCTTTTGCTCTTATCATGTAAACTTTAAACTCTTCTTCCTTCTTTGATTCTCTCGCCAGTTTTCTGCGAGCTTTTCGCAACTTTGGACGATTTTCACAATTTTTCACTTCAATTTGGTAACATAATTTTGCAAAATCCGTATCTCCTCTAATTTCTCCGATTCCACTAGGCATAGGAAATTTAATGCACTGATGCAACGTTGATGCTACAGCCTTGATTGCATGTATCCATGGTCTTCCCAGTATCATATTGTACGGTGATTCCACATCTACCACGCATAATGATACTTGTGTTTCAATTTCTCCTAGTGGAATTCGTACCACTATTTCGCCTTTAGGTTTTGTTAACGATTTTCCAAAGCCATGAATATGATATGTTGAATTAAACATTTCTTCATCCTTATATCCCATTTTATTAAAATTATGATAGAACATTATATCCACAGAACTTCCTGCATCTACCAAAGTTCTATTCATAGCCCATTCTTCTTCAGATTTTATTGATTCTCCCATTCTCACTGGTATAACGGATATCGTTATTACCAAAGAAGATGTATGATTTTATTCTGGTATTTCTGCTGTTGTAAATGTGATCTCCTGCTTTTCCCAATCTTTTAATAATGATATCTTCTCCACTGTCATAATTTTCCTACCTTCAAAATCCTGTTTATGTATCTTCCCCTTAATGTTTTCATGAAATCTATCAACCATTGCTCTTGTTACCATATCACATTCCAATTTTCTACAATCCTTTTTGATTCTAATCATTCTTCCTTCAATTATCTCACCGATTTACTTAATGATTTCCTTAATCTTAAACAATTCTTATCTTCTTCTTCGCTTTTTCTTCAATTTTCATTAATTCATTCCCTGTTTCGGGCGCCAAAATGTA
Source organism: Papaver bracteatum (assembly GCA_023529315.1). Classification (NCBI taxonomy): domain Eukaryota; kingdom Viridiplantae; phylum Streptophyta; class Magnoliopsida; order Ranunculales; family Papaveraceae; genus Papaver; species Papaver bracteatum. Next base: position 586,807 of record JAJJWX010004447.1, on the reverse strand, counting down.
GTTGCAGGAATTCCCACACTACACCCTTGTTAAATTTCTATAGAAATTTATTGGAAATCAACTAAACTTCAAAGATTTAAATGACACTTTACTATTTAAATCTCAGAAATGTTTACAGAATTGGAAAAAATCAAGATTACAAATATTCTCTTGAAGTTTCTCTCTCCTCAAGACTCTTTCAACTCTCAAAAATACATCATCCTTTTCTGGATCTATCGATCCCTTTATATAGGGATTTACATAATGGATGACAGCTAAGTTTTCCTCCTATTTCGGATCTATTCTGCGATCTCATCGCGATCGCTACAATATTCTCTATCGCAAGAATGATGATCATCGCAGGATCAACATATTCTTCTTTTATTTCTTCCATCGTCAGTCTCTTTTGGATATTATGTGATGCTCGTGAAACGTTGTTAAAGAATTGGCAGTGACGCTCGCAGAAACGTTGTTAATATCGCATGAATAACGTCGTAGCGATATTCTGGTCCTATATATATTATATTTTTTCATGATTTTATGGAAATATCATAAAATCAAAGAGTTTGTTGAAATTGAGGAGTTTTGTTGAAATCAAAGAGTTTCCTTGAAGTGAAGGAGTTTCCATGAGATGAAGGAAACAAAAATATTAATAATAGTAAAATAATGTGTGGGACCGGCTTGGGCATGGTCGGCCGGCTAGGGCCCGGTCCCGTGAGATTTCCCTAATTTTATGTATTATTTTCATGATTTTAAGAAATTTGATTGAGGAGAATCAGTGGTGAAGGAAGGAGATGTAGAGACAAGAAGAACAACCATCATATTAGAGATATTAGTAAATCAGCTTACATAGGTTACAGTATACGCATATAAAAGGGTAAGTGAATGGACCACACATCCATGGGATGTAGGCCTTGTAACACTCCCCCTTGTGCGGTTCAATAACAAAACTTTATACCTAGTGCTTCACATATAGTGCTTTGAATGTAGTTCTTCAAATGTCGTCCTCTCCTTGATGTCTTGCGCCGAAAATCAATTGCCTCGTTAAAACTTTGACAAGGAAAAACCCAGTGGGACAAAACCTTGGTACAGTTCTTCACATGTAGTACTTCACATGTTGTCTCGTACTTTACATGTAGTTCATCACATGCAATACGATCTTCAAATATCAATGAGTCTAAGTTAATTGCCTCGTTAAAACTTTGTCAGGAAAACCCAAAAGGACAAAACCTAAACTAAAGAAAAAGAGTACAAAAATAAGCAAACTCAAAACATAGTTGAACTCGAATGTGTTGCCTCATTAAAACCTTGACAAGGAAAACCCAGTGGGATAAAACCTTGACGAAGGTAAAAGAGTACAACATGACAGATGCATGTAAAGGTGATCCATTGCAGATGATCACTTTGCTCTGTTGAAGTTGACTAGTTGCTTCACAACTCTTAAGGCAGAAAATCCTCGTGGGAAAGACATTAGCCTTAGCTGGGAAATTACATTCCTGGTGTTTGTTGTTGTCTCATTAAAAACCTTGCTGAGTAACAAAACCATGTGGTAAAAAGAAACCTCGATGAAGGAAAAGAGTTCAACACACCATTAGATGCTCCCCCTAATGTCAAACAATTTTCGTTAGTCTAATGCAGTCAGAAGGGGTTTATCACACTTTACTTTGGTGACTTGAATGTTTATAAGACAATGTTTTTGATTCTGGAAGTTACGTTGCTTAACAGAATATCGCATTTCATTTATTTGATCCGAATATCTTCAGTAATATCAACGGCGATCTTTCTGTCTTCAATGTTCAACATACTTGATGTTTTTAATATTGTCTCGCTAAAAACCTTGTCAATTAACAAAACCCTTTGGGAAAAACTATTCTCGATCGAAGGTTAAAAGAGTACAACACAACTTCAATTTCGAAGTAAAATATGTCGACATCATATCCTTGGATCTTCCCCCTGATGTCGGCATCCCCCCCTGATTACTTTCAGAGTTGTTCTAGACAGTTCCTTTAGTCATGTACTTTTCGAAACTGAATATCGGTAATAACCTAGAAAATAATCTACCATATGTCATTCTGATTACATTCGTTGGAGAAGAGATTATTGTTCCTTCATAATCAACAACTTTTGGATTGTATTTTTATTAGAATTCTTTTTAATGTCTTTGTAGGGATAAAACAAATTTATGTCAATGGTTACTTTTAAGTACGTGATTACATTCACTATACCATTCCAATGACATTGCGTTGGCGCTGAGCTATATCTAGCTAACAAGTTCCTTGAGGATGCAAAATTTTAACCGAGTACATTATTATACTAAGTACAACAATGCGTCTATTGTACTTAGATATGGGAATTTCATCTCCCAACACATCTTCGTCATATTCCTTTGGACGAAATGGTTACTTACATACATTTGAACCTCGACTAATCAAGGGAGTGCTATCAGGATGCATGTATTTGTTAAATTGCCTGAAAATTTTAGATATATGAAAACCGGTGGAAAAATATACCACGAGCTCAGTATTCGATCGAGATTTCCCTAGATTTTTCATCTCAAATTCGGATTTTAAATAGCTTTTAAAGTCTCTTATTACATCAAGAGTACACATCATGTATGTAACATCAATATAAATAGCTACAATTCCAAATCAGGAACTTTCTTATGAATACGCAAGGAAAAATAACTTACTTGTCTATCCCCTCCAAATCAAATAGCCACTTAGACGGGTATACCACATCCGTCTGATTGCTTGAATCTATAAGTGAGCGTTCTATCTAATTGTAAATGCACTCTGTGGTTTAGAGTCATTTGATTTGGGAAACAAAAGTCTATCAAGTACTTTTGTAAATATGTTCTATCTCTTGATTTTTTAAGAGATACGTAACAACCACATACATATGCTTCATTTCAAGTCCTTTTGAAATTACCAAGCTAACTAAGTAGCGGAACTCTATAACGTACATTACAAGAGAACAATTCCAGGGATTTTTGTGAGAAACCTCGCGCCACAAGGCGAGTCTTTATACCATTACGACTTTATTATTCTCACTGTGCTTTGTGACAAATAATCATGTATGTCCACAGACTTTACACTTGGTTGGTTAGCACTACCACATCAAATACCTATATATTTGTCAAAGAATCAAATTCTACCTGGATTATGTAGGCCAAATATGCTCTTTATTGTTGATATTTAAACAATAAGAAGCATGGTTCGATCTCATCGTGCTCGATTTCCTTTAGCAACTGTATATGAAAATAATAATCATTAATATGATCACACGATCTTTCCATTGACTCGTGTGTGTTCTCATAATCCACTTGGGATGTCATTGTTCTCTGGAATCGTTAAACTTCGGAGCTTCCTCCAGTATTGATTCATGGACATAGTTAGAGACAATCAAATGAGATGATTTCATTAATGATACAAATTAGGTTGTGCCTTACTCATCTACTTCCTTTCTAGGTGAGAATTTGATTGAACCTAGTGGCATCTCCATCTTACTTTATGGAGCCACAGCCTTAACTACACTTCCACCAAGTGTAGTTGCAACACCTTAGTCTATGGTATACCCCATACTGAGGATTTCTAACCTTACATGAATATTTGCAGCTGGTATGTGTGATCTTGTCACTTTAGCGACATCAGTGTATATTCTGAAAATCGATTATTCTTTGACACTTCAAATTTACATTTGTGGAGTACAAGAATCAACATGAGACATAGTGGGAACACACCACGACAATTCCTGTCGTTCCCTTAGAAAATACTTTTTCTTATCTCCCCCTAACGACGGGAATAATGTCTCATTAAAATGACAACCCGCAAATCTAGCGGTAAGAGATCTCCTGCCAAAAGTTTTAAAATGCGGATAATTGTTGGGAACTCATTTCCAACATAACTACTTAACAGTTTTGAAGACCCGTTATAGTACGATATGGAGTCGTAATGGCACATATATAGTGTAACCAAAAATGTGTAAAAACACGAATGTCAGGCTTAAATCCAGTTACCAACTGGTACGTAGAAAAGGTAGACTAATATTGGGTTCTAAAAACAAATTAAGTAAGATGCATGTAATATTGCATATCCCCAAAGCAATAAAAGATAGGTTGGTACGCATAACCTATTCCTTAGACACCATCTGTAACCTTTGATGGTAGCCTCTGCGAGACCATTGGGTATAAGATGTTCTATATTGATCTTAATAAATATGCAATATTCATCAAGTTCTTTTGATGTGAATTCTCTACAATTAACAAGGGTGGTGAGACTTTGCACATTTCTTTGTGTAATATGTGCTAGGAATTTTACAAAAATTAAACGCATCGTTTGTTATGAACAATAACTGATGCAATGCGTCGAATCATCCACCAGAGCCATAAATCACTTGAATGGTCTGCATTCTGCATGGATATATGTTCACTAACAACACTTCATTTCTTTGGAGAATGAGGTATTTAACACTTGCATCTAAGTAAAACAGGATGGTCTCAATCCTGTTTCACTAAAGAGAGACTTTGTAAGATGAGTGACGTGCTTTCTTACTCTAAAGCTTAATGGGGAGAGGCAGTGCAAATCTAGTAACTTTAGAAATCACTGATTTTGATAGATGTCGTAACTTCACATTCTATTAGTTCATTTTCTTATACACTCAAATGAAGCGATGCTCGTGTTAGTACTTTCAAAACGGAACATCGTGTCACAACCAATGTGCCTTATGGTTATGTCAAAGTCGTTATGAATCAATCCCAATCATTTCATTGTTGGGGTTAATAAGGATTCAGTAATTCAAGTTCCAGTGATCTAGAATTCACTAGATTGACACATTAATTTTCTAAGAATATGCTTCCACATTCATTAGAAATAATTTATAGTACAATCAAATCCATTCTCACTGTAAGGGCATAAATATGATCTAGTTCAATTAAATAGTCAATTGGCCAAGCAAAGTTCTTGTTGCCATTAAAGTTGATGTGAAAATTGGTTGTTACTATGATACACATACACATTATATTGCATATACCAACACCTATGACCAGGTGCATTTCCAACTCTTTTATTTATGATGGGAGCTAGAATTACATTTCAGCTGATCCCATGTTCAATTGATACCTATACTTTGGTGTCATTACTATTGGGATTTTTTTTTCTTCATGATATATGTCCCTTTTCACGTGCTTTATATGAGTCGATACGTCTAACCCTCATTACGTTGTGGTTCTTTCCATTTTCATTTTTGCTACATTTAGCTTTATTTGAGAAATTTCTTTATCTCAATAGGCCAAGAGAATCTCACTTCACATGTCAACCACTTACTTTAGGTTGAAAATATTACTAAAGATAATTCTCTTGTTGTCATACTTCAACATATACCGGTTCGTTAGTATTATGGATGAAGTAGAGAAATGAAAATTTTATGACTCATATCATCTTTTGTGAGTTTGTCCACAAAAATTGGAATACATGTGATTTTATTGGAATGTATGTTTTGAAACTATTGACAAATAAATAGTCGAGCAAGTGGATACATTCCACGGAACATTAAATTTTTTTGGGAAAATATTAAGTATCCAATAATGGTACTCAAGTAGTCCTAAGCCCAAATGAATACAATGGAATCGAGTTGGTACAACCAATTGAGCAAAAGAAAACCATCGTTCAACTATAACCAATCTCATATTCAAAAGAACAAAATAACAACAAACACAAAATTCCTAATGATCGAAATCAACAGGCAAATAACCCAACAAATATTGACTTAAAAAAAAAAACCCCCAATTTTGTTACATACCTCGAAATTGGTTCCCACTGAATATATGCGGAACCAGTGTAGCTTTGGTCGCGCACAGCCGACACAGGGATAGAATGGGATGGCACCTGGGATAGTGTTGGGTATGGAACATAAGCTGGAATAGGATGGCACCTGGGAAAGTGCTGGGTCAGGAACAGAAGCCGGAACGGGATGGCACCTGGGACAGTGCTGGGTCTGGAACATCACAGGGACGGGGCAGGACCCGGGACGGAGCAAGGTCTGGAACGGGATGGCACCCGGAATGGGAGATCCCTTTCTCTTCTTTTCTCAGATGATGAACAACACAGAAACCGCCGAATAAAAAAAAAATTCTCCTCCGAACAGATTTCGGTTTCTCCTGGGTTCGCGAACAAATGGGATCTCGGAAAACAAACTGATTTTCTTTCACGAGATTTTCCTTCACAAGTTAACGTACATATAGACAATTAGTGTATGTATGATACAATCCAATCAACCCTTCAATCATCATAGCTTTAATAGCTATAATGGTAAAATAAAAAATGCAATGCAATCAACCCAAAAAAAAAACGGAAGAAAACTTAGCTTGACGCCTTGATGTAGATCCAAAGTTGCCTTCCTTTTGATTTTTCTAATCCAAGTACAGCACAAACAGATGCCGTTTTTTAATAATTATCCGATTTTATTCATGTACATCACAAGCAGATGACACATCCATTCAATTGATAATAAACAAAATCCCCAGAATTTCTTTCAAGAAATCCAGATCCACATATGTTTTTTTTTTTTTTTATAATCCTATTTGATTGAAGTACCGCACAAACATAGGCAGAGATTCGTACACATCCATTCAATTGATAAACAAAATCCCTTTTCAAGTTTCAATGCCTTGAACAATGAAGAATAAAATCAATGATAACTAAAAAAATATTCTCTTTTTTGCACGGTTAGAAATCGTGACTGATAACGAGATTGGGGAGAATCAGTGGTGAAGGAAGGAGATGTATAGACAAGAAGAACAACCATCATATTAAAGAGATTAGTAAATCATCTTACATATGTTACAGTATACGCATATAAAAGGGTAAGTGAATGGATCGCACATCCATGGGCCGTAGGCCCTGTAACAAAATTTTCATAATTTGAAGAAAACATCATGAAATCAAGGAATTTCATGGGATCAAGGAAACATAAAAATAATAATAATAAAATAAGGGGCGTGTAGGACCGGCTAGGGCATGACCGGCCGGATAGGGCCCGGTCCCACGAGTTTCCCTAATTTTATATTATTTTCATGATTTGAAGGAAATATCATGAAATTAATGAGATTAGGGAAATAATAATAAAATATTGAGGAATGATGAGAAAGATGAACCTAGTGTTCCAACAAAACATACTTACATTGATAAGTGTTACCCCGAATACCTTTCGAACGAGTCTAACTCTGTTGAAGAAATGGAAGCAGCCAAAGAGAGTGTGATTCTAAGACTCATTAGAATCCTGACTGATAGAATCAATCGGTTGAAACATAAAGTCAATGCGCTTATTGGTATGGTAAATGATCGTAACTCTCAATTAAAGGTTCTCCATGAAGAAAATGATAAACACATTTTTGTGTCTGAATTGTCCTCAATGTCTCTATTGTTGGTGCTTGATTTTGTACTTATTTTGGTGTTTTTATGTTTGTGTAGGTGTTTTTGGAGAAATACATTTGTGCGGAAAAAGTTGCTCAAAAAGTGCTATTTGGACCCCCCGGAGAAAAATACTAAAGGCACCCTCAATTTGGATAAGGGGCATCCCGGGGCACCACAACTGATAAAGGCACCTGAATTTTGGATCGGGGCACTCCCTTTAATATTTCAAATCCCAGTTTTGGCGGGAAATTGTGGCAGTCGCCTGAGAGATTTTTGGTACGAGATTTGGTGATGATTTAGCGTGACAAAATAGCTAGAATTGTATGGGATAACGTGATTTAGCATAACATGCGTATTATGGCTGCTTTCTTCAATCAGAATCGACTGTAATATCGTGTGGAATAAAACAGAGGAGTGAATGGAAACTTGGGTTTCTTTGTGGATGAGACGTGGAGACTTAAGCCTTGCACGAGTATACAACTTTCTCACCTTAGTTGTCTTATAATGTCACAAAAGGAGGGGGGGGGGGGGTTGGTTTTAGATTTTATAAAGCAAAATAAATAAACAAAACAATTAAAAAGATAAAGGAAATCAATAAGAGAGACAAGACCAAGGAATCCTTCTTCGTTGCAAAACAATGATTCAAGTTATGTTCTTTTCCACTTCTTATTAGTCACAAATTATCACCAACCGTAGATATAGCAGCTAGATCAGTGCTAACCCCTAAATCCCTTATATCTCCGGATACGGAAGTTCTCGCCTAACGGATTCTATTTACCAAACCACCAAGTAGTAGATCACTCAAGATGTAATTTAGTTAAACGCATTAAGATTTATGAATTTATTAGGTTGATATTAGTAGTTAGACTCTTAGATCAAGGTCCACTTGCTAACGTTGTTTTCACACACAATTGCTCCACGGAATCCCTCCGCAAGGTCTCGTGTTTTCTACTTGTGTAAAGAGTCAAGAAATGATTACTTATCCCCTAACTTTCACTATCTATAGATCAAATAACAAATCAATTTAGTTGCGCACCTAAACAATCTATCAATCAATCATAAATGTATAAACATTCCTATTAGTAAAAACAAACGATAATCATGTGAAAACTTCAAAGTAGATTTAAAACAAAACTCAAAACATGTTAAGAACTAGGAATTCATCCTCAATCAATAAAATTAGTTACTCATGTTAAGGAGTTCACACAAAGAATAAAGAAAAGAAAAGTGTTGTGTGTGTAGAAGTGTGCAAAGATGTCTATAGAAAAGTAAAGAACTTTTCTATTTATAGGCTTCAATACTCTCCGAATCTTCCAAGGAATGGAATCCCTTTCCCTTTGTAGTTCAACTTCCAAATCCAAGCCTTTATCAAATATTCCATCTCCTCTTTCCAAATCCAAGCCCAATTCTCCATCCAATTCCAAATCAAAGTCTTCACATCCCATGAGAGAAACTCACACAAAAGTATGTTATTTGGGGGTGCCAGAAAACTGGGTTTTCTGCTGGAAGTTTGTTGGAATCTGTCACCGCCGGTTACCTGATATTATCCCCGGTTAGGGAATATTCCGTTCAGATGACGTCATAAGTAATGGTCAAACTAACGGTCTTCTGTTAGTCAATGGGTCAAAGAAGGGAAGTCAGCCGAGTCAGTCACACTCAATCAACTTGAGTTAGATGTCTTGATCAGCTGAGTGGTCTGAGTTACTAGTAAGGATCGGTCATCGGCTACCTGACTCAGTTCATCGTTGGTACGAGTCAACTCGCTGGATCAGAAAATTCAACAAAGTTTCCTCTGTTTTTATGACTATTCTCAGGCCGATCTTTTCTTCAATTCCCGCACAAAAATTCCCTAACATACATCTATAGTTCAAGCACATCACCAGCAAAGATTTTATTCATTCGACTCTTGCATCTGTTGCAGGACTTTAGCTTAGCACCACCAATGCTACATCTTCTCCTTGTAACATCAACTCAACCCTCGATTCAATTTCAGTTCTATGAGATTCACAGAAAACCCATCTCTGATTTAATCTTCTTCCACCTGTTGTTGACGATTTCTCACCGATTCCAGCAAACCAAATTACCTTCTCTTTGTCTTGATTCATTCAACACCATCAGTAACAACAGCTTCACATCTCAGTTCTTCAAGTTTCTTATTTCTCAATACCAACAGCAGATCCCATTTCTTTATTTATTTGGAGCCTTGAAACTCCACTAAACTACCCCAGCCTCAATTTCACAGATTCAAAATCATTCTCCTGTCAAATTCTTACTTTACCACCAAACCCTAAAATACAACCTCAAACCAATCTGTATCTTCACAGCAGCGTAATCAATTCAACCTCTACCGATTCAACCACAGACTCCATTGCAGCGACAACCCATCAATTCATCTTTGTTTCTCTCAACAACCACACCATCATCTTCTTTGAAATCTTCACAGCGAAACCCTAGCTTATGAAACTCTCAAATCAGATATCCATCGATCTCGTCTCTCAATCTTATGGTGTTACTGTTCTTCTCAACATCTCTCAGATTTATTCTCGGACAGAACAAGTACAGCAGCAGCAGCTGCTGCTTTTCTTCTCTAAATTTTATTTGAATGAAATGAATAAAGAGCTGTATCTCTCGATTCTAGTAGGGTTATGAGTTGGGACTAGATAACGACACCCCACTCATCACATAAGAACCACCCTAGACTCGGTGCTCCATAGTTTCTTGCTGGGTGCGTTTAGAACTTCTTGTTTAACCACAAAACTGGCTACCCATTAACAGAAGGCTAGGCTCCTAAGAGTATTCGTATGTGAAATGACTTTTTAGCCCTATTTAACTCGATTTGGATAGTTTCTTCTCCTTTTCTTCATATGACTCCAGAGTACCTAATAACTCAAAAACAAACGTAAAATACATAATTTACAAGAAAAAATAGCAAAGAAAGCATAAACTCTTTAGATAGTAAATAAGGTGTATTCTACACCTATCAAATTCCCCCACACTTAGACTTTGCTAGTCCTCGAGAAAATCAAACTAAAACTTACAACTTCAAAGCGTTCTAGCGTCCCAAGCATCCAAAGAGCTATGAGGACATAGAGTTTCTGCATGCTAGTAATAAGAAGATAGAAATACTAAAGAACATATTCTCATTCTTAAATGTTGAGTGAGAAATAACCACACCATAATGAGAGAACGCGTTTTTGAGAAACGATCAATAAGCATTTCGCCTCGACTTCTACCTCACCAAAAAGGATTTTATGATAATTGCACTCAAAAAGACGACTTTTTTATGGGTCTCACATGTGCGCAGGTAGGAATGAAGAGAGAATTCCTGCAACACGTTGAATGGTAGGAAGGATAACTTCCGAAATATTTTAAAAACCCACATCTAATATTTTAAAAACCCACATCTTTTAATATTTTGAAAAACATTTTTTCTAACGATCTCTAAGAAAGGAAATCAACCACTATTATCGAGGATGAGAATACTTACTTACCTTCACATTCGATTGCCAATTATGATAACATCACTCTCACAGCATCCAATAGAAACGTCTTCCGCTCCTCGTCTTCTCTTCTTGGTCTTCGTCTTCGGCTTCAACTATTGATGATAAACTCTCGAATTTCATAGATCCTTGACAATTTGTAAATCTTTACCGTAAATCCTTGTCGCTTGAAACTTCCTTATATATATTCCTTCCCCACGGCGTATTCAATAAATAAAAACAAAAACTATAATAGATATTTCTCTTGTCTCATATTTTTCAATATTTTTTTATTTTTTTTTCAATTTTTCAATCAATTTTTTTTTTAGACAAGAGAAACAAAATACAAAACAAAGTGAAATAAAACAAACCATGGCCGTGGAAAAGTACTTTACCGCTTGATTCTTCACAACTTGTATCGTCTCGAAATCATAAACTTCAATAATTCTCACCATTTGCCTTTCTTTGCTCTTGTAAATTAGTCTTCAACTTTGATATATAAAATTATGCTCATTGTATTTTAAATCTTCACTTGAATATGAAATTTTCTCTTTTCTTTTTCCATTGTTGCTTGTAAACCTTGAACGTCTTCAACTTTCCTTGTAGATTTTGATATCGCTCCTTTGTTGTGGATGATGGTGTTTCTATGGACCCGTTGTTGAGAGAGTGGTGCTAACTGAACATCGAACTACAAGAAGGAGGCTTTCATCCATAGACGTCACCCTCATGATTGACAAAAATTAGCACTCAAGAGACCAAAAATAGTGCTGAAAATTGGTGCGAAGTTGGGTAGCTCACCATTTTACCCGGAATTAACGTACAGTGACACACACTCAAAAGAAGCTCTTTAGTCAAGGAAGAATTTGTTTTGGTCGGTGCCTTGGTTGATATAAAAACGGGTAGTCTCCACTAATGATTGATCAACAACTCTAATAACGCATTCTTCTCTGCTCCTAATTTGCATCACCGACATGATAAAATCCATTATTTAACACTCTAACAAGTAAGAAATCCGAACGTAGTTCCCTAACACTTCCAAGTTCAATTATGTCGGTCAGAATTCTCTATGTAAACATACCTAGAAGTATGCAAGTGACTCTAAAATCTCTAAAAGTTGGAGGTTTTAAGCAATTTTTTTTTTTTTAAATATATGCTTAACCACTCCCCCACACTTAAACCTTACATTGTCCTCAATGTAATTGAATCGTCCAAGTAAAGTCAAGATGGTAAATCTTAACATGATATGAAGCAAGAAAAATAAATAAAAAAATAAAAATAAAATAAAAAGCAAAAGGATAAGAGATACAAAACCGGTGGGTTGCCTCCCACTTAGCGCTTGTTTTAAAGTCGACGGCTCGACTTGACACTTGTAAGATTCACTCCCCATATACTAACAATAGGAAAATTTGGGGATCCATCCATAGTACCTGTTTTGCAAACAATAACTCCATACAAATGTCAGCACAATTAAATAATAATGAAATTATTGCCCGATAGAAATTTCCCCCACACTTATTCTTGGCCACACTCTGGCCACACTCGGAAGTGTATAAAGAACATAGAATTTTGGAATTTCCATGTTTTCCTCTTGGAAAACCTGCATAGTGTTAGTATCAAGTGTTTCCAATGGTGGATATCGAGAAACAAAGTCATTCAAAAATACTTCCGAAGAACATACATTCAAACCAATAACAGGTAAAGGGAAAGAATTAATATGCAAAGGGTTAGACAAACCTTGCACAATCTCTTGTATAACGGAATCCTCCTCATCCTTAAAAATTCAAGTGAATTACTTACCTCTTGTATATCGTGGTCCTCTATCAAACATTGCAACCATTCTTCATCATTTTCTACCTTAACTAAAGTCTTGGCATCATTCAAATCATTGGAAAGTTCAATTGGGTCCTCCACAATATCATTCAATTCGGTTTCATTCTCTAGCATCATCTCTTCAACATCCTTGTCATCGTTATCGGGCCATTCACTAAAATTATTTCCGTCGGTATAAATTGTAAGATCTTCTTGTGAGGGTGTTACACCGTTTATAACAATAGGCAAGTCACACCCAATCTACTCCTTTTGAATAGGTGAAGGATCGTTATAATGATCCGGAGTTGGAATAACTTCCTCATTGTTGCAACGCTCATACACTTCCGCGGACTCATATCTTTCCCTAAGGAATTTTTTCCAAGTACTAAATGCATCTTCCTCAAGCTCTACCTTTTGAATAGGTGATTGATCATTATTAAGATCAATGATCGAGTAAGCTACACTAACATCATCAAAAGTCTCCAAAGTTTGGTCCTTTTCAACACAATCATCTTCATTTTCAGACTCACCGTAATAAGAATCATCATCGGTTTCATTAGCTTTATCTAGACGTCGTTTAAGTTCCATGTGAATGGTCTTACTAATTTCTGCGACAAGATCTTCCGAGTCTCCATCATCTTCCAATTTGTATAATTTTTGTGCAAGTTTTCGGACGTTCACACGCTTACCACCGTTTGCTACAATAGGTTCTCTTTCCCATGACTCTTCCCTTTGAATGGGTGAATGATCATAACTACGATCCGGAGCCGGGTAAGAAAAAATGTTGCAGAAATTGGTTTATGCGACGTTCTTTCTATCACGGTCTAGTATTTGTCGCATGTATTGCAATTCATTGATAATCTGCATACAACTTGAATGAAGCCAATTAGAAGTAGATTTATCCCACCTTGGTTCTTGACTTACATACCCATTACAAGGTTGTTGATATGTATAAGAATATCCATAAGGTTCCGTAGGATATTGATCATAACCAAAAGATTGGTTTTGATTGTATCCTAAGGATGGTTGGAAGTTGCCATAATGTTGAGGTTTAAAACCGTATTGATTGTTGTAATATGCTTGCTCTTGTCCACCATACATGGAAAACCGGTACCTGAAAAACAATTCTCAAAAACTAAGTTAGATACGATAATAGAATCTAACAAAGCAAGAATAAAACAAAAAGAAAGAAAATAACTAAAACCGTCCGCTGCTCCCCGGCAGCGGCGCCAAAATTTGATGCGTGTCGTAACCACAACAAATTAATAAATATTTTACTACCTAATTAACAAGTAATATAGGGTAGTCAAGATCGTTCCCACGAGGAGCAAGAGGTTTTAGTTGTCTTATAATGTCACAAAAAGGGGGGGGGGGGTTGGTTTTAGATTTTATAAAGTAAAATAAATAAACAAAACAATTAAAAAGATAAAGGAAATCAATAAGAGAGACAAGACCAAGGAATCCTTCTTCGTTGCAAAACAATGATTCAAGTTATGTTCTTTTCCACTTCTTATTAGTCCCAAATTATCACCAACCATATATATAGCAGCTAGATCAGAGCTAACCCCTAAATCCCTTATATCTCCGAATACAGAAGTTCTCGCCTACCGGATTCTATTTACCAAACCACCAAGTAGTAGATCACTCAAGATGTAATTTATTTAAACGCATTAAGATTTATGAATTTATTAGGTTGATATTAGTAGTTAGACTCTTAGATCAAGGTCCAATTGCTAACGTTGTTTTCACACACAATTGCTCCACGGAATCCCTCCGCAAGGTCTCGTGTTTTCTACTTGTGTAAAGAGTCAAGAAATGATTACTTATCCCCTAACTTTCACTAGCTATAGATCAAATAACAAATCAATTTAGTTGCGCACCTAAACAATCTATCAATCAATCATGAATGTATAAACATTCCTATTAGTAAATACAAACGATAATCATGTGAAAACTTCAAAGTAGATGTAAAACAACACTCAAAACATGTTAAGAACTAGGAATTCATCCTCAATCAATAAAATTAGTTACTCATGTTAAGGAGTTCACACAAAGAATAAAGAAAAGAAAAGTGTTGTGTGTGTGTGTAGAAGTGTACAAAGATGTCTATAGAAAAGTAGAGAACTTTTCTATTTATAGACTTCAATGCTCTCCAAATCTTCCAAGGAATGGAATCCCTTTCCCTTTGTAGTTCAACTTCCAAATCCAATCCTTTCTCAAATCTTCCATCTCCTCTTTCCAAATCCAAGACCAATTCTCCATCCAATTCCAAATCAAAGTCTTCACATCCCATGAGAGAAACTCACACAAAAGTATGTTATTTGGGGGTGCCAGAAAACTGGGTTTTCTTCCAGAAGTTTGTCGGAATCCGTCACCGCCGGTTACCTGATATTCTCCCCGGTTAGGGAATATTCCGTCCAGATGCCGTCATAAGTAACAGTCAAACTAACGGTCTTCTGTTAGTCAATGGGTCAAAGAAGGGAAGTCAGCTAAGTCAGTCACACTCAATCAACTTGAGTTAGCTCTCTTGATCGGCTGAGTGGTCTGAGTTACTAGTAAGGATCGGTCATCGGGTACCTGACTCAGTTCATCGTCGGTACGAGTCAACTCGCTGGATCATAAAATTCAACATAGTTTCCTCTGTTTTGATGACTATTCTCAGGCCGATTTCAGGCCGATCTTTTCTTCAATTCATGCACAAAAATTCCCTAACATACATCTATAGTTCAAGCACATCACCAACAAAGATTTTATTCATTCGACTCTTGCATCTGTTGCAAGACTTCAGCTTAGCACCACCAATGATACATCTTCTCCTTGGAACATCAACTCAACCCTCGATTCAATTTCAGTTCTCTGAGATTCACAGAAAACCATCTCTGATTTAATCTTCTTCCACCTGTTGTTGATGATTTCTCACCGATTCCAACAAACCAAATTACCTTCTCTTTGTCTTGATTCATTCAACACCATTAGTAACAATAACTTCACATCTCAGTTCTTCAAGTTTCTTATTTCTCAACACCAACAGCAAATCCCATTTCTTGATTTATTTGGAGCCTTGAAACTCCACTTAACTACCCCAGCCTTAATTTCACAGATTCAAAATCATTCTCCTGTCAAATTCTTACTTCACCACCAAACCCTAAAATACAACCTCAAACCAATCTGTATCTTCACATCAGCATAATCAATTCAACCTCTACCGATTCAACCACATACTCCATTGCAGCGAAAACCCATCAATTCATCTTTGTTTCGCTCAACAACGACACTATCATCTTTTCTGAAATCTTCACATCGAAACCCTAGCTTCTGAAACTCTCAAATCAGATATCCATCGATCTCGTCTCTCAATCTTATAGTGTTACTGTTATTCTCAACATCTCTCATATTCATTCTCGGACAGAACAAATACAGCAGCAGCAGCTGCTGCTTTTCTTCTCTAAATTTCATGTGAATGAAATGAATAAAGAGCCGTATCTCTCGATTCTAGTAGGGTTATGAGTTGGGACTAGATAACGAAACCCCACTCATCACATAAGAACCACCCCAGACTCGGTGCCCCATAGTTTCTTGCTGGGTGCGTTTAGAACTTCTTGTTTAACCACAAAACTGGCTACCCCTTAATAGATGGCTGGGCTCCTAAGAGTATTCGTATGTGAAATGACCTTTTAAACCTTTTTAACTCGATTTGGATAGTTTATTCTCCTTTTCTTCATATGACTCCAGAGTACCTAATAACTCAAAAACAAACGTAAAATACATAATTTACAAGAAAAAATAGCAAAGAAAGCATAAACTCTTTAGATAGTAAATAAGGTGTATTCTACACCTATCAAATTCCCCCACACTTAGACTTTGCTAGTCCTCGAGAAAATCAAACTAAAACTTACAACTTCAAAGCGTTCTAGCGTCCCAAGCATCCAAAGTGCTATGAGGACATAGAGTTTCTACATGCTAGTAATAAGAAGTTAGAAATACTAAAGAACATATTCTCATTCTTAAATGTTGAGTGAGAAATAACCACACCATAATGAGAGAACGTGTTTTTGAGAAACGATCAATAAGCATTTCGCCTCGACTTCTACCTCGCCAAAAAGGGTTTTATGATAATTGCACTCAAAAAGATGACTTTTTTATGGGTCTCACATGTGCGCAGGTAGGAATGAAGAGAGAATTCCTTCAACACGTTGAATGGTGGGAAGGATAACTTCCGAAATATTTTAAAAACCCACATCTTTTAATATTTTGAAAAACATTTTTTCTAACGATATCTAAGAAAGGAAATCAACCACTATTATAGAGGATGAGATTACTTACTTACCTTCACATTCGATTTCCAATTATGATAACATCACTCTCACGGCATCCAATAGAAACGTCTTCCGCTCCTCGTCTTCTCTTCTTGGTCTTCGTCTTCGGCTTCAACTATTGATGATAAACTCTCGAATTTCATAGATACTTGACAATTTGTAACTCTTTACCTTAAATCCTTGTCACTTGAAACTTCCTTATATATATTCCTTCCCCACGGCTTATTCAATAAATAAAAACAAAAACAATAATAGATATTTCTCTTGTCTCATATTTTTCAATTTTTCTTTTTAATTTTTCAATCAATTTTTTTTTTTAGACAAGAGAAACAAAATACAAAACAAAGTGAAATAAAACAAACCATGGCCATGGAAAAGTACTTTACCGCTTGATTCTTCATAACTTGTATCGTCTCGAAATCATAAACTTCAATAATTCTCACCATTTGCCTTTCTTTTCTCTTGTAAATTAGTCTTCAACTTTGATATATAAAATTATGCTCATTGTATTGTAAGTCTTCACTTGAATATGAAATTTTCTCTTTTCTTGTTCCATTGTTGCTTGTAAACCTTTAACATCTTCAACTTTCCTTGTAGATTTTGATATCGCTCCGTTGTTGTGGATGATGGTGTTTCTATGGACCCGTTGTTGAGAGAATGGTGCTAACTGCAAATCGAACTACAAGAAGGAGGCTTTCATCCATAGATGTCACCCTCATGATTGACAAAAATTAGCACTCAAGAGATCAAAAATAGTGCTGAAAATTGGTGCGAAGTTGGGTAGCTCACCATTCTACCCGGAATTAATGTACAATGACACACACTCATATGAAGCTCTTTAGTCAAGGAAGAATTTTTTTTGGTCGGTGCCTTGGTTGATATAAAAATGGGTAGTCTCCACTAATGATTGATTAGCAACTCTAATAATGCATTCTTATCTGCTCCTAATTTGCATCACCGGCATGATTAAATCCATTATTTAACACTCTAACAAGTAAGAAATCTGAACGTAGTTCCCTAACACTTCCAAGTTCAATTATGTCGGTCATAATTCTCTATGTAAACATACCTAGAAGTATGCAAGTGACTCTAAAATCTCTAAAAGTTGGAGGTTTTATGCAATTTTTTTTTTTAAATATATGCTTAACCACTCCCCCACACTTAAACCTTACATTTTCCTCAATGTAATTGAATCGTCCAAGTAAAGTGAAGATGGGAAATCTTAACATGATATGAAACAAGAAAAATAAATAACAAAATAATAAGAAAATAAAAAACAAAAGGATAAGAGATACAAAACCGGTGGGTTGCCTCCCACTTAGCGCTTGTTTTAAAGTCGACGGCTCGACTTGCCACTTGTAAGATTCACTCCCCATATACTAACAATCGGAAAATTTGGGGATCCATCCATAGTACCTGTTTTGCAAAAAATAACTCCATACAAATGTCAGCACAAGTAAATAATAATGAAATTATCGCCCGATAGAAATTTCCTCCACACTTATTCTTAGCCACACTCGGAAGTGTATAAAGAACATTGAATTTGGGAATTTCCATGTTTTCCTCTTGGAAAACCTGCATAGTGTTAGTATCAAGTGTTTCTAATGGTGGATATCGAGAAACAAAGTCATTCAAAAATACTTCCGAAGCACATACATTCAAACCAATAACAGGTAAAGGAAAAGAATTAATATGCAAAGGGTTAGACAAACCTTGCACAATCTCTTGTATTACGGAATCCTCCTCATCCTTAAAAAATTCAAGTGAATTACTTACCTCTTGTATATCGTGGTCCTCTATCAAACTTTTCAACCATTCTTCATAATTTTCTACCT
Organism: Papaver bracteatum; assembly: GCA_023529315.1. Lineage (NCBI taxonomy): Eukaryota > Viridiplantae > Streptophyta > Magnoliopsida > Ranunculales > Papaveraceae > Papaver > Papaver bracteatum. The sequence continues at coordinate 567,980 of JAJJWX010004447.1, read as the reverse complement.
TAACTAAATTCTTGGCATCATTCAAATCATTGGAAAGTTCAATTGGGTCTTCCACAATATTATTCAATTCGGTTTCATTCTCTAGCATCATCTCTTCAACATCCTCGTCATCGGAATCATGCCATTCACTAAAATGATTTTCGTCGGTATAAATTGTAAGATCTTCTTGTGAGGGTGTTACACCGTTTATAACAATAGGCAAGTCACACCCAATCTCCTCCTTTTGAATAGGTGAAGGATCTTTATAATGATCCGGAGTTGGAATAACTTCCTCATTGTTGCAACGCTCATACACTTCCGCGGACTCATATATTTCCCTAAGGAATTTTTTCCAAGTACTAAATGCATCTTCCTCAAGCTCTACCTTTTGAATAGGTGATTGATCATTATTAAGATCAATGCTCAAGTAAGCTACACTAGCATCATCAAAAGTCTCCAAAGGTTGGTCCTTTTCAACACAATCATCTTCATTTTCAGACTCACCATAATAAGAATCATCATCGATTTCATTACCTTTATCTAGACGTCGTTTAAGTTCCATATGAATGGTCCTACTAATTTCTGCGACAAGCTCTTCCGAGTCTCCATCATCTTAGAATTTTTATAATTTTTGTGCAAGTTTCCTGACGTTCACACGCTTACCACCATTTGCTAAAATAGGTTCTCTTTCCCATGAATCTTCCCTTTGAATGGGTGGATGATCATAACTACGATCCGGAGTCGGGTAAGAAAAAATGTTGCAGAAATTGGTTTGTGCGATGTTCTTTCTATCACGGTCTAGTATTTGTCGCATGTCTTGCAATTCATTGATAATCTGCATACAACTCGAATGCAGCCAATTAGAAGTAGATTTATCCCACCTTGGCGCTTGAATTACATACCCATTACAAGGTTGTTGATATGTATGAGAATATCCATAAGGTTCCGTAGGATATTGATCATATCCAAAAGATTGGTTTTGATTGTATCCTAAGGATGGTTGGAAGTTGCCATAATGTTGAGGTTGAAAACCATATTGATTGTTGTAATATGCTTGCTCTTGTCCACCATACATGGAAAACCGGTACCTGAAAAACAATTCTTAAAAACTAAGTTAGATACGATAATAGAATCTAACAAAGCAAGAATTAAAAAAAAAAAATAACAACAACTAAAACCGTTCGCTGCTCCTCGGCAGCGGCGCCAAAATTTGATGCGTGTCGTAACCACAACAAATTAATTAATATTTTACTACCTAATTAACAAGTAATATAGGGTAGTCAAGATCGTTCCCACGTGGAACAAGAGGTTTTAGTTGTCTTATAATGTCACAAAAAGGGAGGGAGGGGGGGGGGTTTGGTTTTAGATTTTATAAAGCAAAATAAATAAACAAAACAACTAAAAAGATAAAGGAAATCAATAAGAGAGACAAGACCAAGGAATCCTTCTTCGTTGCAAAACAATGATTCAAGTTATGTTTTTTTCCACTTCTTATTAGTCACAAATTATCACCAACCGTAGATATAGTATCTAGATCAGTCCTAACCCCTAAATCCCTTATATCTCCGGATACAGAAGTTCTCGCCTACCAGATTCTATTTACCAAACCACCAAGTAGTAGATCACTCAAGATGTAATTTAGTTAAACACATTAATATTTATGAATTTATTAGGTTGATATTAGTAGTTAGACTCTTAGATCAAGGTCCACTTGCTAACGTTGTTTTCACACACAATTGCTCCACGGAATCCCTCCGCAAGGTCTCGTGTTTTATACTTGTGTAAAGAGTCAAGAAACGATTACTTATCCCCTAACTTTCACTAGCTATAGATCAAACAACAAATCAATTTAGTTGCGCACCTAAACAATCTATCAATCAATCATGAATGTATAAACATTCCTATTAGTAAAAACAAACGATAATCATGTGAAAACTTCAAAGTAGATTTAAAACAAAACTCAAAACATGTTAAGAACTAGGAATTCATCCTCAACCAATAAAATTAGTTACTCATGTTAAGGAGTTCACACAAAGAATAAAGAAAAGAAAAGTGTTGTGTGTGTAGAAGTGTGCAAAGATGTCTATAGAAAACTAGAGAACTATTCTATTTATAAGCTTCAATGCTCTCCAAATCTTCCAAGGAATGGAATCCCTTTCCCTTTGTAGTTCAACTTCCAAATCCAAGCCTTTCTCAAATCTTCCATCTCCTCTTTCCAAATCCAAGCCCAATTCTCAATCCAATTCCAAATCAAAGTCTTCACATCCCACGAGAGAAACTCACACAAAAGTATGTTATTTGGGGGTGCCGGAAAACTGGGTTTTCTGCCGAAAGTTTGTCGGAATCCGTCACCGCCGGTTACCTGATATTCTCCACGGTCAGGGAATATTCCGTTAAGATGCCGTCATAAGTAACGGTCAAACTAACGGTCTTATATTATTCAATGGGTCAAAGAAGGGAAGTCAGCTGAGTCAGTCACACTCAATCAACTTGAGTTAGCTGTCTTGATCGGCTGAGTGGTCTGAGTTACTAGTAAGGATCGGTCATCGACTACCTGACTCAGTTCATCGTCAGTAATAGTCAACTCGCTGGATCAGAAAATTCAACATAGTTTCCTCTGTTTTTATGACTATTCTCATTCCGATTTCAGGCCGATCTTTTCTCCAATTCCTGCACAAAAATTCCCTAACATACATCTATAGTTTAAGCACATCACCAGCAAAGCTTTTATTCATTCGACTCTTGCATCACATTGCAGGACTTCAGCTTAGCACCACCAATGCTACATCTTCTCCTTGTAACATCAACTCAACCCTCGATTCAATTTCAGTTCTCTGAGATTCACAGAAAACCCATCTCTGATTTAATATTCTTTCACCTGTTGTTGACGATTTCTCACCGATTCCAGCAAACCAAATTACCTTCTCTTTGTCTTGATTCATTCAACACCATCAGTAACAACAGCTTCACATCTCAGTTCTTCAAGTTTCTTATATCTCAACACCAACAGCAGATCCCATTTCTTGATTTATTTCGAGGCTTGAAACTCCACTAAACTACCGCAGCCTCAATTTTACAGATTCAAAATCATTCTCCTGTCAAATTCTTACTTCACCACCAAACCCTAAAATACAACCTCAAACCAATCTGTATCTTCACAGCAGCATAATCAATTCAACCTCTACCGATTCAACCACAAACTCCATTGCAGCGACAACCCATCAATTCATCTTTGTTTCGCTCAACAACGACACCATCATATTTTCTGAAATCTTCACAGCGAAACCCTAGCTTCTGAAACTCTCAAATCAGATATCCTTCGATCTCGTCTCTCAATCTTATGGTGTTACTGTTATTCTCAACATCTCTCAGATTCATTCTCGGACAGAACAAATAAATCAGCAGCAATTGCTGCTTTTCTTTTCTAAATTTCATGTGAATGAAATGAATAAAGAGCTGTATCTCTCGATTCTAGTAGGGTTATGAGTTGGGACTAGTTATCGACACCCCACTCATCACATAAGAATCACCCTAGACTCGGTGCCCCATAGTTTCTTGCTGGGTGCGTTTAGAACTTCTTGTTTAACCACAAAACTGGCTACCCCTTAACAGATGGTAGCCAGTTTTGTAAATAAACAAACAAAACTGGCTACCCCTTAACGGTTTGGTTTTAGATTTTATAAAGCAAAATAAATAAACAAAACAACTAAAAAGATAAAGGAAATCAATAAGAGAGACAAGACCAAGGAATCCTTCTTCGTTGCAAAACAATGATTCAAGTTATGTTTTTTTCCACTTCTTATTAGTCACAAATTATCACCAACCGTAGATATAGTATCTAGATCAGTCCTAACCCCTAAATCCCTTATATCTCCGGATACAGAAGTTCTCGCCTACCAGATTCTATTTACCAAACCACCAAGTAGTAGATCACTCAAGATGTAATTTAGTTAAACACATTAATATTTATGAATTTATTAGGTTGATATTAGTAGTTAGACTCTTAGATCAAGGTCCACTTGCTAACGTTGTTTTCACACACAATTGCTCCACGGAATCCCTCCGCAAGGTCTCGTGTTTTATACTTGTGTAAAGAGTCAAGAAACGATTACTTATCCCCTAACTTTCACTAGCTATAGATCAAACAACAAATCAATTTAGTTGCGCACCTAAACAATCTATCAATCAATCATGAATGTATAAACATTCCTATTAGTAAAAACAAACGATAATCATGTGAAAACTTCAAAGTAGATTTAAAACAAAACTCAAAACATGTTAAGAACTAGGAATTCATCCTCAACCAATAAAATTAGTTACTCATGTTAAGGAGTTCACACAAAGAATAAAGAAAAGAAAAGTGTTGTGTGTGTAGAAGTGTGCAAAGATGTCTATAGAAAACTAGAGAACTATTCTATTTATAAGCTTCAATGCTCTCCAAATCTTCCAAGGAATGGAATCCCTTTCCCTTTGTAGTTCAACTTCCAAATCCAAGCCTTTCTCAAATCTTCCATCTCCTCTTTCCAAATCCAAGCCCAATTCTCAATCCAATTCCAAATCAAAGTCTTCACATCCCACGAGAGAAACTCACACAAAAGTATGTTATTTGGGGGTGCCGAAAAACTGGGTTTTCTGCCGAAAGTTTGTCGGAATCCGTCACCGCCGGTTACCTGATATTCTCCACGGTCAGGGAATATTCCGTTAAGATGCCGTCATAAGTAACGGTCAAACTAACGGTCTTATATTATTCAATGGGTCAAAGAAGGGAAGTCAGCTGAGTCAGTCACACTCAATCAACTTGAGTTAGCTGTCTTGATCGGCTGAGTGGTCTGAGTTACTAGTAAGGATCGGTCATCGACTACCGACTCAGTTCATCGTCAGTAATAGTCAACTCGCTGGATCAGAAAATTCAACATAGTTTCCTCTGTTTTTATGACTATTCTCATTCCGATTTCAGGCCGATCTTTTCTCCAATTCCTGCACAAAAATTCCCTAACATACATCTATAGTTTAAGCACATCACCAGCAAAGCTTTTATTCATTCGACTCTTGCATCTGTTGCAGGACTTCAGCTTAGCACCACCAATGCTACATCTTCTCCTTGTAACATCAACTCAACCCTCGATTCAATTTCAGTTCTCTGAGATTCACAGAAAACCCATCTCTGATTTAATATTCTTTCACCTGTTGTTGACGATTTCTCACCGATTCCAGCAAACCAAATTACCTTCTCTTTGTCTTGATTCATTCAACACCATCAGTAACAACAGCTTCACATCTCAGTTCTTCAAGTTTCTTATATCTCAACACCAACAGCAGATCCCATTTCTTGATTTATTTCGAGGCTTGAAACTCCACTAAACTACCGCAGCCTCAATTTTACAGATTCAAAATCATTCTCCTGTCAAATTCTTACTTCACCACCAAACCCTAAAATACAACCTCAAACCAATCTGTATCTTCACAGCAGCATAATCAATTCAACCTCTACCGATTCAACCACAAACTCCATTGCAGCGACAACCCATCAATTCATCTTTGTTTCGCTCAACAACGACACCATCATATTTTCTGAAATCTTCACAGCGAAACCCTAGCTTCTGAAACTCTCAAATCAGATATCCTTCGATCTCGTCTCTCAATCTTATGGTGTTACTGTTATTCTCAACATCTCTCAGATTCATTCTCGGACAGAACAAATAAATCAGCAGCAATTGCTGCTTTTCTTTTCTAAATTTCATGTGAATGAAATGAATAAAGAGCTGTATCTCTCGATTCTAGTAGGGTTATGAGTTGGGACTAGTTATCGACACCCCACTCATCACATAAGAATCACCCTAGACTCGGTGCCCCATAGTTTCTTGCTGGGTGCGTTTAGAACTTCTTGTTTAACCACAAAACTGGCTACCCCTTAACAGATGGTTGGGCTCCTAATAGTATTCGTATGTGAAATGACCTTTTAGCCCTTTTTAACTCGATTTGAATAGTTTCTTCTCATTTTCTTCATATGACTCCAGAGTACCTAATAACTCAAAAACAAACGTAAAATACATAATTTACAAGAAAAAATAGCAAAGAAAGCATAAACTCTTTAGATAGTAAATAAGGTGTATTCTACAGCTATCAGTTAGAACATCATAGAGCCGAAAACAATCGAGTTGCAGAAGAGAAGAGCTTGCTGCTGGTGAAGAAGATACGAAGAACATAAGACGCTACAGAATTGTCGTTCATCAACAGTGACAACGACAAACGTTGGAGGGTCGTAGTGTTACAGTGACAGTGACACTACACATTTATCGTTCTTTGTAACACAGTTTTGCAACAATTATAATGGTTTGAAAATAGATTTTATGATTTTTGTTAAACAATTGTATTTTCTATTGATGGAATATGCTTAGCCTAGGGTTTTGATATCCCATGCTTTGGATTAACATTTGTTGTTTCTAAAAAATCTACTTTTGCAATAGTTAAGAATCAAATTGAACGTGTAAAATTGCATGATTGTAATTAGTATCGCTTTGGAATTGGTAAATAGCGGAATCCTAGCCCCAGCCTCTCCATAATTCTCACGACACTTTTAATTTTGAGTTTGTTATATTTTTGCTTTAAAATTAAGTCTAAAAATCTGCTTTCACAAGTCTTGAACGAATCATATTACTACAACATCATTGAAAATACCATCAATTTTTGGCGCCCCGACGCGGACTTGTCTTTAGGCTAGAGTTTTTAGATTTTTTTTTTTTTAGGTTTTTGTTTTTATTTTATTTGTTCTCCTTTACGTTTTTGGGTTTTTGTCTTTTTATTACAGATTTTTGAATTTGGAGCGAAAGAAAAATTTGCCAAAGCTTTTGGTGAATACTTAAAGATTTGGAGTTAAAGACAAAGCAAAAAGAGTGAGAAAAAAGAAAAAAAAAGAGTTAATTTTATTTTTATTTTTTTATATTGTATTAGGATATCTTATATTCTTGTATTTTTTTTCTTTTGCACTTTATTTTTGGACTTTGGACTTTAAACTTTGGGACATTATTTTTATTTTTTAAACCCTAAGGAAGGGTAGTATTAAATATAAACTGTTTGCAGAGAAAGACGGCGATTACGATATCTCCTCGGCCCCTCTGGTTCGTACATGACATAGAAGTTGTGGCCCGAGTCGACTTCAATGGTTCATCAACTGTCTGGTACGGGAGGTAAGTTTGTTGAAACACTCGCGAATCCCCTGTCAGCGAGTTACTGTATTCCTTTGTTTGCATATATGTTGAGGAATTGAAAACGGCTGCTTTAATTTCATAGTAAAGGGAAAGGACTAGCCATACAAGATAAGGGTTCGGATTTCATCACCATTCTCTTCTTGCCCGCCTTAGGAAAACGATACTTAACGCGAACCTAAGCCTTAAAATTTGGAATATAACGAGACCGATAGGGTAACGAGCTTAATAGGAAAGTCGTTCGAAAATTATTGGTTACTCTTTTGAGCATACTTTGAAGTTCATGATGGTTTCTGAAAGTTGAATACTCCGCCTTGTAATGTCGGTGAGGCCTTGGGTATCAAAGCTCCACGCAGCTTCTGTCGTCTCTATTTAACTTACTTTAACTAAGATTGATTCCAGAGAGGTTTGCTCAGATTGTAACGAATTCCTTTTCGAAAGAATAGAAGCTGGTCTAAAACAATCTAAGTGGATCCATCATGCTTTTTGTTTGCTAGAAATCAATAGGTTTGCTGTGGTGGAGTCAGCCTTGTTTGTGTTTGCATAGAACTTCCCTTCCTTTTAGGACTTTTATTTTTATTTTGTTTTTTCTAGTGTATGCCCGAGGTCATTAGAGAACAGGCTTGGAAAAGAAACACTCTAGGTCGTTTGATTAGTGACAAACCTAGTAGTTCTTCTTGTGAAGACGGGGAGCTTGAAGACTCTTCTTTTGAGATCCCAGTTTTTGAAAATTTCAGCTTTGAAAACTTGACAATTAGTGAAGAAAGCACTCCTAGTCCTTTGGTAGTGCCAGAAATGGCAACTTTGAAATCTTTGTTAAACCCAACTAGGACCTCTCGTCCGTCATGTATCAAGTTAGCTGAAACCGAGGCAAATTATGAACTGAAACATGGGACCCTACAGATGCTCCCAATCTTTTTAGGGAAAGAAAGTAAAAACCCCTATTTTCATATTAGGGAATTCGAGGAAGTTTGTAGTACTCTAAAAATTAAAAACCTAGATGATGATGCTTTGAAACTTAGGTTATTCCCCTTTTTCCTGAAAGATAAAGCCAAAGCTTGGCTATATAGTTTGCCTTCTGAGTCAATTGAAACCTATGACTAACTTACAGCTGCATTTTTATAGAAGTTTTTCCCTAGGCATAAAACATCGTCTATTAGGATGGAAATCTATACTTTTTCTCAACATGAGGGGGAATCTCTATATAGGTATTTGGAAAGGTTCAATGACTTAATATCTCAATGTCCTCACCATGGTTTAGAGAAGGTTAGGCTATTTCAAATCCTTTATGAGGGTTTAGATTATCCGACAACAACCATGGTTGAGTCTTTATGCACAGATGGGTTTGAGAATAAAACTATTGATGAGGCGATGAAATTTTTGAATGAAATCGCCGATAAGACCCAACAATGGGAAAATAGTAAGGAACCACAAAAAACAATTCTTCTAAGTAGAGGAAATATCAATAGGGTAGAAGGATCTTATGAGTCAGATGCTAAAATAGCGGCCATAGCCAAAATGTTATAAATTTTAGAATTGAGTCACTCTAGGGGTAGAGTAAATCCTTTTTGGGAAGGACAGACTACTGAAGAGCAAGCCCATGCTCTTTATAATAACACTAGATTTGAGAACCATCAGAAGTTTGACCCATATTCAGAAACCTATAACCCTAGTTGGAGAAACCATCTAAACCTTTCTTGGTCTAAGGGCCAGAGTCAAGGTCAGTCTAGTAACTCTCTGGTTATTCCCCCGAGTTTTAGCTATGCTAAGAATCTTTCGGGACCAACACAGTTTCAAACCCCTTCAGATAAGAAAATCATGAGTTTAGAAGTGTCTCTCGCCTTGTTAACTTGGAACACTATAGAATTTCAGAAATCGGTTGCACAAGGTCTAGATAAAAACAAAAACATGGTCCAGGCTAACTCTCGGGATATTTCCGAGATAAAAATCCAGGTAGGTATAATCGCCGAGTCTTTGAAAGAAAGAGAGAAAGGAAAGTTCATTAGTCAACCACATCCAAATTCTAGAGGATTTCATCAAATATATTTAGCTGGTGAGTCATCAAACCATGTAAATTCTATAACAACCCTTAGGAGCGGTAAAATAGTAGACAATAAGGTAGCCATGCCTAGTGTACATACTGTAGTTCCACCTTCTAGTTCCCAAGAGGAACCCGTAGATGAGGAAACTGAAACAATTCCTAAGGACTCCCAAGAAATTCCTAATAGGACTACCTGTGTGCCTAGAGCCCCATATCCACAGTTATTAGCCTCAGCAAATAAGGAGTCGATTTTCAACGAGATAATGGAAACATTTAAGCAGGTGAACATCAACATTCCGTTATTAGAAGCAATTAGGCAAATTCCTGCTTATGCCAAGTTCCTTAAAGATCTTTGTACACGAAAGCGTAAGCTTAATGTCCATAAGAAAGCCTTTTTAGCTGGACAAGTAAGTTCAATTCTTCTGAACCAAACACCCCCTAAGTATAAATACACTGGATGCCCCACCATATCTTGTGCAATCGGTAATCACATGGTTGATAAGGCATTGCTTGACTTAGGAGCTAATGTTAACTTACTTCCATATCATGTGTACACCCAGCTAGGTCTTGGTAAGTTGAAACCGACCAAAATTACACTTCAATTAGCTGATAGGTCTGTCAAAGTGCCTCGTGGTGTCATAGAAGATGTTCTTATTGAGGTTAATAGGTTCATATACCCAGTGGATTTTGTTGTACTAGATACCCAGCCTATTCAGGACCCAAGTGTTCAAATCCCGGTGATTTTAGGTCGCCCATTTTTAGCCACATCTAATGTTGTCATCAATTGTAGAACATGACTTATGAACATATCTTTTGGTAACATGACTACTGATTTAAATGTATTTAATGTTATTAAGTCTTCTAAGGTGGATGATTTATAAGTGGTGAACATGATTAAAAAATTAGTTCCTGATGCTTTAGCCTGCATGATGTTTGATAATCCATTATTTGATGAACCTTTCAGTGAGTCGGAAGAAGTAACCATGATGAAAACCTTAGTTGATGATCCTATGCTAGAGATTTTCTTTGATAATCCATTATATGAGGAAGTTGTTCATTTAGATGAGAAATCCCTAAAAGATGTTAGTCACTGTGCTGACTTTATGGACCCTAGAACCCATCCCATAGATTTTGGTCCTTTTGAGGATATTGTTCACCCTAAGTTTGGGGGTAATGATAAATCTAGTGATCGTAATGTATCCTTAATTGAAGTCCCTAACTTGGGACTCGAGCTTTGTGCATCTAAGATACTACTTGAGTTTCTTCAAACTCTGCTACCTGATCCTCCAAATATATTCCATGAAGAAACCCAGTTCTTAGAGACATGTCATTCGATTGAACCTGTTTTCCTAGACACTTACATAGATCCCAAATAGACATCTTAGATAAATCTAGTTGTCTTGATAAAAGCCCTAGATCAAGTTATGCTCAGTTTGCTTCTTTTTCTAATCCAAGATGGTAGTCTTTCATTTGTGTCCGCTCTATTTGGTTTTGTGGGCCCGCATCTATTTCGGCTATTGGTATATGACTTTGGAATGTGAAGATCCTTTTTGAGGCATTTGATATCTGGCTGAAAACTTTAAACATAGCACTCCTTAGGAGGTATCCCTTGCTCATGCAACACGGTAATATTTTTCCTCATTTTCTTCTAGTGGTAACGGTTTCTCCTTGTTCATGTTTTTAATTTCATCTTTAGAATATTGAGAACAATGTTAGATTTAAGTTTGGGGGCATGGGAGAAACTTTTTAGTTGCAATAAATAAAACTCCAGAGCCTAGAAATTTATGCCTATTAAGGATGGCATTAACCAATCTAAGTGGAAGGAAACATCTTGGTTGTAGGAGTTGAGGAACCAATCTGATTAGATGGAAACATCTATAGAGTTTATTCATAAAAGCACAGAGCTCTAGTGTAAGAAATAACATGGTAGTTTCTCCATTTCTTGTTGAGTCTTTTTCACCTTCTATTTTTATTTTTCTTTTATTTTAAGTGATTTGGTGGGCCCCACGATTCAAGTTGTTACCATTGCTAGGGTTAAATAGAGTGATAGAGATACAAAAAAAAAAGGATGAAAATAAATAAATAAGAAATTGAGATTAGATCATCAGACCAAACAGAATAAATTCAATAAAGTCGTTTGTTGGTTCCCTTGTATATGCTAGTTGTGTTGACCTAGAGTTAGGATTATTGACCGCTGGTCCCCTTGTATATGCCAGTTGTGTTGATATTAGTCAGACCGGTATCTCAGTCCATTAGGCTAAATTCATCTTGGCAGAGGCCTTCAAACAGATATGGGAAACACCGTTCACCTTAAAACCATCTACGTTTTTCTCTATATCCGTCTTCTTGATCTCTTCATGTAATTGGTTTGACTCCGGTTATGATGTCCATAGTGAAACTATCTGAGTAGATCTCTGTCACTTATATATGAATTTTAGTATGCTTGAGTGCAAACTCGTGTACAACAATTGGAATTTCATATCAGGGTACTTCATCCTGTAGTCAATGATTGTATGCCAACCAAGGAGATTCTTTAGTGCCTTCCAAGGCTGTGAATAGATAGATAGGGTATGGAGTATAAAGGTTTTGTAGGTACACCTCTGGTAAAACCTTTGAAGACAACACTCCGCCGCTAGGGCCACCTAGCGGTTTAACGGCTTGCTGCTCGTGTTAAGTGTAGTCATTTTATTTTCTAGATTAGTTTTGCTTGAGGACTAGCATTTGATAGACACATTTTTGTGTCCGAATTGTCCTCAATGTCTCTATTGTTGGTGCTTGATTTTGTACTTATTTTGGTGTTTTTATGTTTGTGTAGGTGTTTTTGGAGAAATACATTTGTGTGGAAAAAGTTACTCAAAAAGTGCTATTTGGACCCCCCGGAGAAAAATACTAAAGGCACCCTCAATTTGGATAAGGGGCATCCCAGGGCACCCCAACTGATAAAGGCACCTGACTTTTGGATCGGGGCACTACATCTTTAACATTTCAAATCCCAGTTTTTGCGGGAAATTGTGGCAGTCACCTGGGAGATTTTTGGTACGAGATTTGGTGATGATTTAGCGTGACAAAATAGCTAGAATTGCATGGGATAACGTGATTTAGCATAACAGGCGTATTATGGTTGCTTTCTTCAATCAGAATTGACTGTCATCTCGTGTGTAAGAAAACAGAGGAGTGAATGGAAACTCGGGTTTCTTTGTGGATGAGATGTGGAGACTTAAGCCCTGCACGAGTATACAACTTTCTCACTTTTTTTGGAGCGTGTAGGAGTGTGTTTGAAGCTAATCAAGGCTCGGAGGGGATTAAAAAGGGTAAGAAAATATTCCCGGAATATTTTCCTTAATGCCGAGTAATGGAGAAATATATGGAGTTATGGAGGAGATTTCTTGTGCATGAGAGGCTATATAAGGTGTTGAGGAGTATTAGAGCGGGGATGGAGAGTTTGGGGAGAAGTTAGAACATCATAGAGCCGAAAACAATTGAGTTGCAGAAGAGAAGAGCTTGTTGCTGGTGAAGAAGATACGAAGAACATAAGACGCTACAGAACTGTCGTTCATCAATAGTGACAACAACAAACGTTGGAGGGTCGTGGTGCTACAGTACTGACAATGACACTACACATTTATCGTTCTTTGTAACACAGCTTTGCAACAATTATAATAGTTACAAAAACCTTTTTTTCACCATTTTCACTCTTTTCATCATTTGTAAACCATTTTTGAGCATGAATCAATATTTTGAGAAAGTTTACACAATGATGGGCTAAACCCAATCCTTGGGGCGATGGAGGAAGCTATCTTTCCAATGAAAAAGTGGTAATTCTTAATTATTTAATTTGTGAAATACTTAATTATGATTATTTTCCTAGATTGAAAATAAATTTTATGAATTTTGTTAAACAATTGTATTTTCTATTGATGGAATATGCTTAGCCTAGGGTTTTGATATCCCATGCTTTGGATTAACATTTGTTGTTTCTAAAAAATCTACTTTTGCAATAGTTGAGAATCAAATTGAACGTGTGAAATTGCATGATTGTAATTAGTATCGTTTTGGAATTGGTAAATAGCGGAACCCTAGCCCCAGTCTCTCCATAATTCTCACGACACTTTTAATTTAGAGTTTGTTATATTTTTGCTTTAAAATTAAGTTTTAAAATTTGCTTTCACAAGTCTTGAACGAATCATATTACTACAACATCATTGAAAATACCATCAGAAAACGCCTTAGTCTATTCTACACGAACTTTACTAGAGGCTAAACTCAAATAAGATACCTTGGAAATTGAACGTCTTTTGAGTAAACTCTCTATGCAAGGATTTCTTAAGAGTCCACCGTACCAATCGCTTCTAACTCAACTGACACTTTGGTTCCAGAAGCTAAATCGCAATTCCTTCCTATTGGAAAAGATATGCCTATATCTTCCTATAATCAAGTAATCTCCACATCACATGGAAGGAAGAAATCTCCCAACGATGGTGTTAAATCTGTTCTCTCTAATCACTCATGTGATCAGAAATTGTGTCTCTTTTGTAATTCGAAAGGACATGTTGAAAAAAAAGAGAAATTCTAGGTTGAATGGCAATTCTATTATTCGACTTCAACACACCTTAGATTTAATTCTTAAAGGTGTAACTGAAATTCCTATGTCTAAACCAATAGGTTTTAGTACTCACCCTATGAATCCTACGAGGAAAGTAAGTGCATGTATTCCTCAAATGTTCAAGTGTGCAACAGAAATCTTAACACAAATCATCACAAAATAGCTCAAGCATCTTCTTCGGTTAAAAGGGGAGATACTGTTGTTCTTAATATGAAAAAGGTACCATAAGAAGCAAGTAAAAATGGAGATATGAAAGACAACCTAAATCTAATAATTAAAGGGTACAAAGAACTCATCAACATGTGGTCAAATCCCTCTGGTAAAAACTCTTCAGGTAAGAATCCATACTTTGCGTCGTATTTTGATGATAGTAAGTCTTATGATAACTTTTTGCATCAAAAAGGTTTTTATCAAAAAATTAGGAAAGTGAGGTTTAGCCGAGAACAATATTCATTTAATGAGCTTAAAGCTCATTCTTGTGCTAATTAATCACAAGATTGAAACCTCACTCAAAGAAATCCTGGTTAAGTGAGATGTGATCAGGTATACTTGCTGTCAAAATGATTTTTGATTGTCTAGCTATTATTTTATCGTTCGTAGCTGGGTCACAATTCACAGACATTTTTGCACAAGTATTTGTATTTGATTCTATTTTTTTTCTTCTTGAAGTTTTAATGTGACACAAATACTACACTCATGCTCTAGATTTTTCTCTTGTGTGAGAATATAGAATTTATTGGAAGGAGATTTGTGAAAATATTCACCTAGAAATATATTTCTTTCCAAACAGTTTTTCTTGGTTTGAAGTGTTTTCAATCTATGGGTCAAGTTATGTTCGTACGGATACCCATGTTACATGTCAGGAATCAACTTTGGAAACCCTAAAAGTTTTCCCGAAACCGTTTATATGTCCCTCCTTTTGAGTTGAGTTTTCTCACTCTAGTTTTTCTATTATCAAGAATGTCTTCTCCACCTTGTTCTTGGGATTTTCCAGAGGACTTTATTAATAATGCCATATATTTTGATTTCGATGTAAAGAAGAAAAGAACCCTTGTAGAAGTTGAGGACTCCTCTTCTCAATCCCCTGATAATTATTTAGATATTGAGGACGATGAAGAGATTTCTATTGAAGTGGTTCATGATTTTCTTAAATACTTTGAGGAAGCAAAACTGCAACTCGTTGATACTATGAAGGGTTTTGATGTGTTAACAACTGAGTTGAAAAAGGTTAATTCTGACCTTATTCTCATGAATACACATGTTAAATAACTTCTCAATGAGTATATCTTCTATGAAGAAGCAGTGGATGTTGTCAATAACAAGCTCAAAGGTCTCAAGACTCGTGGGGGTTCCGCAAGTGATCACTGTTTTCCGTTCGTGATCGGTTTTGTTGGTTTAGGAGTCTTTTGATTTTTGCTTGTTGTCCTTATTTTGTCTAGGAAACTTCTTATGAGAATTTATTCTTGTGTTTTAAGAAGGATAACTAGGGTTTGGAATAGCCATTATTGTGAGTACACATATCTATTGCCAACGATTTTCATCTTGCAATGCTTTTAGATTTATTTAAATTCTAAAGTTTATTTGGAAGATGATTTTGCAGTATTAATCTTTATGATTTCATATATTGCAACTTGTTACAGGATATGTGTGTTTACTTCTGTGAACTATAATTGTCCCATATATGTCAAAAGTTAAGCCTATTATGTCATTATGCAAATATTGATGAAGATATGATGAACTTTTGATTGTAAAGATTAAGTCTATATGTCTTTATGCAAAGATTGATGAAAAATAGAATGAATCTTTGATTATTCCGCAGTATTGGTCTTTCCCTGATCCGCATCTTTATATATGTACTATGCGGCTCCGTAAGTTTTCTTATGTCGAGCATTTCCGATTAAATTAATCACGGGTTCTCTTGTGGTTAATTTAATTGAGTATTTCCGATACAAATTCATGTTTCATGTGATTTGTTAATGTCCAAAAAATCCTTATTTTCTTGTAAAAGTAAGGTCGCTCTTGTTGTTATTTAGGGAATGACATTTTATGGGGGAGAGTTCTTAATTGAACTTGTGCTTAATTGCCAAATCTTTTTGGGGAGTACGGCTGTGGAATATTATAGGAGTTTTCTTGTATCTCTATTAACTTTTTTGAAAAAGCGGGGGTATAACAACCACACCCAATATTTCGCTTAGCAATCTGTATGGAGTAACTCCAATATACTTTCAAGAGAATCAACTAGACAGTCAGACTCAATCTTAATAAAAAGTATATCAAAGAGTTATATCTCAATGTCTCGATTCAATCTGCACTCAAACAAATAGGAATATGTGATCCTGGTTGAATACAAGAGAAATAACTTGAACGGTACCAAAGATCAATATTCAAGGATCAATCAATTTTAATCAACAACCAAAGGTTGGATTTACCAATTGATCGATTCAATATACAACCTATGATATTTCAATTATATAACAAAATATAATGCGAAAAAGAAATAACACAGATACCAGAAGTTTTGTTAACGAGGAAACTACAAATGCAGAATAACCCCGGGACCTAGTCCATATTTGAACACCACACTGTATTAAGCCGCTACAGACACTATCCTACTACAAACTAACTTCGGTCTGGATCTGTAGTTGAACCCTAATCAATCTCACACTGATTCAAGGTAGAATTATGTTCTTTACGTCTCTGATCCCAGCAGGATACTATGCACTTGATTCCCTTAGATGATCTCACCCACAACTAAGAGTTGTTATGACCCAAAGTCGAAGACTTGATAAACAAATCTGTATCACACAGAAAAGTATATTGAATAGATAAATCTGTCTCTCACAGATATACCTATGAGTTTTTGTTCCGTTTTTTGATAAATCAAGGTGAACAGGAACCAGTTGATAACCCGGACTTATATTCCCGAAGAACATCCTAGTATTATCAATCACCTCACAATAATCTTAATTGATTAATGAAACAAGATATTGTGGAATCACAAACGATGAGACGAAGGTGTTTGTGACTACTTTTCTATCTTTCCTATCGGAGATATAAATCTCAAGCCAATCTTACGATTGTACTCAATCACGATGGAAACATCAAGATCATATCACACAACCACATAAAAAATAGTTGGGTATGGCTTCCCAATCCCAATGAAGTCTTTAAGTCGTTAACCTACAGGGTTTCGTGAAAAATCTAAGGTTAAAGGAGAATCGTCTCTAGCATATACAACTAGTATCACACTAGAGGTGTGGGGATTAAGTTTCCCAATTGATAGAGTTCTCCTTATATAGTCTCCAAATCAGGGTTTGAAATCTAAGTTACCTTGGTAACAAAGCATTCAATATTCACCGTTAGATGAAAACCTGATTAGATTCAAGCTAATATCTTTCAACTGTTAGATCGAACTTAACTTGTTATACACAAATGAAATGCACCTTCATTTAGGTTTGGGTAACCATACCTAAACGTGTATACTTAGTTGGTTTAACAATAGTTAATCAATGGTTATCCATATGAGCACTTTCATATCAACCTTATTCATCTTCACCATAACTAGTTCAAGTGACTCAAATGAACTAGTTAAGAGAGTTGTTCAATTGCTTAGATATTATAGAAGTATACAAGACACAATTAAAGCAAAATCGATTTTGATTCACTTGAATCAATTCATGAACATTATAGCCACGGATTGCAAATATTGCATTCCTTATTATATATAAATGTTTTAGTTCATGAACAAACAGATTTTAGAAAGTAACCTACTTAAGTATGCAAACAGGTACGCATACCTAAGTGATCAGATCGAGTTTGGTTACGCCAGTATGCGTACGGGTGCGCATACCAATTCACACTTCCAAACTCTAGTAGGAATTCACGTAAATGAACTTTCCGCCAGTATGCATACGTGTATGCATACTTGCCGAGTTTCCAACAACCGCCGGTACGCGTACGGGTACGCATACTTTAGGTTCCCGGTTTTGTACTTTTACACAAATATGAGAACACACTATGTTTATATGTAAGGACTAACCTTACAAATTAGCTCAAAAACTAGGTGAATCCTTAAGAATACGGTTTGAGAATGAAGAGAACTTAGAGATAAGAAATTCTAGATTTAATTTTTCATAAAACATTCATACAGCACAGCGAGAGGATAAGAAGGACTCCAGAGTTCACTCATGCGACAAGCACGAGTACCCAACGGTCCGTACAATTCAAAAGAAAATGGGTAGCCTTTAACAGAAGGCCATCCCTTAGTATAAGTTACCCCCTAACAAATAGTTACCCCTTAACAGTTTACTCAAGAACAAAACTAGTATAAAAAAATAGGTCCTGACAATACCCTATACTCTTACAAATACTTGACCTCAAGGATTAGATTTGGGAATTGATGCGCCATGAACTCCTTGTCTTCTCATGTAGCATCTTGAGTTGATAGGTTCTCCCAATGCATCAACACTTGAGAGATAATCTGATTACCTTTGTTGACTTCTCTGCTGTCCAAAATTTGCAAAGGGGTCACCTTCATTTCTTGATCTTTGTTTAATTTTGGCAGAGTAGTTTGAGGCAGCACCCCTATCCCCAGTTTGGCTTTCAGTTGAGATACATGGATTGTGGGATGAATCTTGGACTCAGGTAGAAGTTACAACTTGTAGGACACATTCCCAATCCTTTCCAGAACCTTATAAGGGCCAAATAATTTAGCAGCAAGCTTCAAATTCTTCCTTAGATGCACTGATGTCTGTCTATAAGGCTGTAGCCTAAAATACAACCAATCACCTTCCTTGAATTCTCTGTTAAGTCTCTTCTTGTCTGCCTTCTATTTTATTCTATGTTGAGATTCCTCCAACACCCCTTTTAACACTTTCCCCATGGCATGTCTCTGTAGCAAATACTCATCAGCACTTAGGCTGATGCCAGCAAGAGATGAAGTTATACAAAATTGTGGGGGATCATATCCATACAAGGCTTCAAATGGGGTAAGCTTCAGGATGGTATGGTAACTTGTATTAAACTACCATTCTGCCAGGGATAACCATGACACCCATATGCTAGGCTTATAACTTGTCATACATCTCAAGTAAGTTTCCAGGAAATCATTCACCCTATCAGTTTTCCCATCTGTTTGAGGATGATAAGAAGTACTCAAGTGCAAGTAGGTACCCATTATTGTCAGCAAACATTGCCAAAAGTTACTCAGAAAAATACTATCTCTATCTGACACTATGGTTTTTGGGAGTCCATGTAATTTAATGACTGGGTCAAGCATTACCTTGGCTATTTTTGCTGCTGTGTATGGATGGCTGAGTGTTAATAAATGCTTGTACTTGGTATATCTATCCACTATTACTAGAATGACCTCCCTTCCTTCAGATTTTGGCGTACCAGTGATAAATTCCGTCCTAATGTATGTCCAGGATTGTTCATGAATTGGCAGAGGTTGCAGAAGTCCTGCTGGGAGAGTAGTGAACCCCTTATGTTGCTGACATATGTCACATTCTTGTACCATCTGGGTTATGTGGGTTTTTATTCCCTTCCAATAAAAATAAGACTTAGCCTTCTGGTAACTAGCCCTTGAGACATAATTTCCCGCAACAAAAAATTAATATACTGCTGTCATAACCCTGTCTCTCAGTCCTCCAGAGCTGCCAATGTAGATTCTACCTTTATATCTAATGACTCCTTGCTTTAGTGAAAACTCACCAGATTTGTGACTTTCTATCAACAGTTTTAGGAGTAACTCCTTTGTTATAGCATCATCTGAGTAGACTTCTTGCACCTCCTTCAACCAAGTGGGTTGTAATTCATAAATTGCACTGTATGAAGCATCTTCTGTATTGTGTACCCTTGATAGAGCATCAGCTACCTTATTATCACAACCCTTCTTATACTTCAGCTCATAGTTGTATCCCATCAATTTAGATAGCCACTTTTGTTGCAAAAGTGAGTTGACCCTCTGCTCTAGGAAGTACTTGACGCTCTGATGGTCAGTGTAAATGGTAAATTTGTTGTTCATCAGATAATGCTTTCAATTACCAATTGCCATAACTATGACCATCATCTCCTTCTCATAATTAGACATGGCTAGGAATCTGGTACCCATTCCTTTACTGTAGAAGGAAATTGGTCTTTTCCCTCACATCAACACAACACCTACCCCCACATCACAGGCATCTGTGGACAAATCAAATGGCTTGTTAAAATATGGAAGAATGAGAACTGGAGTGGATGTCATAGCTTCCTTGAGTAGTTCAATGCACTGGTAGCTTCTGAGCTCCATTGAAACTTCTTCTTCTTCAACAACTCAATCAGTGGTTTAGCAATAAGCCCACAATTTTTCACAATTTTTTTTTGTAGTACCCAGTTAATCCCAAGAATCCTCTTAGCTCCTTAAGGGTCTTTGGAATTGGCTAATTCTTCATGCAATCCACCTTATTGGGATCAGCAGCAACTCCTTCTCCACTGATAATATGACCCAAGTACTCAATTGAGGCTTGGCCAAAATAAAATTTGCTCATCTTAGCAAATAACCCATGCTCCTTGAGTAATCCCAGAGTGAGCTCTAAATGTATAGGATGAGTCTTCATATCAGGGTTGTACACTAAGATGTCATCAAAGAATACCAATATGAACTTCCTCAAATGAGGTTTAAACACATCATTCATTAATGCTTGGAAACTTACTGGAGCATTAGTTAATCTAAATGGTATGACTAGGAACTCATAATGTCCTTGATGAGTTTTGAAAGTTGTTTTGTGAGTGTCTGTAGGAGAAACCCTGATCTGATGGTAGCATGCTCTCAAATCAATCTTGAAGAAGATATTTGACCCATGTAACTCATCAAGCAGTTCTTCTATCACTGGAATTGGGTACTTGTTCTTGATGGTGAGTTCATTCAGTTTTCTATAATCGACACAGAACATCCAACTTCCATCATTCTTTTTAACCAACAAAATGGGAGATGTGAAGGGGTTGTGACTTGGCATAATAACTCCTGACTTAAGCATTTCTTGTATCAACTGCTCTACAATCTCCTTTTGTACATATGAAATTCTGTAGGGTCTTTGGTTTGGGGGTGTATAAAGTGGATTTAAAGGTATGTGATGATCATGGACTCTTTTAGGAGGAAGGCTATTGGGTTATTGAAACACTGAATTTTAGGATTTTAAAATGGGTTGTAGGGGTTCTGGAACATTAGGTTGTATTTCTTTAGATGTAATGGAGAAAAGATGTCCCACGACTCCATGCTTACTCTTCTTTAGGTATTTATGACAGGCCTTTGCTAACATTACAAACACCTTTGGAGCCTCAGTGCTTCCCTGGAGGATAATCTCTTCACTTCCTATGTTCAAGGTTACAGTTAACTATTTGAAATAAAACTTGACATGACTAATACCCTTCATATAATCTACTTCTAGCACCATATCACATCCCCCAAGGCAAGGACCATGGCTTCACACTCAAACTTGTGTCCTTGCATGCTCCAAGAAAATTTATGGCATTTAGCTTCACTGACTAGTTTATTACCATCTGCTACAGCTACATGGAAGGTTGTTGTAGGTTCTATAAGGGAACCACTGTATCTAGCAATGTCATGGTCTACAAAAGTGTGTGTACTTCCACTATCGACTAATATGGTCATGGGTTTATTATTTCTAGCTACACCCTGAAGTCTGATTGTGTTTTGGGGTTTAATACCTGTGTAGATGGAGCAAAACGATTTGCTGGTTTTTACGGAATTGAGGAGACAACCGTACGGAGGAGACTCCTTGAACCGAGCGAAATTTTCAACCTCACACAGATGCACTGCAAGAAGGGAGTGCTTTGAATTCAAGAGATCAATCAGTATTACTCCGGCCTAAACCAAGACAATGGCCGTTCCAGAGTAAATTCGGTCACAAGAGAGGATGGGTCGATCTATAGGAGGGAAGGTGAGAAATGTGTGGAATCAATGGTAATAAAATATTGTAGGTGTGTTGTGAATTCTGAATATGATAAGTTCTGAATGATTGAAATTGCTCAGTTGAGAGTAATTGCTCAATTGATAAGTTGTTGATCTCGTGTTTTCCGTGAGACGTGAGATTCTTGTTGTTCCTGTCGTTGTTATTTCAATCATGACTCAGAGACTTATTTATATTGCTAGAATTATAGACACCATGATCCCATGAAGTGTGACAGTTTATGGAATCAAAGAGTGGGGAAGTGGAAATCGTGTTTGAAACCAGTTGCTCATCGTGCGAAGACTTGGTTGATTTTCCATACACTACTTTGTTAACTCCTTCAACTGATTGCACGACTTGCTCACATTCCATCGTGTGTTTGAACACACGTGCCGTAGACCGCCATACCAAAACCCTAGTTGATATCCCCCCAAGTGACACGATTGACGTCTCGTGGTTAGTTTAGTCAGTTGTTGACTTCATGATTTAATGGTACAATGAGTCTGTGTATTTACTGAGTTGAACATGATTTTGTAAAATATTCTGAAACTCATGAATTGAACGCGGACATGATTCTCACGTTGATAGTTGAGGTGAGCAAGTATTACTCTGATTTGTTTGAATATTGATAGTTGGACCAATATTCCTTGATTTGAGCAAGTATTGCTCATCTAATGAATCATTGGTGTCGTGACCAAAATAAAGCATTAATTAAAATATTGGTAGTTGAACCGAGCATAATTAATAAAAATTCTGATCATGAGATAGTCGTAAAATTATTAGTGTTCGAATCTGGAATTATGATCCTTGGACTCAAAAACCCTAATTTGATCAATTGATGACCAATTGATGGTTTATTTGAAAATTAACCATGGAATAAAGGAGAACCGACTTCATGGGACCGTGGGTCGACCATGCAGCTCCATATGCTCGTGTGAGAAAATACCAAGGCCTCTTGAAGAGTTGGTGATTCGTTGATGAAAGAATGATCAAATGATGGTTTAATCATTTATTCGAAAATGCTCGTCTGAGCCTTAGGTGATAAAAGCTAATTAATTATGAAGAGGTGAAGGACCAACCAAGGGGTCATGAAACCGGTCCTGGATGGTCACGGGATCCAATATTGATCGTTCCATGAAAATCCCAAAATTATTCGGAAGAGTTTTGGACCTAATACATGCAATTGCCCAAATTAAGTCAACCCGTGAAAATACACGGGACCGGATCATTGCGATCCAAGGAGCCAACGCTGGTCGGTCAAGGTAACATGTTCACATCATAAAAGTTTTCGTATCTTAGTTCTGAGAATTTAGATATTTTCTAGCGTGTAGTTGAGCATCCATTTGAGAAAATATGAAGAAATCAGGGATTTTTTGATAAAACCGTCAAAACTTCATGAGATGAAGGAAAATAAAAGAGAGGGAATCACGAAGTGTGGGATCAGTCATGGCCAAGGCATGGCCGGCCGGCCAAAGGGCCCAATCCCATACGTTTTCCCAATTTTTATAATATTTTCATGATTTTAGGGAAATATGATAAAACCAAGGAATTTGTTAAAACTAAGGAGTTTTGTTAAAATCAAAGAGTTTTGTTGAAATCAAAGAGTTTCCATGAGATGAGGAGAACATAAATAATAATAATAATAAAATAAGGGGCGCGTGGGACCGGCTTGAGCATGGTTGGCCGGCTAGGGCCCGGTCCCGTGCGTTTTTCCTAATTTTATGTATTATTTCATGATTTTAGGAATTTTCATAATTTGAAGGAAATATCATGAAATCAAGGAATTCCATGGGACCAAGGAAACATGAAAAATATAATAATAATAAAATGGGACGTGTGGGGCCATCTAGGGCTTGACCGTCCGGCTAGGGCCTGATCACACGGGTTTCCCTAATTTTATATTTTTTTTTCATGGGATCAAGGAAATATCATGAGATTAAGGAGTTTTCATGAAATTAGGGAAATAATAATAAAATAATAAGGAACCATGAGGTGTGGGGCCGGTTGGGATCAAGACATGGCCGGTTGGCCAATGATCACGGCTCTACCATGTTTCCTTAAGTTTATATTATTTCTTTGGTGTGAGGGAAACACCATGAAACTGAGGAGTTTCCTCAAAACGAAAGATATTTGTTCAAGTGAAAGGATTTTCATGAACTCAAGGAAAATAATAAAAAAATATGATAAAAATATAAAACTGTCGTGGGATTGACCATGGCACGTCTGGCCGGTTAGTGGGCCCATGCTCCCACTGCCTTGGTCAATTTTTAGTTATTTATTATTTTCCTTTCTATTTTGCATAGGTTCATCGTCTCGTCGTATTTTGAAATACTTGTTCGTACGGTGATTGTTAGTGCATCATCGTCGAGTACACTTGCACCATTTGAGTCGGAGCTTACTCGGAGGTAGCTCAGATGCCCGTGTGTTGAATATTTATTACTAACCCATGGAATTCTGCTAGGAAGAACCATGGATTAAAGCAACGAAATATTATAAAAGTATTTGAATACTTTCAGAAAATATTTGAATACATTCAGAAAATATTTGAATATTTTCAGAAATTCAGTGGATGAATCCAAGAATTTAAGAATAATTAATTGATGGCTCTATACTAGCAGAGCAAGCTATCTAGGAGCATTAATTATTCTGACATGAGCTTGCTGGAGCTTCGTATCCTTTATATAGTCAGGGAAAACTGTTGTTTGTATCCTGAAGACGTTATCGCTCTATACTAGCAGAGCAAGCTGTCTAGGAGCCATCAATCTCGTGATTCTATATAGAAATAATTACTGAAGTGTTCAGTATTCATGAGATATGCCGTTGTCCAACCGAGAGACTACATATCTGCATGTACTCTGAGAGACAGTATTCTCAGTCAGAGATTTGATGAGAGACCCGTGTCTCAATACTCACATCTGATTGTTGGATCAGAAGTTCATATAATTATGGGTTTACGATTTTATCCTTTGTCGAAAATCCACCATCTACAACCTGATAGGGTGTATCACTGGGGAACTGGATGGTAAAGCTTCTTCAGATGTACCTTGATCTTCATCTTCCCCTATTAGCATATATAACTGCTTCCTGGTGCATTTGTTTCCAGCTGCATAAACCTCATCACAATTGTAACATAAACCCTTATCACGCGTGGACTTCATCTCAGCATAAGTGAGATTTTTGATGGGGGGGTAGACTTGAGCTAGCACTACTCCTTGGGGATGGAGAGTTCGTTTTTGGAGAAGTCACAAAAATCTTATTGTTGCTTCTGCCTGGAATGGAAATATGGGGAAGCCTATACGTTGCTTTAGCTTTTTTAATGGTTTTTTCTAGTATGGACTCTTGCATCCTAGCCAGATACATGGCCTATTTAAGGCTTGTTGGAGAAAACATTTTCACTGCAAGCCTTAACTCCTCCTTCAACCCACTCACATAACTAGAGGTGAAATAGTCTTCAGTCAGGTGTTTGTTCTTAGCCAGCATAAGAGCCTTCAATTCCTCAAACAATTCTTGATACTCTAACACAGTTCCTTCTTGGCTCAATTTATTGAATTCTGCAACTATGTCATCATGATCCAACTCTTAAAATCGACAAGAACGAGTACCCAACGGTCCGTACAATTCAAAAGCAAATGGGCAACCTTTAACAGAAGGTCATCCCTTAGCAGAAGTTACCCCCTAAAAAAAGGTTACCCCTTAACAGTTTACTCAAGAAAAAAAATAGTATAAAAACATAAGTCCTGACATTATATCCAAACATGGTTACTTGTTCTAAACTCTCACTTTCAATCATTGAAACTTTCTTAGAGGATGTTATAATAGTTGTTATTCATAAACTATTTTCATCAAAGCGATTTTCAAGTTATTGAAATAATCAACATGACATTCGTCACGAGTAAAGATGAACTTGGCCAAAGAGAAAGCTTACCAACACATATTTCGAGGCATAGATAAGTGAGTTAAACTCAAGTCGAAATAACAAATGTGTATAATTGAAGTCTATATGGCAATACGACTTTTGTCTCAAAATAGGAGATAGAATAGATAGACTTTTGAGCGATAGATAAGTTCAAGTCTCCACATACCTCTTTGTTGATGAAGTTCCACAAGTTTCCTTGAATAGTTCTTCATCTTCATTCGATGAACGCCGTGGAGTCTAAGGCTCAAATATACTTACTATCCTAATCCGAGACTTAGCTATAAGTAGACTAGAAATCAAGACTTATAGTTTTGGCAACTAAACTTGACAAACAAGCTTGAGATAGCAACGCTTGCGAGTTTGACCGAGAAATGCTCTAACAATCTTCCCCTTTGTCAATTTTAGTGACAAAACTATCAATACATATGGAATACAAAATAAATAAACTTTGTAGCATCTCATCCAAATGCTTGATCTCCTTGGTTCTTCAACATTACTCGAAATCTTCGTCACTTCAAGTACTCCAATGATTCCAAAGGTATTCAATTCAACATCATCGTTGTTGAAGATCCGTAACCATAACAATTAGAAAACAATAGATCTCAATCATTGTTATATATTGTCATAGTATTATTACAAACATCAAAGTTCAATTGTATCATAACTTCAACAACTATACTATGGTGATATGTATCACTCCCCCTTATTCAATACTCTATCTCACATGAAAACCACTCCCCCTTACATGATGATCCGAAAACCATATGTATTTATAGTGTGAACTACACATTAATTCTCCCCATTTTTGTCAATACAATTGGCAAAGGTACGAAAGTTAGTGGGATCCTAGTGAAATTTCCATAGAGATACTTCATGACCAAAAGAAAAGCACATATCAACTTTTTAGATGCAATCATATAGACGAAACTAAATGCATTCATAAATGAGTTTATAAAGATACAAGATAACCCCTATAATATTCCATAACCGCACTCCCCACAAAGATTTTAAAATTAAGCACAAGTTCAATTAAGAACTCTCCCCCATAAAATGTCATTCTCGAAATAACAACAAGAGTGACCTTACTTTCACAAGAAAATAAGGATTTATTTGGACAGTAACAAATCACATAAGAATATGAACTTGTATAAAAAATACTCAATTAAATTAACCATGAGAGAACCTATGATTAATTTAATCGTAAATGCTCACATTAGAGAACTTACGGAGCCGCACAGTATATACATAAAGATATGGATCAAGGAAGATCAATACTGCAGAATAAACAAAGATTCATTCTATTTTTCATCACTATTTGCACAATGATATATACTAGACTTAACCTTTGTAAACAAAAGTTCATCATATCTTCCATCAATATTTGCTTAATGACATAATAGGCTTAACTTTTGTTTTTGTCAAAAGTTCATTCAATCTTTTATCAATACTTGCATACTGACATATGAAAGACTTAACTTTTGACCACGTATAGGACAATCATAGTTCATGGACGCAAACACACATATCCCATAACAAGCTACAATATATAAAACCATAAAGATTAATACTGCAAAATCATTTTCCAAATCAACTTTAGAATTTAAACAAATAAATCTAAAAACATTGCAAGACAAAAATCGTTGGAAATAGCTATGTGTACTCACAATAATGTCTATTCCAAAACCTAGTTATCCTTCTTAAAAACATAATAATAAATTCTCATAAGAAGTTTCCTAGACATTATAGAGCTTTCTTAGAGCATCTACAGAGAATTCCTTCTCATTATTGAAAAACCCATTGATTATGGGATCGTCCAATTACTCAAAGTCTTCAGAAATATCAATCAACTCAGTAAGTTCTCTTTTTAGATCACGCAAGGTGTTCTTTGTTAGAGACAACATTTGTTCATAGTGAGTTATCTTTTTGTTGATGGTGGTTTTTAGCTTAGGGTTAAAATCGTAAAACACTAAACCCTAGCAGATAGTGATGTCACAATATTTAAAGTAACAAGCATTTACTAGCCACATTTACTGAAACCTTTAATGTGCCTCTAAATAATTACCAGGATATCTTTTTCAAATTAGGGTACGACAAGCCAAACCCTAATTCCCACGTGTGCCAATGGCAAATCATGCCAGCCACACCGACCACGCCAAAGCATGCCAACCATGCTAGCCGCACCTCTGTGCCAATGGAAAATCATGCCAGCCACACCGACCGCGCCAAAGCATGGAAACCATGCTATCCGCACCTCTATGCCAATGGCAAATCATGCCCGCCACACCAACCGCGCCAAAGCATGCAAACCATGCTAGACGCACCTCCGTGCCAATGGAAAATCATGCCAGCCACACCTACCGCGCTATGCCAAATACATGTCGCCATGGCCCCATGTCGCGCCACCATACTGGCCTTCACTACGCGGCAATCAAAACAAAGGCGTGCAACAATCAACTGTTGCCCTTCAATCCCAGGAGCAAATCCTGGCTGTCTAAGGTTACCAAACGACCTTTGCCCCCTAAACCCTAGCTTGGTCACGCACCTAGCCCAAGCTAGCCACGCCATGCACCTATGGAAAACCCTTGGCCCCACATGCCAAGCCAAAACCGCACCTAGCCAAAGCTAGCCACGCCATGCGCCTATGGCAAACCCTTGGCCCCACATGCCAAGCCAAAACCGCACCTAGCCCAATCTAGTCACACCATGCGCCTATGGAAAACCCTTGACCCCACATGCCAAGCCAAACCGTACCTAGCCCAAGATAGCCATGCCATGCGCCTATGGCAAACCCTTGGCCCCACATGCCAAGCCAAACCAAACCTAGCCAAGTTAGCCACGCCATGCCAAACACACTTTGCCTTGGCCCTAGCCATGCTAGTCACATCATGCCAAGATAAACGCACTTGCCTTGTCCCTAGCCACGCCATACGCCCATGGCAAACCATTGGCCCCACATGCCAAGACAAAATGGGCACCTAGCCAAAGCTAGCCACGCCCAAGGCGAACCCTTAGCCCCACATGACAAGCCTAACCACACCCTAGCCGCGCCACCCTGTTAGCCTTCCCTACGCGGCCAGAAAAACAAAGGCGTGCAATAATCAACAGTTTCCCTTCAATCCCATGAGCAAATCCTAGCCATCCAAGGTTACCAGACGACACATGGTAACTTTTGGCCCGAAAACCTAAGTTTGGCCACGCCAAACCATGCCATGCCAACGACATGCAAACCTAGTCGCGCCACCTATTGGCCTTCCCTACGCGGCCAACAAAACGAAGGCGTGCAATAATCAACGGTTGTCCTTCAATCCCAGGAGCAAATCCTAGCCATCCGAGGTTACCAGACGACACATGGTAACCTTTGGCCCTTAAAACCTAAGTTTGGCTACGCCAAACCATGCCATGCCAACGCATGACACCCTAGCCGCGCCACCCTGTTGGCCTTCCCTACGCAGCCACCAAAACGAAGGCGTGCAACAATCAACGGTTGCCCTTCAATCCCATGAGCAAATCCTAGCCATCTAAGGTTATCATACGACACATGGTAACCTTTGGCTCGAAAACCTAAGTTTGGCCACACCAAACCTTGCCATGCCAACGGCATGAAACCTAGATGTTCCACCAAGTTGGCCCTCACTACGCGGCTACCAAAACGAAGGCGTGCAACGATCAACGGTTTCCCCTCTTCTCAAGATGCAAAATCTCAACCGTCGAAGGTCACCAGGCTAGCAAGTTTCCCGAGCTTGACTTGCCAAGCCACAACAACGTGCTACATGTTTTCCAAAAACATTCGAGACATCAACACAAACTGGGGGATCATTTTAGATTTATTCAAAAATTGTGACTCGGAGCTCTGCGAATCGTTCCGTGACTCGACGACTTTTTTCAGATTTTCTTCTTCGCTGATTATTTTGAGATTCGTGATTCAGGTGAAATTTCTTTGGTTTTCGGTTCTAGTTTTTGATTAACAATGATTGTAAAGTATTAATTGAAGTGATTTTAATGGATTCTGGTTCGAAAAACACTTCGATTAATCATAAAAATTCTAATATGAATAATTTGATTTCTAAAAAGGATTTTATGAAAATTCCTTCAATTGAGTTACCTGATGATTTGTTTGAGGAAAGCTTAAATCCTTGGTGATATTCCTTAATTGGGAGGCTGGATTTACATAAATTAAAATTCATTGATGCTTCAGTAATTTTAAGAAAACAATGGAAATTGGTAGGTGACTGTAAACTGATTCCTTTAGGAAGAGGTTTTTTCACAATCAAGTTAGATGATGCTCAATATAATCTTTATATTAAATCTCAGACATGGGAGGTTTTGAATCAAGTTCTGCAGATTAGGAAATGGAGTTATAATTTCAGACCAGCAAGTCAAAAAAGCTCCAAATTCAATGGTATGGGTTCATTTCCCAGGGTTAGGTCTGGAATTTTGAAGTGAGAAGATATTGTTCAAGATCTTTCAGGAAATTGAAACACCAATCAAAATCGATAATACTACTGCAACATTTGAAGTTGGTTATTATACTAATGTCTTGGTGGAAATTGACTTTGCTCATCATATTCCTAGTAAAGTATGGATTGGTACTAAATATGGGGGTTTCTTTCAGGATGTTTTGATTCCAGATTGTCCAAAGTTCTGCTCTCATTGTAAGATTATAGGTGAGTGCAGAATTGAGCAGAAAAGAATGTCCAAGGCTCAAAAACTTAACCCTACTCAGTCTTCAAATGTTAATCAGTTTCAGACTCCAAAAAGGAATTAATCTGTACATCAAGTTCAGAATCCTAAGGAGAAGTATATACCTGAGCCTTTTGATATTTGTGATCCTTCAGTAGTAAGAGACTCAATTGTTGAAACTATTCAAAAATCTGTACAAGTAACAAAATCTATTGGAGAGTGTTTTTCACATAGGAGTAAGTTCAGCCCTCTTGAGAATGAAGAAAATTCAGAATTTCCTGAAGTTTCTTTTCATAAAGAATCAGGTGATGGAGTTAAACATAGTCCTTTTAAGAATGTGGAAAATTGTGGTACTTTAGAAGCAGTAATTCAGGAAATTCCTAAAACAGCAAATGTTAAGCAAAAAGAAGATGTAAATATTATCAAATTTTTGGATGTAACAAATGGAACAGTTGTTAGTATGCCAGTGCAGATTAATTCTTGGGCAAATGTAGTTGATAAAGAAATGGTGACCTCTAATGCTAGTACATCTACTGCATCAAGTCATGTTAACCAATCAAAGGTATCTCCTAAATCTCCTATAAATAATAAATATAATTTTAGGAAAAATCTTGGTAAAGGGGGTACCAGAATCCCTCCAACTAAACAATGAAGATAATGTACTGGAATCTCAGGGGCCTTAGAAGATTAAGGGCTCAGGAGAAACTTAGATCTTTAGTTAAGAATTTTAGTCCTGCATTGGTTTGGATTGCAGAAACAAAGATTTTTTGTAGTAGTTCTTTTTGTCAAAAATTAAATCTTCCAGGAATGGAAAAAATGGTGATTCATAATTCAAGCAATGGGAGGAAGGGGAATATTTGGCTGTTTTGGAATAAATGTATTTCTAAGCCACAAGTTATTTCAGTCTTAAGCCAAATGATTACTGTCTCTATTGGGGATGTGTTAGTTTATGGAGTACATGATCATGTTAAGTTGGTTCAAAGAAGGTTCTTATGGTCTGAAATGAAGTTAATAAGTGATTTAAACAAACCTTGAATAATTCTTGGGGATTTTAATGCAATATTATCTCAAGATGAGAAAATTGGTGGTAAATCTCCTAATAAAAATTCAATATTAGAATTTAATGAATGCTTGAATAAGTGTGAGTTAATCCAGGCTCCTAAAAATGGTTTGGATTATACTTGGTCTAATGGACAACAAGGTAGTAAGAGAATTTTGTGTACTCTAGACAGAGTGGTTTTTAATCAGAAATGGATTCAAGTGTATGGTGATTGGGGTTATAAAGTGGGTATGAGAATAGTATCAGATCATGCTCCTCTTTTAGATGGGTGTGCAAGTATTCCAAATCCTCATAATGTTCCAAGGAAATTTCAATAAATGTGGCTTAGTCATCCTGACTTCTTGAATGTAGTTGAAGATTCTTAGGCAGAAGCAGTAGTTGGTGATCCAGCTTTTCAATTTTTACAAAAGTTAAAGAATTTAAAGAAAATATTAAATGATTGGAATTGGCATGTGTTTGGCAATGTTCATGTCAAAATAAAAGAATCTGAAGATAGAGTGAAATTGGCTACTCAAATTTCAGACAGTAATCCATTTGATGAGAGGGCTCTTCAAGAATTAGTAAATGCTCAAAATGATCATGCAAGTAAAGAAGTTCAAAAAAGTACATTATTAAGGAAAAAATCAAGAGTTAAATGGATTAAAGAAGGGGGGGCTAATACAAGATTATTTCACACTAATATGAAGATTAGAAATGCTACAAACATGATTAGTGAGTTAGAAGACAATGATGGAAATGTGATTACTAACCAGACTCAAATTGCAGACTTCTTGGTCAAAAATTATCAGAAAAAATTTGAATTCCAACATGTGGAAATTGATGAAACACTATTAGAGGTGATACCAAAGGTTATTTCTGAGGAAGATCAAGTTAAATTGGATTCAATTCCTGATGAAGAGGAGATAAAGAAAATTGTGTTTGAAATGGATCCAGAAAGTGCTCCTGGACCAGATGGTTTTTCAGGCATATTTTACAGAAGTTGTTGGGATATAATTAAAAGTGACTTGGTTGAAGCTATCAGTTTTTTTTGGAGAAGGATATTTATACCCAAGGGAATGAATTCAAGCTTTTTAGTCTTACTGCCTAAAACTCAAAGTGCAAAAGCTGCTAATCATTTTAGACCCATTGGATTAAGCAATGTGGTGTTCAAAATCTTCACAAAGCTGATTACAAGTAGAATGGGTGAATTACTGAAGAGATTAATATCCCCTCAACAAGCTGCTTATGTGCATGGAAGAAGCATTCATGAGCAAGTACTGCTGGCATCTGAGCTTGTAAATGAAATGAAATTTAAAAGAAGAGGAGGAAATGTTGGAATCAAGGTTGATATCTCCCAAGAATATGACACAGTTAGTTGGGAGTTTCAGTTTAAATTTTTACAGAAATATGGATTTTCCTCAGCTTGGTGTGATTGGTTGATAACTCTTTTCAAATCAGCAAGAATTTCAATTATGGTAAATGGAGGCCCATGTGGTTTTTTCCAGGTTGGGAGGGGATTAAATCAGGGAGACCCTCTATCTCCAATCTTGTTTATTTTAATGGAAGATGTCTTAAGAAGGAATATCTCAGCCTTAGTGGAAAAAGGGAAGTTGCAGCCTATGGTAACAAAAAAGGGGATTCATCCAACTCATCTGTTTTTTGCAGATGATGTTTTTGTCTTCAGTAATGGAGGAAAAAAGAGTATAACAAATCTTTTAAAGCTCCTTGATAGTTACCAAGCAAGTTCTGGCCAAATAATTAACAAACTTAAGAGTAAATTTTTTGTAGATATAACTACTCCACATAGGAAGCAATTGATTAGTGAGCTGGTCAACATAGAAATTGCAAAATTTCCAGATGAATATCTGGGAGTGCTACTTGCTCCAGGGAAAATAATATCAACAATAGTTTGGCCTATAGTTGAGCTGCTTCAAAGTAAATTGGCTTCATGGAAAGGTAATATGCTTTTATTTCAAGATAGGTTGATACTGGTTCAGTCATTTTTATGTAGCTTGCCTATTTACAATATGTCAGTCTACAAGTGGCCAGCTTCTATTCTTAAAATATGTGAAAAAATAATAAGGAACTTCTTGTGGACTGGAGATGGAGAGAAGAGGAAGTTTAAAACAATATCTTGGAAGAGAGTGTGCAAACCTTATGAAGAAGGAGGTCTTGGAATCAGAAGGTTGGCAGTGATAAATATAGCTCTTTTAATAAAGATGTTATGGAAGATCCTAAACTCTGATCAAGAATGGGCCTTGTTCATTGTTTCCAAATTTCAAAATATGTATGGACAATGGAGTAATTGCTGGAAACAATCTTCAGTTTGGAATGGTTTGACATGGGCTTGGAATGTACTTCAATAAGATATAAGGTGGGAAGTAGGTAATGGAGCTTTAATTTCTGTGTGGTTTGACATTTGGTATGGTGATGTTACATTATTAAGTAGAATGGGTTACACAGATTATATTA
The DNA here is from genome assembly GCA_023529315.1 of Papaver bracteatum. Classification (NCBI taxonomy): domain Eukaryota; kingdom Viridiplantae; phylum Streptophyta; class Magnoliopsida; order Ranunculales; family Papaveraceae; genus Papaver; species Papaver bracteatum. The sequence goes on along the minus strand of JAJJWX010004447.1, from coordinate 534,096 downwards.
AGCAACATATGGGAATGAAGGTTCAAGACTTATTACATAAAGGGGATTGGAGGATTCTTGCTGAGTTACATCAATTCGTTTCATATACCAGATTGCCAGTAATAAATGGTGGTAGTGACATGAGGAGGTGGATTGCAGGAAAAAATGGAAAGTTTGCATTAGCTAATTCTGTTGAAAAAATTAGGGACAGGGGAGACAAATTGCCTTGGACAAAAATAATTTGGAAACCTTTAATTCATCCTAGTATTGCTTGCAATGTCTAGAAGCTGTTACAAGGAGTTTATGTGAATGATGAGATAATAAGAAGTAGAGGATATGATATGTCTTCTGTCTGTTGCATTTGTTTTGCAGAACAGGACTGTATGCAGCTGTTGATGATGGTTTTTAGCTTAGGGTTAAAATCGTAAAACACTAAACCCTAGAAGACAGTGACGTCACAACATTTAAGTGATAAAGCATTTACTAGGCGCATTTACTGAAAAGACTTTAATGTGTCTATAAATAATTACCGGGGTACCTATTTTCAAATTAGGGTTACAACAAGCAAAACCCTAATTCCCCTTTGTGCGAATGGAAAATCATGTCAGCCACACCGACCGCGCCAAAGCATGCCAACCATGATAGCCGCACCCCGGTGACAATGGAAAATCATGCCAGCCACACCAACCGCGCCAAGGCATGCCAACCATGCTAGTCGCACCCCTGTGCCAATGGAAAATCATGCTAGCCACACCAACCGCGCCAAGGCATTCCAACCATGCTAGCCGCACCTTAGTGCCAATGGAAAATCATGCCAGCCACACCGACCACGCCAAAGAATGCCAACCATGCTAGACGCACCCTTGTGCCAATGGAAAATCATGCCAGCCACACCAACTGCGCCAAGGCATGCCAACCATTCTAGCCGCACCTATGTGCCAATGGCAAATCATGCCATCCACACCGACCGCGCCAAGGCATGCCAACCATGCTAGCCGCACCTCTGTGCCAATGGAAAATCATGCCAGCCACACCGACCGCGCCAAAGCATGCCAACCATGATAACCGCACCTCTGTGCCAATGTCAAATCATGCCAGCCACACCAACTGCGCCAAGGCATTCTAACCATGATAGATGCACCTCTGTACCAATGGCAAATCATGCCAGCCACACCAACCACGCCAAGGCATGCCAACCATGCTAGATGCACTTCTGTACCAATGGAAAATCATGCCAGCCACACCGACCGCGCCACGCAAAATATATCTCTCCATGGACCCTCATGCCGCGCCACCATGATGGCCTTCCCCTTGCGGCTACTAAAGTGAAGGCATGCAACAATCAACGGTTTCCCTTCAATCCCATGAGAAAATCCTGGCCGCCTAAAGTCACCTCATGACTTTGGCCCAAAACCCTAGCTTGGTCATGCACCTAGCCAAGCTAGCAGCGCCATGCCAAATATATCTCGCCATGGCCCCTTATGCCGCGCCACCATGCTGTCCTTCCCCTCGCGACTACCAAAGTGAAGGCGTGCAACAATCAACGTTTTCCCTTCAATCCCAGGAGCAAATCTAGGCCGTCTAAAGTCCCCTCATGACCTTTAGCCCAAATCCTGGCCCAAGCTAGTCACACCATGCGCCCATGGCTACCCCTTGGCCCCACATGCCAAGACAAAACCGCACCTAGCCCAAGATAGTCACGCTGTGCACCCATGGTTACCCCTTGGCCCCACATGCCAAGCCAAACCAAACCTAGCCAATCTAGCCGCGCCATGCCAAACATACTTTGCCTTGGCCCTAGCCATGCTAGTCACGTCATGCCTAGCCAAGCGCCCTTTCCTTGGCCCTAGCCATGCCATACGACCATGGAAAATCCTTAGCTCCACATGCCAAGCCAAACCAAACCTATCCAGGCTAGCCGCGCCATTCCAAACGTACTTTGCCTTGGCCCTAGCCATGCTAGTCACGTCATGCCAAGCCAAGCGCCCTCGCCTTGGCCATATCCATGCCATACACCCATGGTGAACCCTTGTCCCCTCATGCCAAGTCTAAACACACCCTAGCCATGCCACCCTATTGTCCCTCACTAAGCGGCTATCAAAACAAAGGCGTGCAACGATCAACGGTTGTCCCTCCTATAAAGATGCAAAATATCGACCGTCGAAGGTCACCAGGCTAGCAAGTTCCCCGAGCTCAACTTGCCAAGCCAAAACAACGTGTTACATGTTTTCCAAAAACATTCGAGACATCAACACAAACTGGGGGATCCTTTTTGGGTATTGGTTTGGCGGTTTACAGCGTGCGGCGTACACTACGCCCTTCATAAGGAAGTGTCATAAGGGTGAGGCGGCTAGTAAATATGGGAAATTATGTGGGAAAATGTTCATGGGACATAAAGCCGTGCGTTAACAACTTTATGGAACATCAATTCCATAACAGTTTCATGCGTTAACCACTTTATGGAACATTAAGTCCATGTATACGGTTACCACCTCCTCCCATTTACTTCCCCACTCCTTAATGAGACCAGGGTACGTTTCTACTTCGACTTGTATAAATAGGTCTTACCTATTTCCATTTGAACAACAAGTTCATTCGGACAAGACAACACTCAGAAATACTTACTTGCTAGCTCCCCTCGTGAGCTCTTTTACTTTTCTGATAACAAGTCATAAAAACCCAACTGCTCTTCCAGAATCAACTATTCTGGTCTCACCACTTTCCTTGCTTCCCTCCCCAAAATCAACCCATTCTCCTCCACTTTGTGACCGAAGAAAGTCTGGAACAGCCATGTCTTGGTTTAGGCTGGACTTGTACTGTGACGAACCAGAAAATTATGCCTTCCGCGCATCGCCCCGCAGGCCGCAACTCCCCTGGTGCGCCACTGATGAAGCTACAATTCGGGTCTCATACCCTGGCAAATGTACGCTCACTTGCCCCTGCGAGCATGCTCATTGAGCATGATTCAGCTATTTAATCTTCCACACCTTTCTAACTTACCCTTGTTCTGCAAAAGGGTTCAAGGCCATAAGGCCAATGCCAACGCACTTCACATGCATCTCTGGCTTCGCCTCATCATAGGAAATCCATCACTGAATTTCCTAGCTAGTTGAGCAACCGTCGTATTGCCATGTCTTGTCCAGGCTTAAGGCATAAGTCGTGGACTTAGGCATAGGCCGAACCAAGACCTTGCCATTTTCTACGTTACTTCGCTTACCAACTCTCTTTATAACTTGATAGGAAGTATGAGCATCCACTTAATGGCATGCAACTTAGCCTCATCAAGTCTGGACACAATCATCTCTTGCGTTGAGCTACCGAGCTTAGATGATATGAGGGGCCAACGTGCTGGACCGAAAATGCTGCAACTCATTGCGGATGCCTACGTATCCTTCCCTACTATAAAGTAATCAAGCATAGACCGTAGTTCATCCTAAAAGGGACAAGCAACTTATTCCAACTCGTTTGTTAGGCCGTGGCCAAGCAATAGTGGTAATGGCCTAGTCCGTATAGGCCGTTCCGTCAAATACATCCAAGTGATGCATCATCGAGTCCGTGGAATGGCATAGTGATGCCTTAACATCATATGCCCTATCTCAAGGCTAAGCAACTATAAATGAGCCTTAGGCATCATTTATACCCTTCCGGCTAAGCTATGAAGCTTACTTGGTGCATAGTCCGCATATGCACCTTCAACCAACTACCCTTCCCTATATATGTTTATTTGACATTTTTAGAACTCTGATTGGGGGCGATAAAATCCTTCATCAACACCCCGTTTTACTATTCATGGCCATTGCCATGCATTTTCCTGAATAACCGGCCAAGGTGGCTGTACATTCAGCTCTGGCTCACACGCCAGTTCCGATGCCAACTCGATGTTCATCCAGGATGGATGCACTCTAGCTTTGGCCCGTAAGCCACTCCCATGCCCAGCCGTAATGGCTGTGCATTACCAACCCGATGTCCAGCCATGTTGGATGTACATTTTCAAGGCCATCTACCCAACTGTCCTAATGCATCATTTGATGCAAGAATTAGCTCTTGGCCAATGTAGCTTCCAACCAATGCCTTATTGGATACACGATGTGCCTTACCTTGGCACCCAATATTGGCCCTTGGCCAATAGCATCCTTTAACACGAGAATTGGCTCTTGGCAAAATGTCAAACATAATACGCCATTTTGACGTGGTATTGGCCTTAAGCCAATCTACCTCTTACCCACCAACAGAAGCTTTGGATGCAGCTTCATCACAGGCCATGACGCATCTTTCAGCATGCGCCATGCTAAAAACACGGGGTGTTACATGTACATATTTATCTCTCGGATATAAAGTACTCCCTTACAGTACATTGTTTAGGGTTTAAACTGTTTCTCACCTTTACACCCGTAATTACCGAAATCAGCAGAAACTGTTTTCACCTATAAACAATTGGCGACTATAGTGGGAGGATTGATCTATCAGTTTCAATGTCAATTTTAGACTGTCGATCTCGTTCTTCGACCTAGACGTCAAGATGGTAGGGGAAGGCGATTCACTCCGATTGTTATTCATGACACGAAAAGGGACGGCTGGGGACTCCCCAGGGGTTAGAAGAAAAACGATCTTCCCATGGATTAATGGATCGGTTATTAGATAGCTCAGCAACGACTCGGAACACTGGGGACTTCCCTTGGCCATGTTTTTCAAAAAACTTGGTCCTACGCCCGGAAAGTTTATTTTCACCAGAAGACCTGAGAAACCGAGTAAGTCTTATTTAGACAAAATACGTGGTTTGCTTTTTCAAGTTTTGATAAAACCTATAACCATGTTTCATTCCATGTCATCTACCAACACACGGTTCCATGGTTTACCTGGGACGTCGGCGTCACTTTCATTCATAGCCAAAGATAGTTCAATTCTAAACATTTTATTCAAAAAATATATAATCCAAAACCGTCTAGGTAGCATTTATCTACTAACCCGAGAAAACCAGAAAATCAAAAACCATAAACCATGCGCTTTGTTTGCCTTTAAAAAAATGTCACCTACCCATACGTGCCTACTTTGCACAAAAATGATTACCTGTCACTATTAGCAGACGTTACTATGGTGACATTCGAAGAATTTTTTTATGATAAAGTATTCCCACAAGTTTATGAAAGGCGTACGCATGGCTAGGGATTACACCAGTTCAGAAGAAAACTATTTTTACAGATTTATGGAAGGCATACCTATGGCTATGGTTTGCACCAACACAAGAAAACAATAAGACAAATTGAAAGAGAAACACTGGAGTACATAGCTGGAATATTCTTGCCCACTTTATCACTACCGCGCTACCTCCAACACCAGGACGTGATAACAAAGATACGAGAGGAAACTGGGCCCACAAGAACAAGTCTGCGTCATGCCAAGCCAGCGATGTGCCAAGCCAACAGTCTGGGCCATGCCTAGTCAATAGTCTAAGCCATGCCGAATCCAATGATAGACGCGCAAGCCAGACGTGCTTCCCAGTCACGCTTCTCATACGCGCTTACCAGATGCGCTTTCCAGACACGCTTACCAAACGCACATGCCGCATGCGCATGCCATCCGCAATACCACACCCTGTGCTAATGGCTTGCATACTTCCAGCGCTAATATCTTGCACCCTTCTAGTGCCATCTTCGCATCTCCACAACCAGCCAAAGCAGCGCCATCCTCACCCTTCGAAAATGTGCCATGGCTCCAGCACTTCGTGACAAAAACCGCGCCCTTGCTGCATGATACACCTATGATCACTAGAACCAGAGACGCTTCCGTCACACCAATGTTTCTTCAAGTATGACAGATCCAACTATCACCAGAGACGCTGCTACTCCACCATCATGGCAACATACTGGAAGATCCAAAAAAAGCATACCGCCGTTTACCACTGTTAATTTGATGGAAAGACAAAAGGTTCTCGTAAGGATCAGAGAGACGTGTTTATAACTCGGAAGAAGATACCTATTTCCTCAAGACAATGATGGAGCGGCCACCATAAGAGTCACGTCAACCTAAGAGGGAGCTGACAAAAGAATACTTTTAACATCTGGCGCAGGCACTTTAGCAGGATGTGCCTTTATAGATGAAGGGGCTCGCGTTTCCCTTGAACGCCCGGTATAAGGGAATCAGCAACCCTCCTGAGTTCAGAAAGACCCTCTTCCCGTCAGGACCTGCACGATGGGAACTTGGCCCACAAAGTCATACAGTCTATGATGAAACAGTTATGTGAGATTTTATATTTCTCCAAGGCGTAGGTCAAGACATATTTTCATCACACAAACGCACTACATCAGGAAAGCAGAAGTTTCCATCCAGGGAAGTCGTTCCCAAACCCCAACCTCTCCTGGAAAGCACGATCGATAGATGAAACAGGGGACTCTTAACCTATGTACACTTGATGGATGTCGATTTTGACAGAACATAATGTAGCCTCCGACTTCAACATGGTAAACGTCAACGCTCTGAGAGTTGCAAGGCATCATTTCAACGTTATCTCCAAGAACTGAAGACGCTTCAATGCTTCCTTCCTGCCAAAGCTCGTGTTCATGGAGCCTACTTTGTTCCCATGATAATGTAGTCTCTTCCGATCACATCTGCTGCCCGGTGCCGCTCGTTTGTTGATACTAGCGAGAGCTTCACCAAAGCATGATCACTACAAATATGGAAAAATGTGAACCATATTTGGGGACTGAGGACCTACACAGAATCCCTTCACTGTCAAAGCTCAGAAGACACATTCAACCAAAAGGCCATAGTCACAACGAGGTCATTTAATTTTCAAGGGTATAGTGTAAGAATATCATCACCTCTTTGTCTAGAAGAATCCTGCAACACTTTACAAGGCCGCGGTAGATCCCAAGCCTACTTAGAAAAAATAACTTCATAAACTAAATAAAAGTGTGACTGGGGACTGTTCATCGCAGTCCATTCCGATCACATCTTCTTCCCGGTGCCGCTCGTTTATTGATACCAGCGAGAGATTCACCAAAGCATGATCACTACAAAGATGGAAACATGTAAACCATATTTGGGGACTGAGGACCTACACAGAATCCCTTCACTATCAAAGCTCAGAAGACACATTCAACCAAAAGGCCATAGTCACAACGAGGTCATTTACTTTTCAAGGGTGTAGTGTAAGAATATCATCACCTCTCTGTCTAGAAGAATCCTGCAACACTTTACAAGGCCGCGGTAGATCCCAAGCCTACTCAGAAAAAATAACTTCATAAACTAAAGAAAAGTGTGACTGAGGACTGCTCATCGCAGTCCATCCCGATGACCATCAAAGATTCATGAGATAACCCCAGAGACATGGCTGAAACATTTTCCAGAAAAAGGGAACCGCGATAAACAACATAACTCTCTCATTTTTACCAATTTACTATCCAGAGTATTTCTTCCATGTGATATTCTGAGCATCCCAGTGTCACATCCAGAAGAGTACAATAAGCTTGTATCAAATCTCGTGGACGTGGATTCAAGGCGATGCAATGAAAGTAGGCTACACATGGGGACTACCAGCACGGGGTGCTTTCACCACCCTCAACCAGGTTATTTCTGATTTCAACATCATCACTGTAAAAATTTTATGAGCCACAGGAATTTTTCCACACGAAGCCGTACAAGTGCATCGAAGACTCCAAAAGCACGCCACAGAGGTACATTCACATGTTTGGCCGTGCCATCGGATCTAACAAAAATATAACTAGGGAATGCTCACCGCATCCCATTCCATATGATAGTACAAGATTCAGAAGATGGTTCAAAGGATGTCTCTTGGAACAAAGTACTTGAAGACTTGATAGCAGCATGTCGGTAACGAAACGTCTCCCAAATAATCTATTTCATCCAGTGGCTCCGAAATATTTCAACCATACAAGCATCCACAACATACTGTCATCGCGGTCAGAAGGTCCAGGCACTGAACAACCTAAAATCAAGGATGAACCGACAATGCAACCACATCCATTCGTCCCAAGAATGCAATGGAGTTTGGCAAATTTTGGAATCCACTGGAGAGACACTGCGGATGAAAGCACGGATCCGGACGAGCAACAGAAAATAGAAGAAGGTCAATACCTCTTTTCATACAGATGAGATTTCTAGAGTTTGCACATAATAAAGTTTCCTTCTTTCTCCATGAACGGGAATAGATGACTCGGCACGACTATGCTACCCTGGGTCCTCAACGTCCCTCCTGATCTCTTCCTGATTTTCACTGTCGGGCCGTTTTCACCTCCTAATCGAGCTCGAAACCAAAATATTCTCGCATGAGGAGATAAAGAATTCAGTTTCGTGTCCGATAAAGTGGCGGACCATCAAAATCCGAGCCAGTACGCGGATTATACAACGATTCTAGTAAAGGGCGCTAATTAAGGTTTTGGCGTGTCAAACCCTAAACCACAAGCTCTTCCCTTGCAAGCGCTTCTCTTCCAAAGCACTTCCCTTACCAGCGGCATGCCTTTCCAAGCGCTTTATAGAGCGGCCCGCACCTGTTCCATGCCCGTCAGTGCTAATGGGTCCCCTTCATGCCAAGTCCATGATAGCAGCTCTGCCTCGCGTTCCAAAGCCTAGCCCTAAAGACACCCAATTATACCGGGATTTGCGCAAAGATACTAGATGAAAGGATTGCGGATGCTACCTACCCCTCGAAAAAGTTTTTCGAATAAGGAAAGAATTCCATGTTAAAGTCGCGCATGAAGAAAGGATATCGGTCCCACAAGAGAAAGCCTTGCCACTCCCAAGATATCCGCTATTTCCTTGCCAGTGCCAGTCTTGCCAGCACTCCACGTTCAGTATTTGCAAAAATCCTCACCTTTCTTGCTAATGCTAGCCAATGCCAACGCTCCGCGCCAGCCAGGACAATCAGCGCTTTTCATGCCAACGCCTTGCCAGTGGACCATGTCAGAGCCTTGCCAACAACATGCGTTTCCACTTGCCGCGCTTCCATTATTGACGCCATGCTTTACCAAGCGGCCCACGCCCATTCCAAGACCATTGGTGCTGACAAATACCTTTCATTCCAAGTCTATACTAGAAGCTCCGCCTCGCGTTCCAAAGCCTGGCCCCAAAGACACCTAGTCATACTGGGATTTGTGCAAAGTTACCGGATGCAAGGATTGCAGATTCTACTTACATCTCGAAAAAGGTCAGACAAATCTCCTTAGGCCTCTTTCTTGACTTACTGTCTCAGTTATATCCTCTTCCGTATTTTCTACCCCCTTGGCCCCACGAGCCAAGCCGTCCGCTTGCTTTGCCTTCCAAGACCGCGCCCCCTTTTCCTTGGAGATGTACGACCAGAGCAAGCCAGAAACTTTCATCTCACCACTCCACAGTCTGCATTCCCAGTACAACTTACACAGGGCCGCCAACACGGGAAGCCAAAACTCTCTTCACCACTCAAAAGGTTAGACGGATTCTCCTAACCATTTTTGCAATGATTTACATCTCGATTTCGTCCTCGTCTGTCACCATCATATGCTTACCTCACAACAAGGCACCTGTTCCGAGTTAAGTAGAGGACTTAATGTTAATGGTGGTTTTTAGCTTAGGGTTAAAATAGTAAAACACTAAACCCTAGCAGACAGTGACGTCATAACATTTAAGTGATAAAGCATTTACTAGGCGCATTTACTGAAAACCTTTAATGTGTCTATAAATAATTACCGGGGTACTTATTTTCAAATTAGGGTTACAACAAGCAAAACCCTAATTCCCCACTATGTCAACGACAAATCATGCCAGCCACACCGACAGTTCCAAAGCATGCCAACCATGCTAGCCGCACCCCTGTTCCAATGGCAAATCATGCCAGCCACACCAACCGCGCCAAGGCATGAAAACCATGCTAGCCGCACCCCTGTGCCAATGGCAAATCATGCCAGCCACACCAACCGCGCCAAAGCATTCCAACCATGCTAGCCGCACCTCTATACCAATGGAAAATCATGCGAACCACACCGAACGCGCCAAAGCATGCTAACCATGCTAGACGTACCCCTGTGCTAATGGAAAATCATGCCATCCACACCAACCGTGCCAAGGCATGCCAACCATGTTAGCCGTACATATGTGCCAATAACAAATCATGCCAGCCACACCTACCACGCCAAGGCATGCCAACCATGCTAGCTGCACCTCGGTGCCAATGTAAAATTATGCCAGCCACACCAATCGTTCCAAAGCATGCCAACCATGCTAGCCGCACCACTGTTCCAATGGAAAATCATGTCAGCCACACAAACTGTGCCAAGTCATGCCAACCATGCTAGCCACACCTCAATGCCAATGGAAAATCATGCCATCCACATCAAACCATGCCAAAGCATGCCAACCATGCTAGACGCACCTCTGTGCCAATGGAAAATCATTCCATCCACACCAACTGCGCCAAGGCATGCCAACCATGATAGCCGCACCTCTGTGCCAATGGAAAATCATGCCAGCCACACCAACCGCGCCAAGGCATGCCAACCATGCTAGCCGCACCTCTGTACCAATGGCAAATCATACCAGTCACACCGACCGCGCCATGCCAAATATATCTCGCCATGGCCACTCATGCCGCGCCACCATGCTGGCCTTCCCATTTCGGCTACTAAAGTGAAGGAGAACAACAATCAACGGTTGCCCTTCAATCCCAGAAGCAAATCCTGGATGCCTAAAGTCACCTCACGACTTTGGCCCAAAATGCTATCTTGGTCACGCACCTAGCCAAGATAGCCGCGACATGCCAAATATATCTCGCCATGGCCCCTCATGTCGCGCCACCATGCTGGCCTTCCCCTCGCGGCTACCAAAGTGAAGGCGTTCAACAATCAACGGTTTCCCTTCAATCCCAAGAGCAAATCTTGGCCGTCTAATTTCCCCTCACGACCTTTAGCTCAAAACCCTAGCTTGGTCACACTCCTAGCCTAAGCTAGTCACGCCATGCACCCATGTCTACCCCTTGGCCCCAAATTCCAAGCCAAAACCGCACCTAGCCCAAGCTAGTAACGTCATGCGCCCATGGCTACCCCTTGACCCCACATGCCAAGAAAAAACCGCACCTAGCCTAAGCTAGTCACGCCGTGCTCACATGGCTACCCCTTGGCCCCACATGCCAAGCCAAACCAAACCTAGCCAAGCTAGCCACGCTATGCCAAACACACTTTACCTTGGCCCTAGCCATGCTAGTCACGTCATGCCTAGCCAAGCGCCCTTGCCTTGGCCCTATCCATGCCATACGACCATGGCAAACCCTTTCCTTCACATGCCAAGCCAAACAAAACCTAGCCAGGGTAGCCGCGCCATGCCAAACGCACTTTTCCTTGGCCCTAGCCATGCTAGTCACATCATGCCAATCCAAGCGCCCTCGCCTTGGCCCTATCCATGCCATACACCCATGGAGAACCCTTGGCCCCTCATGCCAAATCTAAAAACACCCTAGCCGTGCCACCCTGTTGTCCCTCACTATGCGGCTATCAAAATGAAGGCGTGCAACGATCAACGGTTTCCCCTCCTCTCAAGATGTAAAATCTCGACCGTCGAAGGTCACCAGGCTAGCAAGTACCCGAGCTCAACTTTCCAAGCCACAACAACGTGTTATATGTTTTCCAAAAAT